>LR990285.1:1043755-1426255 GCA_905147355.2 Apotomis turbidana
CTCTTGAAAAAAACTGACAAGCTCAGAGGTTCCAGCCTTTTGTAAAAATAAGTAGATATGATCGGATGCCATGGTATGCTTTCTTTATATTTTGTTATCATCAAAACTACGTGTACGTGTTATAAATTTGGATCCTAGATCTATCCATTTTATTTGCTTCCGATAGTAGTTTATATGAGACAATTATGTTTTTGGGTTCTCTGATGAATTCGTTTCAGTTTATTATAACTTTAAAATTAATGGTGTCAATTAGTAACGAGAAGTTCAGCCCCTTAACCTCCATTCTCCATTCCAAGTATGTCCGGGCAGTACTTTATCTACAGTCTATTATTATGAAATGAAGAAAAAAAAACTGAATAACATTTTTTAAGCAACTTCTGAAAATAACGTGTATTAAATGATATTTTGTATAATAATGTTTAGGCAAAGAAGCAATGTATAGCGAAATGTCCGATATTAGTAGAGTGACAGCTATGTCAATGCTCAGGGAATGTCAATGTTGGACGACGTACATTGAAAATTCTATTTAATTTGTTTTAAATAATAAAATTCTGAAAAATTACTTTTTTTAAGTTGCTGAACAAATGTTCAGTTTGAAGAGTACAATCTATGTTTTAATTTATTGCTCCTATCACAGGCCACACCCGGTATAACGGCTCCAATACTCCGAAGTTTAATTTGTCCGAATGCATCATCGTTTCGAATTTTCATATTCCGAAAACCATGTTCTGATCAAATATTTAGTCTTTTTTTTTGGGATATGACAATATAACCCTAACCTAACCTAATTATAGTATAGTATCATATGATCCATGACGAAAATTATCGTATCGCGGTAATTCACTTTCGGAATTTATAAAGTAGCAGACATACTTTATAAGAGCTTGAGAAAGTGCGCGCGGCGCTGCGTTCGATTAACATCGGCTCTGTGTTATTTATTTATAAACAATTATATTTACGACAAGTTAAGTGATAATACTTCTACCAGAACCACAACAGGAACTGTGCTAACGAAAAGTGAAATCTTTTAAAAAAACCGAGTTGAACTTACAAAGTTATTAGTGTACAAAGTTAAACAAAAATACGACGTTAAAACACAATAGTGCGCGCGGTACATAATGACTCATCGCTAGCCGGCCGCTTTTCAAATCAGCTGTATCACTGTGCACCCGTGTACCAAGGAAACGCTTCGGTGATCGCCCGAACTCGTACGCAGTACAACATCAGCGCTCCGTGACCGCCATTTGCGTTGCGCTACGATATCGTGGTACAGGGATCCAAGCAGTGATTATCAACAACAGCTAAGTAACAACAAACACTAAGTCCACGCATTAACGTCGAGTTTTCTCCATGTACGTGCAATTCTGGAAGTGAACTTGAATATAACGTAAAAAACTTCTTCTCGTTATCTTCTCTTACGTTTCGTAAACTCAACAAGCGATCGATCTCCGAGGAAAATGTATCAATGACATTATCAAATAGTTCGGTAATGAATTCAACCCTGTTGGATGATACGAGGCGTAGCTTACCCCTTACGTCAGGAGTGGATTCATCTTTAATATTAACCCTTAAGCAACAACTAGAAGATGTGACTAGGCAATTAACTAGTGCTCATTTAGAAGTTGAGAACCTAAGCTCAGACATCGTGAACCTTAAGTTACAACTCGACGAAAAAACAAAACAAGTAGAGATCTTGAGGAAAATATCTGGAGAAACTAAATTAAACTCTAAAACCTACAATGAAAAGTGCTGTACCCCGGAATCAAAGACTTTTACGCCGACTTATAGAAATGTTAACAACATAAGAATACACGCACCACGAATTTCACCCTTGCGTACTATGCACAGCGACTCATCATTTCAACTAAATCCAGTACTAGCGTCGGAACTTGAGGCTACAAGGTCTACAATTGAGAGCTGTAGAGAAACACGCGTATCTGCCAACGTGAATCATATCACCCTTCCGCCTAAGGAAATATCTTTTGAGTGCGCGTCGGTACGCCCGTCAGAAGAACCAAATCCAGGAAAGTCTCACTCAAACTGCATGAAAAAGAGAAAAATAATAATTTTAGCTGATCAGCGTGGTAAAAATTTAAGAAATATGTTAAATAAAAAGCTAGGTAGAAAATTTGATGTGTTTTGCTTCTGGAAACCAGGAGCTAGGATAGATAGTATATTGAATTCTATGAGCGAAAATGATTATGTACTGGTACTTGGTGGTATAAACGATACAAATCCCTTCGAATTAAAAATGTGTCTCAGTAGTTGGTTAAATAAAGTAAATCATACCAATATTTTAATGTCCGAGATACCGTATAACAAACATTTAAATGAGTGTAAATTAAATACTGAACTGAGACATGTCTGCAGTATGTTTCGTAATGTTTCATTTGTCGACATGGGGTATCAAAAAGTTATACCGAATGAATTTTCTCTTCGATATCATTTATGTAACTATTTTATAAGACAGATTAACCGAATGGAAAGTACAAAGCGAGCGTCCACCAATAGTCCGGTTAAGATTGATTTCCGTAATAACACTATATCTGTAAGCACTCAAACCGACTTCTGTCAGTCTAATGACCAAAAACAGGTTTCTACATCGCATAGCAATAGTATCTCGAGTCCTGGGGAGTTTTTTCGTATACAATGAATTATCAATACTTCACCAAAACATTAATGGACTCGTAAGTAAATCGGACGCTTGAAGAGTACACCTACAAAATGTCGAAAATGTTAAGCAGGTTGATATTGTGTGTGTCACTGAGCACAACATGAAAACAGGTGATGAGGTACATCTACATGTCCCGAACTATAGATTAGCGGCCTATTTTTCCAGGCAAGGCCGCAAAGGTGGTTCCTGCATATTAATCCATAATATTCATACATTTAGAAACCTTGATAATATTTCACCTATTAGCATCGAAGGGGTCTTCGAATGTTGTGCGATCGAATTAAGTCATCACAAAATTGTTGTTGTATGTGTATACCGTGTTCCGAATATGACCGCATCTTCAATTGAAACTTTTCTAAGTAAGCTAACTTACATCCTAGATAATATTTGCTACAGTAAGAGAAAAATAATCCTATGCGGTGATTTCAACATTGACCTATTGAAAAGAACCTCAGCATCGCTAAATTTTCAAAATCTGCTAGCTAGTTATTATCTTAAAATGGGATACTGCACCCTACGCGACCAGTTAGCAACACCTGCATAGACAACATCATCCACAATGTTAGAGGAAGTAAATTCAAAATTTTGGAATTGGCTCTCTCTGATCACACGGCTCAATTAATGAAATTTCCGGTTAAAAAAACATGCACGCTATCGCATTGGTTTATTAAAAAAAGGGATTATGCCCAGGAAAATATTCAGAAATTTATTTACTCCCTGCAACAGCTTAGTTTCAATAGTGCGTACATGGCAAATAACCCAAGCGACGCTTATGACTGTTTCATTACTGATTTCAAACTATTCTACGACTTATGTTTTCCAATTAAGAGGGTAAAAGTTACTTTGTTAAAAAAACCTAAATGGATTACCAGAGGAATACGCATCTGCTGTAAGCGCAAAAGAAAACTTCTCTGGCACTACCGAAAGTCGTCCAAGGAGAGCGACAAAAAGATTTTTAAAACGTATTCACAGCGCCTTAAGAAAATTATTAAGTTAACTCAGAAGGCTCAAAATAATTATCATATAAATAATTCTACGAATAAAGTAAAAGCTACGTGGCATATTATAAATAATAGCAAATCTAATTTCCCTAAGGAAAACATAGCTAAAATAAATGTAAACGGTATTGAGATAGACGACCCTCAGTTAATTGCACAGGAAATTAATGATTATTTTATAAATGTAGTAAGTAATAATGACATAAGTGAATTAAACTGCTCCGGACAATCTGATAATAATAGCAATATGAATTTTAATAGTAGTTGTAATCTAAATAGTTTGACATGTAATAGTTACTCAATTTTTATGGCGCCAACGACCCCTGCTGACATTTTTACAATAATTAATTCTCTAAGAAATACTAGCAGTGTAGGATATGATGGTGTCAGTACAAATATTCTAAAAAAAGTAGCTCACATAATTGCACCAATATTGAGCTATATAGTGAATATGTGCATTGAACATGGGAGCTTCCCTGAGAAACTGAAGTTGTCAATAATCCGGCCAATATATAAAAAAGGCAATAAGTGTGATGTGAAAAATTATAGACCAATTGCGTTGATACCAATCATATCTAAAGTAATAGAAAAGGTTATTTATAGTCGTCTTTATGAATATTTTGAATCCAATAACCTATTCGCCGAGGAACAAAAAGGTTTTCGTAAAAACAAATCCATTAACATGGCCATTTTCGATATGATAAAAAAAGTTCTAGCGAACATGAACAATAGACTACCGGTATCTGCCATCTATATGGACATGACAAAAGCCTTCGACTTTGTTGATCATGAAATATTATTGAATAAAATGTATAAATATGGAATTAGGGGAAATGTCCATGAATTAATCAAATCGTATCTTAGTAACAGGAAACAAGTCACACAAATTACAAGAATTGACACTGAATCAAAGGAAGAGATCATCAAGTTCTAGAGAAATTCGGTACGGCGTCCCTCAAGGGAGTATCTTAGGACCCCTGTTATTTATAATATATATTAATGATCTACCGAAAATTACTGAACATCATATGGTTTTATTTGCCCATGACAGTACTATTATATTCACTGACACACAACCCGAAACAGTTGAATCGGAAATAAACGGAACTGTCGAATCTACTATACAATGGCTTGTAGACAACAATCTCAAAGTAAATCTGACCAAAACTCATATTATGCATTTCAAACAGAGACGCAATAATATACAAAACCCTAGTATTACTTATAAGGATGTTAATATTTCAGAAGTAGACAGCACAAAATTCTTAGGCCTTGTATTGGATCAAAGTCTGTCATGGAAATTTCAAATTGACACTGTGTGTAAAAAACTTAGTAGCTTTTCGTATGCTCTGTATATGCTACGGAAGATAGTTGGAGAACCGGCTGTGTTGACTGCATATCATGCATACGTCTCTTCAACATTAAGATACGGGATAATATTCTGGGGTAACTCTACTGATAGGGAATTGGTATTTAAGGCGCAGAAAAAATGCATAAGAGCAGTACGTGGTCTGCGACCCATGGATTCATGTAAAACCCATTTCGTAGACTTAAAAATTCTCACCTTCCCTAGTTTATACATATTTGAAGTGGCTTTGTTTGTGAAATCAAATCCTAATGAATTTCAGTATTTTTCAAGTAGAAGATTAAAAAACAAGTTGTGTGCAGCCCCACCTAAGACAAGACTGATGTCAAAAAATATTATAGGAATGGCCCCAAAAATTTTTAACCATCTACCTGCTAATATTAAGGAAAAAGAAAATGTATTAGAATTTAAGCGGTCTTTAAATAGATTTCTGGCTCAAAAAGCTTACTATTCTGTCAACGAATACTTAAATGATAGCACTAATCTATAACAATGAGCATGTTAGCTGTAAGATTTTGTATGCCTCGAGGCAGAACATAGCTGGACTAACTTATATGTACCTACCATCTAGCATAATTACTTAGATTATGTGTATACCTACTGTTCACAAATAAATGATTTGTATTTGTATTTGTATTTGTATTATAAAGCCCTTACACAGCTGAAATAAGTCCTATAAGGGATGTATAAGCTAGGTGGGTTGCCCCCGGAGCTTTGAGTTTGAAACTATACCCAAACGATGCCTTATAAGGGTATAACATAACCCACATATCTCCCTCTCGGGATCATCTATAGTGGAATAAAAATTCTTGTCATAAATTTGATTGTCATAACTCATTTCGCATAATGGCTTTCCTCATACATGTTATTTGTCATAAATTATTATTTGCATAACATTTCATATGTCATAATTGTTGTTTTCATAAGCATAATTTAGTATGGCACAAAATTTCAAGTAATATTATTGAATGTCATAATAATTGATAGTACGAAGAAGAGCAACGCATTAATTATGGTTTTCATAATTAATGGCAATAAAAACGATGTAGTATAGAAGTAATCCTTTTGGCTGAGCGAATCCACTTAGCTTTGTACCCGATGAACAACATCACATCTGTGTTCTCTTTGTTTAAGAGCAAACCTTATTTCGTTTGACTTAAAGACTAATTTAGTGTAAAAGTAATTTGCACTTATAACGCCTTACATTTTTAAGTGGCAGTTGTGGCCGCAGCTAACAATACAGATAATGGTATTGTTCATCGGGTACAAAGCTAATGGGATTCGCTTACCAAATGTGATTCGAACTAAGTTATATCACATGTACCAATCATAATACTTTATGACATTTGAAATAATGATACATAAAATACATGAGCACAAAAAGAAAAAGGGGGGACGGGGGGCAAAGCCCCCCACAAAGGGGGCTAGGGGGGCAGAGCCCCCCGCACTAAGAAATCCTTCTCCACAGTGACCTCTTTGTTGTAGGTTAGGTTATGTTAGAATTGTGAACCTACAAATACGAACATCAGCCAGAAAAGTAGGTTAGGTTAGGTTTGAAAGAACTGCGACCCACTCAGAAATGAACTGCTGCCAGAAAACCAGACTAATGTTGAAATAAAAAATTAGGAGCTTGATATTTATGTTTTTTTCAGTATTACGCGCCAATGCACGATATGCATAAGAACATTATGACGATTAATGATTATGATTCAGGTTGATATGCTCCAAAATTATATGACATTCCTTACTTATGCATAAAAACATTATGGTCATAAAATTTATGCGGATCAATTAATGACTATACACCTTATGCGCAAGGACTATTATGACAAAATTGGTTATGCGCACCGACACTATGGCCTTAAAATTTATGCAACCCAATATGGAACCCTCCCTCTCACTTCTAAATGCGCTCCTAGCATTGACACCTGAGTGCGAATTGTTTGCGTGGCGATGGGTGGCTGTGCGCTGTGAATGCTTGAGATTCTGTGAGGCGATGGATGCTAGGTGCTCAACTGTTCCAATATAATTTGTGTATTCCTTTAATCGTTAATCTAAGTTACATAACGCAATGGTTGTGACTGTAATGACATGTAAATCTTTTTATAAAATAAATAAATCTCAGCTATTTTGCAAAACTGAATCTACAAATAAAATCTATATACTTATCAAACCTACTCACAAAATCTCATGAGTATCGTTTGAGAAATGTGGCCTGTAGGCGAGAACCGGAGGAAATCGGAACATCCGGACATACGAAAGAAATTATGGCGAAGCTGAAACAGAGTCACTTCTAAGTCTATTCATTCTCACTTGTCCTTTGAGTAAACAAGAATATAACCTCAACTATTCTCGTAAAATATTCGAAGTGCTTTTTGTTATGTCGCATAGCGTAGTCGTGTGAAAAAACGAACTACACTCTCTTAAGATACACTTTAAACGTACGAAGACAGATCGAACCTCCGCGGGATCCGGTACTATAACAATTTTCCGTAACTTGATGGATCGCGAGAGCAAGTGGCACAGCCTTCGCCTTCGACGGTTAGATTTACACTGAGCCTGAGATTTTTTTTTTTTTGTATCCATGGTTGCTTGCAGGTCCGAAGGACCCTTTGCACTGCTGGTGCCAGGCGTGCTACTCCGCTTGGAGAAGCACCGGAATTTTAACTAACCTAACTAAGAACTAAACTAATCTACTAGATCTCTGGAGAGATCTCTGGCTAAAAGAGTGGTTAATACTCTCAGTACTTGTTCTCATTGACTTTTCTAACGCATTCAATACTGTTGACCATGAGATCCTTCTTGCTTTGCTCAGCCATCTTAATGTGTCTTCTTCTGCTCTTGGCTGGTTTGCTTCATATCTTTGTGGGCGCCAGCAGGCAGTCCGTGTAGATCGGGCTTTGTCTGATTGGTGCGACCTTGCCACTGGTGTACCTCAAGGAGGAATTCTCTCTCCTTTATTATTTTCTCTTTTTGTAAACTTTATCACCCCTGGTCTTCGCTGTTCTTACCATCTGTATGCTGATGATTTGCAACTTTACGACCAATGTAAAGTGCCTGATATTACTGATACAATTAACAAATTAAACCTGGATCTCTTACACATCCAACAATGGTCTGAGAAATTTGGTCTGTTTGTAAACCCCTCAAAGTGTCAGGCTATTATCATTGGCAGCTCTCGTCAGCTTGCTAAACTTGACCGGGATTCTGTAACTCCTGTAAATTTCAACGGAACGCCTATTCCTTTTAGTTCTAGTGTTAAGGATTTAGGTGTTCACTTAGATAGCACACTGAGCTGGAGGGTGCAGGTAGGTGAAATTAGCCGGAAAGTCATTGGCTCGCTTCATGCTCTCAACAAACTGAAAATTTTCTTGCCTATCAAAACTAAGGTATTGCTTGTAAATACACTATTACTACCCATAATTGATTATGGTGATGTTTGTTATCCGGACTTAAATGAGGATCTTCTTGATAAGTTGGATCGACTTCTTAATAATTGTATTCGCTTTATTTTCTGTCTCCGTAAATATGATCACATTTCTTCTTATCGCTCTCAGCTTGGCTGGTTTCCCATCCGTCAACGACGCAATATTCGTATGCTCTGCACTCTCTTTTCAATACTCAATGATCCACAAGCTCCTGAATACCCGAAAACATTTTTTCTG
This sequence comes from Apotomis turbidana, assembly GCA_905147355.2. Lineage (NCBI taxonomy): Eukaryota > Metazoa > Arthropoda > Insecta > Lepidoptera > Tortricidae > Apotomis > Apotomis turbidana. The sequence goes on from LR990285.1 coordinate 1,052,459, forward strand.
CTATGTTGAATCCACTCGTAACCGTAATTTTCGCTCTTCCGGCAATCTTGCCCTTGGTTTTATGTCTAATTCTTTCTCCTTGCAAGTGGCTCGCCTCTGGAACGGTCTTCCCCTCACAATCAAACAGGCTCCGAGTAAGTTGGCATTTAAAAGGGCCGTGCGAAGTTTCTTTGCTGGCAGAACTGAAGTCTCATAGTATATATCTGCTTGGTTTGTTTCATCGTCGTATATATTTATGTATGTATCTATTTATATATATATATATATATGTATGTTTATTATCTATATGTATGTGGCTATAATAGTATGAGTAGGTATTTTAATTATGTGTAATTATGTTGTTTGATGCACCGCCTACAATTTCTCTGCTTTGCCCTAAGGTTGACTGGTAGAGAATGCCGCATCGCATTAAGTTCGCCTTTTGTACGTTAAGTTTTTCTTTTGTGCAATATAGTTTAAATAAATAAATAAATAAATACTAATGAGAAAAAACCATGGAAAATTGACAATTAACTAGAGACTTTATTTAATTGTGTGTAGTTCTAGTTTGCTCCCAATGGGGGCGCCTACTGAAATATACTGCCCTGGTTGCTAATACCGAGGGGTGCTTATTTTTACTGACAACAGGGTTGATGCTACGTTTTACATTGCTCCGCCATCGACTATGCTTAGGATAGCGCTTGGATGAGCCTGAGATTTGACCGAATTTCCATTTTATTAACTTTTAAACAATACGATTAAAGATCAATGAATTGTCAATGTTCTTCCGAAAGAGCCGTGTAAATATCACTTGTAGTTTAGAAGCCTTAGTTTACTAGACAAGACATAATTGAAAACGACCCTATTTCAAATCCTCATAAATAACTTTTTTTTTTCAGAATTTTCCGTTGATTAGATTACGAGCCTTAGGACTTTAAAAGTCCCCATTCCACATACACACTCGCCTTAAATTTCATGACAAAACTGGGGTGCAACACTCCGAAAAACGAAATTCAAAAATATCGCTGTCAAATGCTATTTCCATCTCTTTCACTCTATATTGGAGTGACAGAGACGGGTATACCGATTGACAACGAAATGTTTATTTCATTTATAATCAACTTTGGAATGAATTAACTGAGTGAGTATGAGTATGGGTAAAGTTTTAATGTTAATATCGACTCCACGGTTCTCAAACGTCTTACCTTGCGATAAATAGTCCGAGACCTGATTATGTGTTTATTATATCCATAAGACAAGTCAAGAACCGATAGACTGTATGTAAATATAAGCCTCTACACTTCTAGCACAACGTTGACACGCGACTCTCCCTCCTGTGGCGCGCCAGATAATCTCAATTAGCGGGTTATACGACGCGGTTGGCGCAGTTTGCAGACACCTGCCTACTGAGCCGGCGGTCCCGGGTTAGAATCCCGGCCAGGGCAAATGTTTGTGTGATGAACTCGAATATTTGTTCTTGGGTCATGGATGTTATCTATGTATGTATTTATATATTATGTATATCGTACCCATATTACAAGCTTTGCTAAAAGGCATAAAACGGAATAAGTACAGTGGTCTTGGCGCTGAGTACAATTTCATACCTTTTGGCGTCGAGACCCTGGGTCCGTGGGGCCCCAGCGCATTAAGCCTCTTCAAAGATATTTCGAAGAGGCTTATTAATGTTACTGGTGACCGGAGAGCTGGCGGTTTCCTCGCTCAAAGAATCAGTTTGGCGATTCAGCGAGGAAATGCCGCCAGCATCTTTGGCACTATGCCGCAGGGGCCATTTTTAGATTTAGTTTAGGTTTATTATGTACGAGTTTAGTTTAATTCTTAGGTATAGTTTTATTGTAAGTATTTTAAGTTGTATTCCACAGCTTTGCTTAGTTTGGAACTAGGTCGATTTGTGTAAGATTGTCCCATAATATTTATTTATTATACCAGGCGGGGCGCACTCCGCGATTAACGTTTCCCGCTACAAGTACATGCCGGTGGCCTCATGCATGGTGCCTATTCAGTGGCTGCCACGCACTGTCTCGGAACGCACGTACACGAAATTCGCGCGCACGCTCTTCCGATTTATGTACGTCGCAAGTGAACGTTCCTCATTCATCTGTTGATACCAGTGTTATATTATAATATAAAGTGTTTAAATGAGTAAAAAGACAGCGAAAAGATATTGTATCGCAGCGGGTTGTAGGAACAATGATCGAAATTGGAATCACGCGTTTTTCGTTCTCCCAACACGTCCGAAGGATGCCGATAGGTAAGAAAATTAACATAATATATAATAAGTAGTTACTGAATAATAATAAAAAACATATTGCAGGTGTATCTACTTCCATATTTAACACTGGTTACTCAGATCAATTTTAATTGTTAAGTACTTATGTAACTTTGAATTGATTATTTGCTGATATTTGTCAATTTAAATTCTAGTAAAATATATAAGTATGTCTACTACTAAATCAACAATCCAGTGGCGTGCACCTTATAAAGACAAAAAGACACTGCCTACCCTAGTTGATTACAGAAACGAAATATATTATTTATTGTTACAAACATTACCTTTTTATAAAATTATATAAAACAAATGTACAAAAATAATCAATTTGCGATCCGCGCCATCTATCGAGTCGGTGCGCCAAAATTACGTACGTATTGGTCGATTCCGTGGAGGTTGACTTGAACGATTCCGCGGCACTAGCGCCGCTTCGCGCCGTAAGCGGTAAAGACAGGCGATTTTCTGTCTAAATTTATATTTGTGTGCCTCGTGGTAACAAGGACCGCGTGTGTGTGCGTTCTTATAAAAATATTGCACACAATAACAAAACTCACGCACACAAATACAGAAGTAAGACATTGTCTCATGTCTTTTACTTCCTTACGGAAGTAGGATGTTCCAGACCCGCGACTCGACACGGCGAACAACATTCGGTGCGAGCGAGGCGCGAATACCGCGACGCCCGATGTTAAGCGAACAATTCCGAACGGGTAGCCTGTCTCGCTCTCTCCTTAGCTATTATTTGTAGATTCGAACTTCCGATGTTGACTATATAACGAATTTAAAAAGGCGCTTTTTTGTAACTTTAATTAGCGCAAAAACGGTACTATTTAAGTTTGTCGTATTTTTGTTACCTATAGGTTTTGCATACTTGGACGCCATTATTGTTAATTGTTTGTTTTGATTATTACGTGTGATAGTTAGTGGTGACTAGTAAATAAGCAAATAAAAACTTTTAGTGTATTCTTTTAATTGTGATAATTGTGGTGGTGTTTATTGTTTGCGGTCATCAGTTAATAGAGGAAATTATTTAGAGATGGTCGATTTGCTTGATATTTGAGAAGACGAAGAATAAAAACTGTCCCGCAGTATTTCTGTAAGTTATTAGTTTCTCAAAATTTTGTGTCTACCCTGTCGTAAAACTCTGTGCACGCCACTGCAACAATCATAGAGGTTTTTATAATAATATTTGATATCAAGTTTGTAAAATTACTTGTAAGTAATGAATAAACGTAAGTATATAAAATATATAAATAAAGAGTTAAAAGAAATGTACTGGAAGAGATCCCTAATAGGGATAAGTTCGCCTTTATACATGTTTTATTTGTAACTAGCGACCCGTCCCGGCTTCGCACGGTGCGTCCGTGCGTATTTTTAAAGATCTAAGCATACCTACATAGGGGCAGACAGACAGCAGGAAACGACTTTGTTTTATACTAGGTGTATAGTGATGAATATATATGAACAAATAAATAAATATCGGACAACTAAGCAAAAACAAAATGAAGCTCAAGAATTTAATTGCATGTTAAGGTAACGCATTCGTTGCATTATTTTATTATATTATACGTATTAAAATGTTTAAAAATAAAGCTAAAATGTTTTGCGGCCTGGTGGTGGATTCAATTCGTCCAAATTTTGTGATTGATTATTTTATAGTTAAATAATGAAATAATAAATATGTATAATGTATGAAGAATATAAACTTATTACTCTCTATATTGAATGCAAGAAATAAATGGGAAACACATTTTTATTTTTAGTCGTTGACAGCCCTCGCTCTCGGCGACGCGGCAAGCGAGCCAATTCATTTTCACCGTTGGCACGCAGCTTTAACGTTCCGTTTGGCTTGCGCTGTGGACGACGACTTTAGAAGGGCCATAAATCATATTTTTTCGGCTAAAAAAAACGGCTTTTGTAAAGATCAAAGTAGTGTGCCTTCTGTACTTGTACTATTATCTATTCTGTGATTATACTCCCACACAAAGTCCGACTACTGGTAGTGAGGGCTAACCAGCCCTGACATAGTTCAGGTTCAGAACATGTCTTAAAAAAATAAAAAAAATAAAGCGACAGTCCCTCGCGCGAGATACATTACCTATCTCTTTCTGTACAGTACTGCGAGAGAGTGACGGGTGATATTATGTCGCGCGACAAAACTCGCGAAGCATTGTGCTAGACGGACTGGAGTACCGTATGTAGTTTGACTTGTAATGTTCACATTTAAAGTTTATCCAGGAAACCATACTTCAGTTAAATTAACTAATATCTGACATTACTCACCCGCCTGCGAAGAAAAGTAAAAGTAAGTTATACCCATAAAAGCCTAGTCGACAGTGCTCGTCAACGCGTGTCAACATCATGCGGACTCTGTCTATCAGTAAGTAATTTATTAATATGTATAGCCATGATATAGCCTAAAAAGTGACGGTCCGGCCGGGGATAGGGGCGCTACAAACAGTTTTCATATGGCAATAAATAATAATGAGCATATATTTGCATTCGACTGAAGGACATTGATTCCATGGTCATGAAAAAAAAAAGATATATTTTCATTATGAAACGTCAGAAGCTAGGTGTCAAGGATTTGTCATTAACCAAATTTAAAATATTGTTTACCGGAATGCTGCTCAATCCTTCGGTGTTCTTGAGAAATAAATACTGAATCCTATTTAAAAAACTTGACTTTCATCACTGTGGATAAAATTTTGGCTTTATTTATGCACAAATTATTTCAGGTTCAGGAATTTTATTTCTCATAAGAATAACAACATTCACTTACATGAGAAAAATAATTATCACAATTAGTTATTAACATATGCAAACAAGAATTAAAGAAATTTATTATTTGAAATTTTGGAAAACAAATCCTGGTTCCCCTTTGTTTACATCAGTGACATTCACCGACATTCAACGTCAGTTACCAAAAATTTGTCGTTACCAGTAAAATAAATTAGTACCGCTAAAAATCCGCATATTGTGGTGGGCTGAAAAAATAATCTGTTGCGGTATACGTTTAATAATGAAGTACTGAATATCTACGAGTGCTACTTTGCCACATTGAAGTGTTTAAGGGCCGCCACAGACGCATATGACAGACAAAGACAGAGACACTTTCTGACGTCATTCTTTACGGAAACCGAACGAAAATTCCGAACGTCTATGGCGGCCCTAACAGTGATATTCAACTGCATAATACGCGAAAATGTGTTCCAGTGTGATGCAAGTGGTCCGTAGATGTCACCATCGGTAAAGTGTCATGTCCATATGTATGGTAAGCCGCATAATGGGACCATTTACAGTCCAACCAAAAAGAGTAGAAATTAATCCCCATTTTCTTATATTGATTAGAAAGGGAGGACACTACAGTATTGCCCCTTTTAATTTCCACTCTTTTTTTTTTGGTAGGACTGTACTTAATCGCCTGGTGACAACCAAAATCACTAAAATGTCTGTCTTTTGTCTGCAAAACCGCGTATCTAGTAAGTATAGCCAGCTAGTTTTTCAACCCACGCCATGTTGCGGACTTTTAGTGGTGGTGCAAATTTATTTTCCTGGCAACGACAAATTTTTGGTAACTGACGTTGAAAGTCAGTGAATGTCACTGATGTAAACAATGAGGAAACATGACTAAATATGCAAAATTTCAAGTAATTTTTGCACAATTATGTTATATAATTATGTTTCAAATAATATTAATATAAAAATAAATAAATAATGTAAATTCTATATATCCAAGATGTAACGTTTATTAAGGAATAAATGAGGCTTATTATTATTATTATTATTTATTGACTTTCGGGATTATACAATTTCGAGATTTTAAAAATTTCGGGATGATGAAATTTTGAGATTTTGAACATTCGATTTTCTGAAAATAGGTAATTTGAGCTTCGGCTTTTTGAACTTTGGTATTTTGATTTTCGGTATTTTGACCATCGGTATTTCAACTGTAGGTATTATGAACTTTCGGGATTGTAATACGTAACCCGCCCAGCCGTGGGACGCTATAGGCTAGATTAAATTAGAAGATGTGTCCCACTACGCTGGATTTTTGCAATGACAGTTGATTTTTTTATGTACCAATAGTAGAAGGGGGCATTACCGGGTTTCCCTCATCTGGCAGAATAATATTGGTCAGAAATACACTTCGCATAACACGTTTCGCAGAAACACTTTCGGTCGAATGGTAAGATGGCATAAAGGTATAGTTGGCATTACTACTACCTCGCATACGACACATTTTGCAGCACATTGTTTTGTAGAATATCTCTTTGGCCGACTTTGGTTTAGCATAATTGTATGTACCATAATAATCCTATAGCATACGATTACAATAGCATAATTCTTTTCTACTAGCAGAAAAGTGCGTTAGGTAAACTTTACGTAGTAGAATGTAAGTACCGTTAGCTACGACGACGAGCGGTTCGAGGAGCAGTGTTAGGTATCTTGCCGCCGCGGGGCAACTGCCACTAAATTTTTAATCACAACAATTGTAATGCATAAATTAGGTCCTGATTCCACCTTAGGGCAGGTCCGACTTGGATTAGGTTAGGTACGACGACGAGCGAAGCGAGGAGGAGTGTTAGGTTGAACTGAGACCCTCACGAGCGAGCGAGCCGCGCGGCATCGGCCGGCTACCATACCACTCCATGGACAAAATGTGTAATCACAACATTTGTAATGCATAAATTAGGTACTGATTGCACCTTAGGGCAGGTCCGACTTGGATTAGGTTAGGTACGACGACGAGCGAAGCGAGGAGGAGTGTTAGGTTGAACTGAGACCCTCACGAGCGAGCGAGCCGCGCGGCATCGGCCGGCTGGTATACCTTCACTTGCCCGAATTTCATATGCCCGAATTTCATCTGCCATAATATTCAATTGACCGAATCTTGTTTCTTATAATTATGTTTCCCATAATCATTGTTTGCCATATTAATCCTATGACCGAATCTTTGTTTCCCATAATATTAATTCCAATAATCACATTTTCCATAAAGATTGTAATCCATAATTGTCACATGCTATAATTTCATATGCTATCCAAATGGAACATAGGCCGAAAACCGACATCTGTAGGTTAGGTTTGTTTTATGACCCCGTATAGCAGAGCGTCAAAATACAAACCCAATCTAATCTAGTTTTAGAAGAACTGCTACCAAATAGTACATGGACCTAAAACCGAAAACTATAGGTTAGGTTAGGTTTGTTTTGTGACCCGTATAGCGGAGCGAGCGAAGCGAGCGGAGCGTCAGAATGTTTGCATCAAACAAAATACAAATCCTAATTTAATTTACAGTTTCCTAATTTCCAATCTAACCTAGTTTTAGAAGAACTGCTATTAAATAGTACATGGATCTAAAACCGAAAACTATAGGTTAGGTTAGGTTTGTTTTGTGACCCGTATAGCGGAGCGAGCGGAGCGTCAGAATGTTTGCTTCAAAATACAAATCCTAATCTAATTTACAGTTTCCTTATTTACAATCTAACCTAGTTTTAGAAGAACTGCTACCAAATAGTACATGGATCTAAAACCGAAAACTATAGGTTAGGTTAGGTTTGTTTTGTGACCCGTATAGCGGAGCGTCAGAATGTTTGCTTCAAAATACAAATCCTAACCTAATTTACAGTTTCCTAATTTACAATCTAACCTAGTTTTAGAAGAACTGCTACCAAATAGTACATGGATCTAAAACCGAAAACTATATGTTAGGTTAGGTTTGCGTTGTGACCCGTATAGCCGAGCATCAGAATGTTTGCATCAAAATACAAATCCTAACCTAATTTACAGTTTTAGAAGAACTGTGATAAAAGGACGTACGACATTCGACCAGAACCGAAAACTTTAGGTTAGGTTTGTATTGTGACCATGTAGTAGATAGTGTCTATGTACATACGTGGCCACAATATGCCTACAGAAATAAGATGCTAAGCCAGGTTGGATTCGCACCGAAACAATATTTAGTATGGCGTTTAAATATTCTATCAAACAATATTATGGCACTTAATACTATGGAAAGCAATACTTATGGCATTCGTATCATTATGGCATATAATATTCGGGAATACAAGAGTATGTCAAATGAATTTTCTAGGAAACGAAACATTCGGGCAAATGAAATTCGGGTAAGTGAAATTCGAGCAAATCAATATTATTGCATATAAATTTCGGTCAAACAATAGACAACCCGGCCGGCTACCATACCACTCCATGGACAAAATGTGTAATCACAACAATTTGTAATGCATAAATTAGGTACTGATTGCACTTTAGGGCAGGTCCGACTTGGATTAGGTTAGGTTCGACGACGAACGAAGCGAGGAGGAGTGTTAGGTTGAACTGAGACCCAAACGAGCGAGCGAGCCGCGCGGCATCGGCCGGCTACCATACCACTCCATGGACAAAATGTGTAATCACAACAATTTGTAATGCATTAATTAGGTACTGATTGCACCTTAGGGCAGGTCCGACTTGGATTAGGTTAGGTATTCCGCATATGTCCTGTACAACAAGATAAGACAATGAAGTCTATCTTGGAATCAAATGGTATTCGGCTTGACAACTTTATGCCGCCTAAAATATTATGCAAAAAAATTATCTGCGAAAGTACTATTCGTTTAGAAGACTGTTATGCTCATCAACATTATGCCAATATAATATTCGGTATTATAAAAGTCTGCGAAATGATTTATGCCAAAGCATACTCTGCGTAAGATGTTTCTGCCAAACGTTACTTCTGCCAAGTATCGTTATTTAAAACAAATATATGTGAAAAAGTTTCTACAAGATAATGTGTGAACCGGCATTACCATATCTCTAATACAGCTGAGACCAGCTGAGGGTTCTTCATCAAATAAATAAATAAATATCGGACAACCTCACACAAATCGATCTAGTCCCAAATTAAGCTCTAGAAGGCTTGTGTTATGGGTACTCGACGACATACATACTTATATAGATAAAAAAGGCTTTAATGCAGAAGGCAAGGGGAAACCACTGCATAAAATTTTCCTAAGAAAGTCATCATGAAGGTAAAATCAAATACACAGAGGAGGCCATGTGATCCGCTTAGCAACCGGCGCCGTGCTGTGTCCGGGGCAGACGGTGGGAAATTGGCTACCGGCCATACGGTTGTAGGAAACCAGGCAACGTATGGAAAACATGTTACTGGAAACCCCATAAAGATGCGTCAGATCCAAAAGATAGGGACATGGAATGTTCGCGGTTTACTTCAACCAGGAAAGTTGAAGATCCTAGAGAGGGAGTTAATAAGGTGTGAGATGAATATCTGTGGCATTAGTGAGACTCATTGGAAGAGCAACGGTCATTTTCTTACAGATAATCATGCCGTATACTTTTCTGAAAATGACTGCTGTTTCTAGAAATGGTGTCGCCTTCCTTATTCCAAAAAATCTAAGGAGCAGCGTACTGGAGTATGAACCTGTTAGTGACCGGATAATAAGAATAAAACTAAAAGCAACACCTGTCAATTTCAACCTCATTCAGATTTATGCACCGACAAGTGCTGCAAGTGATGATGAGATCGAGAGTTTCTACAGAGGATTGGAAAATACCATCGGAAAAATCGCTAATAGAGAAGTTTTGATCATCTTGGGTGATTTCAATGCAAAAGTGGGAGCAGATGCTCATCAGCTAAGCCATTGTGTAGGAAAATTTGGTTTAGGACAACGCAACGAGCGAGGGAACCGGCTCATTCAATTCGCAGCTGATAACCACTTGGTTATATCCAATACGTTCTTTGAAAACCACCGACGTAGACTATATACTTAGATATCACCAGATGGCAAACATCGCAACCAGATTGATTAGATCGCGGTGGAAAACATCAATTAGGAATGCTCATACTCTACCAGGAGCAGACTGTGGGTCAGATCATCAATTACTCTTATCGAAAGTGCAATTAAAATTAAGAGCAGTTAGGAATCTCGGGACAAGACCATCAAAGATCGAAGTGAATGACAGTGCGATGTTTTTAAAGGGTGCGCCAAAGTTCACATAATTTTTCAACCCCGATTATTGGAACTCCGAAAATGTTACTCATACAATTTTTCATCATAATAGTCACTATTTATACTTAGTCACTATTACTACCGATCATAACTCCGAACCATTTAAAATCATAATGTCAATTATCATAAATATCTCTAATACTACTTTTTGTTTTTATACATTTATTCATCATAACTGTTTTTGATCCTATTTTTGACTGTCATACATTTTTTAAGCAGACTAGTTTGTACTCACAAACTCCACAATCCTATATTTTATAAGCAGATTGTGACAAAATGCAACGTGGCTCAAAAACCGAAAACTGTAGGTTAGGTTAGGTTTGTATTATGACCACGTATAGCGCAGCGAGCGAAGCGAGCGGAGCGTCAAAATGCTTGCCTGCTTGCTTGCATGAACACTTGTAAATAATCTACTATTACATCAAATTTTTATAAGCAAATGCAGAGCCAGGATGGATTCGGGAAGAAACTTTATTTACTAAGTGTATTAATGCCGTTAGGAAGAGCTGCGCCAAAATGGAACGTGGTTCCAAAACCGAAAACTGTAGGTTAGGTTAGGTTTGTATTGTAACCGGGTCCATATTGGCTCACATAAAATCGATCCTCCGAATTTTTCTTCTACTACCGATTTGTAGTCAGAATCATCACTCTTCCGAATTTTTTACTTCATACTTTTGTCCGTCATAAATTTGTACTACTACTAACCGAGTTCATAACAGACAGTTTTCAGAACATTGTAATTCATAATGTCGTCACTAAGATTATGTGTGTAGTCATAATTCTGATTTTCATATTTATTTTATTCAGAACTATAAATTACAATAAACTTGTCAATCATAACATTTAAACATCGATACAGTTTTTCTTCATAACGTTTTTATTCTTAATGCTTGTTTTCATATTTCTTTCAATAATAACCATAAAAATTCATAAACATTGTATATCATAACATTAAACAGGAACTCTGGAGTCTACTCATATTAAAATTGTTGATGTCGAAACATTTTGATTACATTTGTATTGTTGCTATAATTCATCATTGAGGGTATCTATCGTTTTGCACTGACGCTACGTCTTAACTCGGCCGGCTGCAAGAGTAGGGGTTTTGTAAAGCCACGTTTTGTACAGCCATATTTTCCGAGTCCATTATGACTCAAAAAGCATGCAAGCATTTTGACGCTCCGCTCGCTACGCTCGCTCCGCTATACGTGGTCAAAATAGAAACCTAACCTAACCTACAGTTTTCGGTTTTGGACACATGTTCCATTTTGGCGCAGTTCTTCCTAACGGTATTAGCATACTCTTACTTACTAAATACTGTTTCTTTTTTAATCCATCCTGGCTATGCATTTGCTTATTGAATTTTGATGTAGTAGTAGATTATTTACGAGTATACATACAAGCAAGCATGCAAACATTTTGACGCTCCGCTCGCTCCGCTATAAGTGGTCACGATACAAACCTAACCTAACCTACAGTTTTCGGTTTCGGATACATGTTCCATTTTGGCGCAGTTCTTCCTAACCACTCAATTGCTTGGAATTTTGAGTTGGACTCTATTTATATAATAAAACTAGCATTAACCCGCGGCTTCGCCCGCGTTCCTATACAATATACATTATCCTACGGGAACGATGCTCTTTTTTTCAGGTTAAAAATTAGGCTATTTGTTAAAGTTAGGATATTATCTGCTTATCCCTCATGCATATCCGTCTAGCCGTTTTATTGTTGAAAAGCTTGAATGCATTTATTACGGCTGCAGGAAGTTTCCCGATGACTACTCGTCCAGTCTCGCCGCGCCGCCCGCACTGGCCTTGACGACAATCGAGATGGCACCAAATACAAATTTAAACATCTATTAGGTTTAAGTTTAGGTCGTAACTCTCATATTCTTGCTCTTCTTTATAGTATACTTTTTCATCCTGCAACTCCCCGCTATCTCAAAGAGCGTTTCACTTATCTCACTCCTGCTCGATCTGCCCAAAATTTGCTCCTTGCCGTACCTTCTTCCGTCTCAAAATTTTATAATAATTCGTTTACTTTTAAAGCTTTCTGTTTATGGAACTCCTTGCCTTTTAGCTTAAGGCGCACCAAATCTCTTGTTTCTTTCAAAGCTCAACTAAAATAACACTATCTATCCTTTTCATAATTCGTATTTTATTCAAATGGTCCTATTATCTGTTGGCTGAATGTATGTATGTATTTATTTTTTATTATATTTTTGTTTTTATGTATATATTATTATTATTACTATCCGATTTTTGCACCGCCTAATAACGAAATCTTATTTTTTCAAGTTCTCCACTACCCAAAGGTTGTCTGGAAGAGATCGCTCTTTAGCGATAAGACCGCCTGTTGTTTAACTCTAATTGTAATGTCTTGCATTGTATTTCTCCTGTATATTTTATGAGGTGTGCAATAAAGAGTACTTGTAGGATTACCCATTTCTTGTTAGAAATACTCCTGTGAAGTTTCGAATATAAATAGTCAAGCTTGTTTTCCTATACAAACTTTGGATCTCTATTTCACCCCCTTTAGAAAAATCGTATATTAGTGCGCCCCTAGACCTTATAAGGAACCTACGTTCCAAATTTGGACTCTTTAAAATCAGCGGTTTTAGGCTGTGCGTTTAAAAACGACATCCATATTTTTAGTCATTATTTAGACATTTCTACCCCATCGCACCCTAACATGAGAGATGGTATTACGCGTCCGCCACGTTGAATTTTAAAATCATTCTTTTTTTTAGTAATCAGCGACCTGATAATCCATAGAAACCAACTATTCCCTCTTCCCTCTTCCCTCTTCCCTCTTCCCTCTTCCCTCTTCCCTCTTCCCTCTTCCCTCTTCCCTCTTCCCTCTTCCCTCTTCCCTCTTCCCTCGAATTCCAGCGACCCGATAAACCATAATAACAATACCCATGTTGATTTTCAGACTTTATCACCACATTTCTCCCTTTTAGGAGTTGAATTCTCAAAAAACCGGAAACATGTGTTTTCTTATTTATTGTAAGAAATACTCCTGTGAAGTTTTGAATAAAATAGTCTAACTAATCTTGTTTCCCCATACAAACTTTGGACCCCCATTTTACCCCTTTAGGGGGTTAATTTTGAAAAATCCTTTCTTAGTGCACCTTCACACCTTATAAGGAACCTATGTGCCAAATTTGGACTCTCTAGAACCAGCGGTTTAGTATTTAGACATTTCAACCCCATTTCACCCCTACAGGGGAGATGATAATTCACGTCCGCCACGTTGGATTTTAAAATCGTTGCGGTTTTCGTAATCAGCGACCCGATAAACCATAATAACAATACCCATGTTGATTTTCAGACTTTGTCACCACATTTCTCCCTTTTAGGGGTTGAATTTTCAAAAAACCTGAAACACGTGTTTACTCATTTATCGTTAGAAATACTCCTGTGAAGTTTTGAATAAAATAGTCTAACTAATCTTGTTTCCCCATACAAACTTTGGACCCCCATTTTACCCCTTTAGGGGGTTAATTTTGAAAAATCCTTTCTTAGTGCACCTTTACACCTTATAAGGAACCTATGTGCCAAATTTGGACTCTCTAGAACCAGCGGTTTAGTATTTAGACATTTCAACCCCATTTCACCCCTACAGGGGAGATGATAATTCACGTCCGCCACGTTGGATTTTAAAATCGTTGCGGTTTTCGTAATCAGCGACCCGATAAACCATAAAAACAATACCCATGTTGATTTTCAGACTTTGTCACCACATTTCTCCCTTTTAGGGGTTGAATTTTCAAAAAACCTGAAACACGTGTTTACTCATTTATCGTTAGAAATACTCCTGTGAAGTTTTGAATAAAATAGTCTAAGTAATCTTGTTTCCCCATACAAACTTTGGACCCCCATTTCACCCCTTTAGGGGGTGAATTTTGAAAAATCATTTCTTAGTGCACCTCTACACCTTATAAGGAACCTACGTGCCAAATTTGGACTCTCTAGAACCAGCGGTTTGGGCTGTGCGTTGATATGTCAGTCAGTCAGTCAGTCAGTCAGTCAGTCAGTTTCTTCTTTTATATATATAGATAAGAGCGGTGACAGGTAGCCGTAGTTACCAAAAGCAATCTAGTGGATAACGGCATTAGCATACTCTTACTTACTAAATACTGTTTCTTTTTTAATCCATCCTGGCTATGCATTTGCTTATTGAATTTTGATGTAGTAGTAGATTATTTACGAGTATACATACAAGCAAGCATGCAAACATTTTGACGCTCCGCTCGCTCCGCTATAAGTGGTCACGATACAATACAAACCTAACCTAACCTACAGTTTTCGGTTTCGGACACATGTTCCATTTGGCGCAGTTCTTCCTAACGGCATTAGCATACTCTTACTTACTAAATACTGTTTCTTTTTTAATCCATCCTGGCTATGCATTTGCTTATTGAATTTTGATGTAGTAGTAGATTATTTACGAGTATACATACAAGCAAGCATGCAAACATTTTGACGCTCCGCTCGCTCCGCTATAAGTGGTCACGATACAAACCTAACCTAACCTACAGTTTTCGGTTTCGGATACATGTTCCATTTTGGCGCAGTTCTTCCTAACGGCATTAGCATACCCTTACTTACTAAATACTGTTTCTTTTTTAATCCATCCTGGCTATGCATTTGCTTATTGAATTTTGATGTAATAGTAGATTATTTACGAGTAAACATACAAGCAAGCATGCACACATTTTGACGCTCCGCTATAAGTGGTCACAATACAAACCTAACCTAACCTACAGTTTTCGGTTTCGGACCCAGGTTCCATTTTGGCGCAGTTCTTCATTACGGACTCTTGACAAAATTTACACCATTGCATAATTTTCTATAGTACACACGGACTCGGAAAACGTGGCTGGGCAAAACGGGTTCCAGGTTGCAATAACGTTAGTTAGTGAGATGTTAGAATTTAACTGAGTGTTAATACATCTTATCAGTATGGAGGAAAAATATGTTAATACTTTTAAAACAAGTCGTGGGGGTTTGAAATAAAATTTTATCCGCATTGACAGTGTCAAATAATTAGTCACATTATTTATAAAAAAAAAAATAATGATGTCGGAGTTTATAAGTCAACACAAGTCAGTGTACAAACTATATGATAGTGAAGTTTATGAGTACAAATAAGTCTACTTATAAAATATATGATAGTGAAGTTTATGAGTAGAAACCAGTCTGCTTAAAAAAATTATGACAGTGAAAAATAGGATCAAAAACAGTTATGATGAATAAATTTATGAAAACAAAAAGTAGTATTAGAGATATTTATGATAAATTACATTATGATTTTATATGGTTCGGACTTATGATCGGTAGTAAGAGTGACTAAGTATAAATAGTGACTATTATGATGAAAAATTGTATGAGTAACATTTTCGGAGTTCCAATAATCGGGGTTGAAAAATTATGTGAACTTTGGCGCACCCATTGTAACCACGTATAGCGGAGCGAGCGAAGCGAGCGGAGCGTCAAAATGCGTGCATGCTTGCTTGCATGTACACTTAACTCGCTATAACTCAAAACAAGTATTATGAATAAAAACATATGGAGAAAAACTGCATCGATGTTTAAATGTTATGATTGACAAGTTTATCGTAATTTATGATTCTGAATAAAAGAAATATGAAAATCAGCATTATGAGTACACACATAATCTTAGTGACGACATTATGAATTACGATGTTCTGAAAACTGTCTATTATGAACTCGGTAGGTAGTAGTACAAATTTATGAGGGACAAATGTATGAAGTTAAAAATTCGGAAGAGTGATGATTCTGACTAGAAATCGGTAGTAGAAGAAAAATTCTGAGGATCCATTTTATGTGAGCCAATATGGACCCGTTTTTAAATGCGTTGGAGCAAAAGATGATACCGTGGATGAACGTAGATTCCAACACAGACACTCCAGATCAGTTGTGGGATCGAGCTAAAAACGTTATAGTAAGCTCGGTCAAAGAGTCTAGTGTAAACGTACATAAACGGAAACGTCAGCATTGGATGAGCGACGCAACCTTAACACTTGTGGAGGAAAGACGAAAAATGAAAGCATCTGAAGCTGAGCTGAGCTGGAAGCTTGTAGGCGGGACCAGAACGTTCAACTTCGGAACATTTGTGCAGAAGTGGAAGTCCATGCAAATAAGCATGAATCTAGGGATCTACACCAAAAGATTCGCGCCATCACAAGGACCTTAAGCTCTAAAACCTGGGCCATCGAAAACACTACTGGAGAGACAGTGACGTGTTCGTCACTGTCTGTCACTGTCATAGAGGCTATTGCTGAAACATGGAGACAATACTGCCAGTCCCTCTTCCAAGACTCACAATCCGAATTTTACGCCCCTACGAAACCAAGAGACGAAGATCTTGAGCCAGACATTCTGAAAGATGAAGTAAGAGCCGCTATTAAACATCTGAAGAACGGCAAAGCCACGGGGGCAGATGCCATACCAATTGAGACGATCAAGGCATCGGGCGAATATGGCGTCCAAATATTCCAAACCCTGTGCAATAAGATATGGCTCACGGGGCAGTGGCCAAAATAATGGGCTCACACTGTCTTTGTCCCGTTGCACAAGAAAGGCTCGACCAAAACGTGCAGTAACTACCGACTTATTGCTCTCATCTCTCACTCAAGCAAGATTTTACTGCACATACTAAACGAGCGTCTTAAGTCCTACTTAAGCAAAGAAATTGCTCCTGAACAGGCTGGTTTTGTTAAGGGAAGGGGCACCCGGGAGCAAATCTTGACAGTCCGGCAGATTATAGAGAAAGCCCGAGAATTCAACAAACCCGCCTACATATGCTTTGTAGACTTTTCTAAGGCGTTCGACTCTGTCAAGTGGCCAAAACTCTGGGAAACATTGACGGCGATTTTTTTTTTTTTTTTTTATAACGGCACAACATAGTGGCTCCACTTCGCCTGATGGTAAGCAAAAAGGGGAGCCCAAGTCGCAATGGCAACTGACGAGAAACCAACGGTGCCAAGTCAGTTGACACTGCCATGCTGGCCCGAGAGATGCTTCTTCACGCTTCGTTTGAAGGGTCCCAAGTTGTAAGAAGGAGGAAACACATGAGCCGGCAAGGAGTTCCATACTTTAATAGTTCGGCAGATGAAGGAATTGCCAAACTTCTTGGTACGGGTGGGAATATTCTCCACGGTGAGGCGATGACATCGCAAGCTGGCACGTGTGGTTCTATGACGGAAAGGGGAGGGTGGGATAAGAGAAAATAACTCATGGCGATGGGTGTTCCAAAACACCTGGTACACCTCCTGCGTAGATTGTATGAAGAAGGCACAGCTTCAGTACGCGCAGATGATGTCCTATCGAACCACTTTCACCCCAGTGCCGGAGTCCGTCAGGGATGTATTATTTCTCCACTTCTATTCAATGTGTACACAGAGCTCATAATGAGAATTACACTTGAAGACTGGACAGATGGCATCTCGATCGGCGGTATGAGGATCTCCAACTTGCGATATGCAGACGATACCACTTTGTTTGCCACAAGTCCCCGTCACATGGAAGAACTTCTCGGCAAGATGGAACGCGTTAGCCTAGACTTCGGACTTAAGATAAACCGGAATAAGACAAAGATGATGATTGTCGACCGGGTCCATATTGGCTCACATAAAATCGATCCTCCGAATTTTTCTTCTACTACCGATTTGTAGTCAGAATCATCACTCTTCCGAATTTTTTACTTCATACTTTTGTCCGTCATAAATTTGTACTACTACTAACCGAGTTCATAACAGACAGTTTTCAGAACATTGTAATTCATAATGTCGTCACTAAGATTATGTGTGTAGTCATAATTCTGATTTTCATATTTATTTTATTCAGAACTATAAATTACAATAAACTTGTCAATCATAACATTTAAACATCGATACAGTTTTTCTTCATAACGTTTTTATTCTTAATGCTTGTTTTCATATTTCTTTCAATAATAACCATAAAAATTCATAAACATTGTATATCATAACATTAAACAGGAACTCTGGAGTCTACTCATATTAAAATTGTTGATGTCGAAACATTTTGATTACATTTGTATTGTTGCTATAATTCATCATTGAGGGTATCTATCGTTTTGCACTGACGCTACGTCTTAACTCGGCCGGCTGCAAGAGTAGGGGTTTTGTAAAGCCACGTTTTGTACAGCCATATTTTCCGAGTCCATTATGACTCAAAAAGCATGCAAGCATTTTGACGCTCCGCTCGCTACGCTCGCTCCGCTATACGTGGTCAAAATAGAAACCTAACCTAACCTACAGTTTTCGGTTTTGGACACATGTTCCATTTTGGCGCAGTTCTTCCTAACGGTATTAGCATACTCTTACTTACTAAATACTGTTTCTTTTTTAATCCATCCTGGCTATGCATTTGCTTATTGAATTTTGATGTAGTAGTAGATTATTTACGAGTATACATACAAGCAAGCATGCAAACATTTTGACGCTCCGCTCGCTCCGCTATAAGTGGTCACGATACAAACCTAACCTAACCTACAGTTTTCGGTTTCGGATACATGTTCCATTTTGGCGCAGTTCTTCCTAACCACTCAATTGCTTGGAATTTTGAGTTGGACTCTATTTATATAATAAAACTAGCATTAACCCGCGGCTTCGCCCGCGTTCCTATACAATATACATTATCCTACGGGAACGATGCTCTTTTTTTCAGGTTAAAAATTAGGCTATTTGTTAAAGTTAGGATATTATCTGCTTATCCCTCATGCATATCCGTCTAGCCGTTTTATTGTTGAAAAGCTTGAATGCATTTATTACGGCTGCAGGAAGTTTCCCGATGACTACTCGTCCAGTCTCGCCGCGCCGCCCGCACTGGCCTTGACGACAATCGAGATGGCACCAAATACAAATTTAAACATCTATTAGGTTTAAGTTTAGGTCGTAACTCTCATATTCTTGCTCTTCTTTATAGTATACTTTTTCATCCTGCAACTCCCCGCTATCTCAAAGAGCGTTTCACTTATCTCACTCCTGCTCGATCTGCCCAAAATTTGCTCCTTGCCGTACCTTCTTCCGTCTCAAAATTTTATAATAATTCGTTTACTTTTAAAGCTTTCTGTTTATGGAACTCCTTGCCTTTTAGCTTAAGGCGCACCAAATCTCTTGTTTCTTTCAAAGCTCAACTAAAATAACACTATCTATCCTTTTCATAATTCGTATTTTATTCAAATGGTCCTATTATCTGTTGGCTGAATGTATGTATGTATTTATTTTTTATTATATTTTTGTTTTTATGTA
Source organism: Apotomis turbidana (assembly GCA_905147355.2). Taxonomy (NCBI): domain Eukaryota; kingdom Metazoa; phylum Arthropoda; class Insecta; order Lepidoptera; family Tortricidae; genus Apotomis; species Apotomis turbidana. The sequence continues at coordinate 1,072,059 of LR990285.1, forward strand.
TATATTATTATTATTACTATCCGATTTTTGCACCGCCTAATAACGAAATCTTATTTTTTCAAGTTCTCCACTACCCAAAGGTTGTCTGGAAGAGATCGCTCTTTAGCGATAAGACCGCCTGTTGTTTAACTCTAATTGTAATGTCTTGCATTGTATTTCTCCTGTATATTTTATGAGGTGTGCAATAAAGAGTACTTGTAGGATTACCCATTTCTTGTTAGAAATACTCCTGTGAAGTTTCGAATATAAATAGTCAAGCTTGTTTTCCTATACAAACTTTGGATCTCTATTTCACCCCCTTTAGAAAAATCGTATATTAGTGCGCCCCTAGACCTTATAAGGAACCTACGTTCCAAATTTGGACTCTTTAAAATCAGCGGTTTTAGGCTGTGCGTTTAAAAACGACATCCATATTTTTAGTCATTATTTAGACATTTCTACCCCATCGCACCCTAACATGAGAGATGGTATTACGCGTCCGCCACGTTGAATTTTAAAATCATTCTTTTTTTTAGTAATCAGCGACCTGATAATCCATAGAAACCAACTATTCCCTCTTCCCTCTTCCCTCTTCCCTCTTCCCTCTTCCCTCTTCCCTCTTCCCTCTTCCCTCTTCCCTCTTCCCTCTTCCCTCTTCCCTCTTCCCTCTTCCCTCGAATTCCAGCGACCCGATAAACCATAATAACAATACCCATGTTGATTTTCAGACTTTATCACCACATTTCTCCCTTTTAGGAGTTGAATTCTCAAAAAACCGGAAACATGTGTTTTCTTATTTATTGTAAGAAATACTCCTGTGAAGTTTTGAATAAAATAGTCTAACTAATCTTGTTTCCCCATACAAACTTTGGACCCCCATTTTACCCCTTTAGGGGGTTAATTTTGAAAAATCCTTTCTTAGTGCACCTTCACACCTTATAAGGAACCTATGTGCCAAATTTGGACTCTCTAGAACCAGCGGTTTAGTATTTAGACATTTCAACCCCATTTCACCCCTACAGGGGAGATGATAATTCACGTCCGCCACGTTGGATTTTAAAATCGTTGCGGTTTTCGTAATCAGCGACCCGATAAACCATAATAACAATACCCATGTTGATTTTCAGACTTTGTCACCACATTTCTCCCTTTTAGGGGTTGAATTTTCAAAAAACCTGAAACACGTGTTTACTCATTTATCGTTAGAAATACTCCTGTGAAGTTTTGAATAAAATAGTCTAACTAATCTTGTTTCCCCATACAAACTTTGGACCCCCATTTTACCCCTTTAGGGGGTTAATTTTGAAAAATCCTTTCTTAGTGCACCTTTACACCTTATAAGGAACCTATGTGCCAAATTTGGACTCTCTAGAACCAGCGGTTTAGTATTTAGACATTTCAACCCCATTTCACCCCTACAGGGGAGATGATAATTCACGTCCGCCACGTTGGATTTTAAAATCGTTGCGGTTTTCGTAATCAGCGACCCGATAAACCATAATAACAATACCCATGTTGATTTTCAGACTTTGTCACCACATTTCTCCCTTTTAGGGGTTGAATTTTCAAAAAACCTGAAACACGTGTTTACTCATTTATCGTTAGAAATACTCCTGTGAAGTTTTGAATAAAATAGTCTAAGTAATCTTGTTTCCCCATACAAACTTTGGACCCCCATTTCACCCCTTTAGGGGGTGAATTTTGAAAAATCATTTCTTAGTGCACCTCTACACCTTATAAGGAACCTACGTGCCAAATTTGGACTCTCTAGAACCAGCGGTTTGGGCTGTGCGTTGATATGTCAGTCAGTCAGTCAGTCAGTCAGTCAGTCAGTTTCTTCTTTTATATATATAGATAAGAGCGGTGACAGGTAGCCGTAGTTACCAAAAGCAATCTAGTGGATAACGGCATTAGCATACTCTTACTTACTAAATACTGTTTCTTTTTTAATCCATCCTGGCTATGCATTTGCTTATTGAATTTTGATGTAGTAGTAGATTATTTACGAGTATACATACAAGCAAGCATGCAAACATTTTGACGCTCCGCTCGCTCCGCTATAAGTGGTCACGATACAATACAAACCTAACCTAACCTACAGTTTTCGGTTTCGGACACATGTTCCATTTGGCGCAGTTCTTCCTAACGGCATTAGCATACTCTTACTTACTAAATACTGTTTCTTTTTTAATCCATCCTGGCTATGCATTTGCTTATTGAATTTTGATGTAGTAGTAGATTATTTACGAGTATACATACAAGCAAGCATGCAAACATTTTGACGCTCCGCTCGCTCCGCTATAAGTGGTCACGATACAAACCTAACCTAACCTACAGTTTTCGGTTTCGGATACATGTTCCATTTTGGCGCAGTTCTTCCTAACGGCATTAGCATACCCTTACTTACTAAATACTGTTTCTTTTTTAATCCATCCTGGCTATGCATTTGCTTATTGAATTTTGATGTAATAGTAGATTATTTACGAGTAAACATACAAGCAAGCATGCACACATTTTGACGCTCCGCTATAAGTGGTCACAATACAAACCTAACCTAACCTACAGTTTTCGGTTTCGGACCCAGGTTCCATTTTGGCGCAGTTCTTCATTACGGACTCTTGACAAAATTTACACCATTGCATAATTTTCTATAGTACACACGGACTCGGAAAACGTGGCTGGGCAAAACGGGTTCCAGGTTGCAATAACGTTAGTTAGTGAGATGTTAGAATTTAACTGAGTGTTAATACATCTTATCAGTATGGAGGAAAAATATGTTAATACTTTTAAAACAAGTCGTGGGGGTTTGAAATAAAATTTTATCCGCATTGACAGTGTCAAATAATTAGTCACATTATTTATAAAAAAAAAAATAATGATGTCGGAGTTTATAAGTCAACACAAGTCAGTGTACAAACTATATGATAGTGAAGTTTATGAGTACAAATAAGTCTACTTATAAAATATATGATAGTGAAGTTTATGAGTAGAAACCAGTCTGCTTAAAAAAATTATGACAGTGAAAAATAGGATCAAAAACAGTTATGATGAATAAATTTATGAAAACAAAAAGTAGTATTAGAGATATTTATGATAAATTACATTATGATTTTATATGGTTCGGACTTATGATCGGTAGTAAGAGTGACTAAGTATAAATAGTGACTATTATGATGAAAAATTGTATGAGTAACATTTTCGGAGTTCCAATAATCGGGGTTGAAAAATTATGTGAACTTTGGCGCACCCTTGTCGACCGCATGAATAACACAGTTCACCAGAAATTACACAAATTGCGAATTGTGATGTGGTCCAATCGTACATTTATCTGGGAGCCTTAATCACTAACAACGGCGGATGTGTCGACGAAGTGAAGAGGCGTATGGCAATTTCGAGATCTGGAATGGACAGGTTGAGAAAAATATGGAGGAATCGCAACATATACAAAGCCACAAAAATCCGGCTCGTTCGGGCACTTGTATTCCCCATATTCCTATACGCTGCAGAAACGTGGACCCTGCGGGAAGTCGAGAAGAAAAAGATAGACGCCCTAGAGATGTGGTGCTGGAGGAGAATGCTCGGAGTATCATGGACTGAATTCCGCACCAACGAGTCTATACTTCGAGAACTCGGCATCAAGCAGCGTTTATCATCTTTAGTACAGTCCCGTATTCTTAGCTTCTTTGGTCACGTATGCCGCCGAAGGGAGGTGGCTATTGAGCGACTTGTGGTCCAGGGAAAAGTTGAGGGTACCAGGCCACGAGTCAGATCGCCTATGAGATAGACAGATCAAATAAAAGCTGCAATAAATGGCTCATCGTCACTACACGAATGTACGAGGAAGGCGGCTATCAGAGAAGAATGGCGGCGTGTTGTGAAGCTTGCCACCAACATCTGAAATGATGACCACGACCACTCTGCCCAGAGTGAAAACGACAAAGAAGAAGATAGATAAATATATACTTAAATACATAGAACAGCCATGACCCAAGCACAAATATTCGAGTTCATCACACAAATATTTGCCCTGGCCGGGACTCGAACCCGGGACCGCCGGCTCAGTAGGCAGGTGTCTACAAACCGAGCCAAACGCGTCGTCAAAATACTTCAGACCTTGGATTTTTTAAATCAAATGAAGCGGCCCACCAAGTTGAATATTAAAATACTTAAACGGGTTTACTCACGTCGTAGAAGTCGAATAACGCTCGACATGTTTCGAGTCGGTACGCGATCCATCATCAGCACGGCTAGCGTAACTTTGACACGCGACTCTTTCTCGCGCGGGATATATTACCTGTCTCTTTCTGTACAGTACTATGAGATAGTGACGGATGATGCTATCTCGCGCGACATGAGTCGTGTGTCAAAGTTACGCTAGACGTGCAGGAGAGACGATCAGTCGCGACGGCGGCCAACCGAACGCAACAACAAGTTGAATATTTTTTGTAAAGGCGGTATGTCGATCTCTAATAGTTTGGTTGGGCTCTTGTGTTTTCTAATCAGAGTACTTCAGATCTTCGATTATCCTAGTTTTTAGGGTTCCGTACCCAAAGGGTAAAAACGAGACCCTATTACTGAGACTTCGCTGTCCGTCCGTCCGTCCGTCTGTCACCACTTCACCAGGCTGTATATCAAGAACAGTGATAGCTAGACAGTTGAAATTTTCACAGATGATCTATTTCTATTGCCGCTATAACAACACATACTAAAAATAAAATAAAATAAATATTTAAGAGCTCCCATACAACAAACTTGTTTTATGGTACGGAACCCTTCATGCGCGAGTCGGACTCGCACTTGGCCAATTTTTATAGTTTTCGCTTTATGTGGCCATTAAACCCTAACTCTGTACCAAATTTCAGCTCTCTGAATTTATGGGAAGTACTAGTTCTTTACTGATGATCATGAGTGAGTGAGTGAGTGTCGTAAATGCGAAAATTTGCTTTCGCTTAACTTCGGAACTAAATGACCAACAGACTTGAAATTTTGGATTTTAAGTATGTGATTATAGCTTACTGGATGACGAAAATTTCTGCGTTCTGGTCTTATCCAGAGATGCTCAAATAGGGGCCTGAAAATGCGGCGAAATGGTTTCAGTAAAGGATGGTACGGCAGTGTTTCAAACACTGCCGTACCATAGCAATGCTTCGCGCTCGACTTGGCGGGGGCACTACCGAGCCCCCCGATCCGTCATATGACGTCCTCATTCAACAGCATCCCGTAATCCTGAGAAGATCGTTTGTCCACCTTGTTGTAGCATCAAACAATATAGATAATGAGACACAGGTAAATTAAGAAAGAAAAATTGAATGTGATCCACTACAATCTAAGCAGGATTTGAACCTGCGACCTCGATGTTTCCGGCGTATTGCAACTGAGCTATTAGATCGCTACGTCAATCACACCAAATCTTTCATTCCATAATTCATACGCTACTGGAGCGCCCTCTGCGTCATATGTGTTTAAAATGCTTATGCGCATTAGCCATACCCTAGGATGTGCGCTTTACACGCACGATCCCCTGTCCCCATTGCTTTACAGCAAGTGTGAGACTGCGAGAGAGATGGCGCTGTTATTTCTATTATTTATTTATTTTGTTATATTATTTATAAAAATAAAATAGTGGTATTTCCACATAAAAAATAGAATTGATAAAAAGATTCCATGAAAACATCAAACAATATATTTCGATAAAATAATAAACATAGAGCGAGATCAAGACATATTTTTTTTGCTCCACTGACAAATCGAATAACATCTTACGAAATCAAAGGAAATTCTATATTCAGTATCAACAACAATCTGCCAGGGACAGCCTCAAATAAATATCGAATGATTTTTGCACCCCATGAAAAAAGAGGGGTCCGGTCTGTGGCATTGTCGCGCCCAATCGCGTGAACCGATTTTAGTGCCGATTTTCTTTAATCGAAAGCCTTTTTTGTCGAGATGGTGGTTAAGATATTCAGCTTATTAAGATCTCGCTCAGTTTTATAGCTAGGAATTACAAATTTTCCAAATTTTGTAGTTATATTCAGCTACAGTTAGCACTTCCTATATCTGTCATTAAATGACGATCTCATAAAGACTGTGTCGGTGCTTTACATTTTTATTTAGCTTAATAAACATTAGTTATTTTCGATCTGGATTGATTCCCATTCAATCACAGCCCGACGTGTGGCCATAACTCATTTGTCACCAAATAAACAAACAAATAATTATGTGGGTGTGTCTATCGATCGCCGATTTATAATGGTACGTGGCACTTTTTTACGGTTCCGTACCCAAAGCTATAGGTACCTAAAATAAGCATGTTTTGTATTGGCAACATTTTTCTAAAGTTGATAATTCTTTTCAAGTGGCTCTCCTCTGGAACGGTCTTCCTCTCTCAATTAAACAAGCAGTAAGTTAGCGTTCAAAAAGTCCGTGTGCACCTTTATTGCTGGCAGAAATGAAGCCTCCTAGTCCATCTGCGTAGCATGTTTCATCGCTGTATATATATTATATTAGATTAGATCATTGAGGTATTATTTATAATAGAGCCACAGACCCGAACAAAATTGTCGAAAAAAGTGGCACTGCTGTCATGTTCAAGTAGATGCCAATAACGCTTATTTATAATTTACAACAACATAATTACTTCGTACAAAATAACTCTTTACTCAAACGTTTAAGTGTCAAATTGGCTTACTTACTTATTACCACAAATATTTTTCGTATAAATTAACTTTTTTTAGCGTATTCTGACTCATGTCTCTTGTCAAACTTGGAACATGGCACGAATGGAACAGATTTTAATAGTTTTACATACTAAAAATATTTTCATTATTATTTTATTTAGATATTAAAATATATTTGTTGTTTGAACTAAATAAACTCGTAAATTGTTAATAACAAATTAAGTTACGTTTTTATTTAACAACTGCATAAAAGGGTCCCGACACTGCATGGAAGGGATCAGTAATAATGACATTATGATGTCTCAACTCATCTTGTTCTAGTATGTGAAATGAGAGTGAGGCAAGTGCAAAATATTAACATTTTTAACCCTTTAAAGTTTGATGGCGTGGCGTGAAAGTCGGTGGCGTAGTATGCACGGCAGCACACATTGTCTTTAGGTGTTCTTGGCGTTCAAAGGTTTAAACTGACAGTGTTTAGACTCTGAGACAAAATAAAACAATGACAACAGAGCAATTTTTTTATTAATTTATTAATGTAGGTAACCTGTAGGATCTGCCTGTAAAAGGCATATGTTCATAACACTGGCTCACTCGCCGCCGCACACATAGCCTCGGCTCGCGTGTAACTAAGCGCAGCATCCTATGCGACGTGCGCCTGAGACAGTGTATATCTATTTATGTATAGATACCTACTACCACAAACACTACATAACCATTTTACGCTTCTTTTGTTGTATACATTGTCATTTTTTTACGTTTTTATTGAGATATTAAAGCTGTGTTGAGTGAAAGACTTTTACGCTTCTTTTGATTAAACATTAAAAAAACATAGATGATTATGCCGAACGAACACACGAGAGACGAATTATTTGGCTGAAATTATTCTTGACATCTGTCTCTTACTAAACGTGACCTCAATTTTTCAAGTTGTTTAAGATCGCGTGGGAACCTTTAATAAAAAAATTGTATTATTATTTATTGCACTCCTTTATTAATTAATAAAATATAAAACTATAGCGACTCCTAAGATTTTTGTTCTGTGATGAGGTGCATTTTGTAGGGACAAAGTTAATAATTCTAATCTAAAATATGCTATGATTTTACATAGGATTCGTTAATTAATCAATAGAATCTGCGTAAAAAAGAATATTCCGACCTTTTTCTTTATTTTATAGCTGTTATTTCTGCAATTTTTCACTGAAAATTAAGTCATTTTTGAGACCCGTCACGTGTCATGGTCTAAACGAGACTGATCGCCCAACTAATGCGATTTGTGATTTTGCATTAGTTGGGAGGGTGCCATTTTTTCCGTCGGATTGTGTGTCCATGTAATTAATACGTCAATGGATTAGATATATTAAATATATTTATATATTTAAATGAATAGCAAAAAAAATATGTATAAGTATTATAATTATGTTTTGTTACTTGTGTGTTAGTTGCACTGCCTACAATTTTTCTTCTTTGCCCTAAGGTTCACTGTTAGAGAATGCCTCATGGCATTAAGCTCGCCTTTTGTACGATAAATTTTCTTTTGTGTAATAAAGTTTAAATAAATAACGGACTCCTAAATCCGAAATAAATAGTTCCGCAGCTTCTTCTTGTTTAGGCGCTCCGCTTCGTACGGCCCCCTTGTTTTGTCACGGCGGGCGGCGGGCTTGTTTTGCCCTCCCTTCGCGCCTCCGGCTTTACAAAAACACTCTAGGGTGCTGTGTCGGCACGCGTCCTAACCAGCGAGAACCCTCTAGATTCGGAATTTCGCAGCCTAATATATTGTACACATACTGGTAATATAACATTTCAAAACTTCTACAATCCGCTATCCATATATATTAAACATCTCACTAATAACCATCCTATACAACATAATCAAGAATTCAAAACTACCGGACCGATTGTAAGGTACATTATACTTACTATACATTTTATAGTTGATTTTTTTAAGACGTCCGAAAGTTCATAAAGAACTTGTCTTGTAAACATGACCCCACAAAGCCATTGTCTTATAAGAGTTATAAGTGTAGAGAAGCTCACTGTAGGACAAATGGAAGTAAGTAACAAAAAAACGCATTTGTTCGCGTTCTTTTTTTATTTCTTGCTTCCATTAGCTCCAAAGTAAGCTTCTATTGAAACGTAGACCTTCCAAGCTCGGCTAAATTAATTTTTGGAAGGCAGTTCCAAAAGGAAAGAGCCAATCTCTTTCCAAAAAAAAACAACTGTGTGAGATAAAAATAAACAACTAAAAGTTTCTCACCATCAAATTAAATGAATAAACTCGTTAGATGAGTATATTGTGACCTAGAAAAAAGGATGCCTTTCAATAATATTAATCAGGTGACCTACGTGGAATATTAAAGGAAAAATTTGGTAACTACTACAACTTTATTGTATCACACTAGGCTATGTACAGACTTAACCTATGCCTGCTTTGGCAGGAGACTTATAGAACTGTTTAATTCTAGGACACGCTTATAAAAGTAGCTCAGCCAGTATCACTGGGTGTATAATATGTTCGACTTAGGCTATATAACAGACCTAACTTTTAACAGTGCCAACAACGTTATTTAACTTTAAGTGAAATCCTACTTCCCTACGTTTTTAATATCTAAAGGAGGCTGACACGCACCTTGCTTAGTCCGTACTCAGAACCTGTCCTGATTGATGTCACTTCCTTTGCAGTGTGCTCGGGACCCCAGCTACGGAGGGATTCTGGCTATGCTTCTGTCTCGATCACGCAGAACAGGACCAGGGCATTGAAGAAGCAGGAAATTACAGTGACAGACCCAATGCAGAATTAAATTTGGAAAATGGTGTATACCTTAAGCCATGAGGTAAGTTGAGTGGATGTGTGGAAAAATCTAATTTGACCACAATGTCATCTTCTAAATTTGGGTTTAATTTAAATTTCCAAGAACAAAAGGTTCATCTCAATTTAATTTTAATCTTTAATTTGATCTTAAATTTTAAATTCTAAATTCTTATTTTTAATTTTAATTTTAATTCCCTATCCTCGCTGAAATAGAAGTAAAATCCTGCATTAGAATAGTGCAATCGAAAGACACATTGCTTTATATTTAAGCAGAGAGGTTATGATAATCTGCTTACCGGAGCGACTCCAAAATCTTGAGTTAAACTGCCTCCGCAGAAGATCTCCCACCCGCCATCAATAATGTGGCTAAAACAAGGAACCAGCAGTTAAAAACTGAACGAGGATACAAAGACCAGAAACTAATTATGTGTAAGATCACTACTCACGATTTCTAATCCCGAAATAACACTTCCAGAGAAATCTCCATCGGAAATGGCGTCGGTGCACCAGACTCACGACACAGCTGCTCACACCAGGAGTCAGATGAAAATGGCACCACATTTCGGAAATTCGTATCAAAACGGATATGTAGCTTCTACAGACTTCAATGGTTTCTAGTAGTAAATAGGGTTGCCTATTTTGACTGTGAAGACTACCCAATCAAGATCCCTGGTTCACCTTTATTTAATTATATTAATTAAGAAATAACATATACTGTATTTTAATATTTATGTTTATTTTTCTTATAATTTATTTTAAATTATTATATTTTAAGGATGTGTAAATAATATTATCGAATATATGTTATTTCTGAATTTTACCCTGTCATATGAAATATTTATCTAGCAACCCTGACCTATGACAGCTTTACTCCCGTTGCTAGACTAGAAAAATTCTATATTGTGTTGTCCTACTCAAAAAACAATAGAACGTTTAAGGTATGGTTATAATTGTGACAATTACGACCATGAAACTAAATATCAAAAATACACCACGTGACACTATACAAGAGTAAAACAATGGCTTTGTGGAGTCATGTTTACAAGGTAAACTCTCAAGTGGAATGTGGAATTCGGACAGCTCAAAAAATTACAACTATAACTTTGTGTAGGTTTCAGTTCTTTACGCGAGTTTTTCATAAAAACAACACGATTCGATTTGATGTTTTTATGAGTTAGAGTGCTTTATTACCAATCGTAATCGGAGCCCTACTGCAGCGAATCATAATATAATATTTACTACTATCGGCGCAATAAAATACTTGAACAATTGAATGCTGGTTCTTATCAAAGAGAATAGACCTAGCACGGAAAAGGCTTTAAGGATACTAATTTCACACGAAAAGAGCACCGTCCAACTCATTGACTTGACTTCGCTCTTTTTACTTGAATCGTCAACGAGTGTGCCGCGCGGCGCCATATTGTACAGCGGCGAATTAGCTGCGCGCTCGTCTCGCTCGACCGCAAATCGCCAGTGCGCTAAGCCTCTTACGGTGCCACGACTTAGCGCGACCAGTGGCGCGGCGAGCGGTTGTCAGTACAAGAGATCCGAGCGTGGCAGCCATACGAGTGAGCGAGACACACGTGCCGCGCAAACCCGTGGCGTCTCCGAAGATCTCCTCTGTAAACGGTCCTGCGCTAACCAGCATTCCAAGGCTTTATATTTTGAGATGTTAGTTTTGGGCGTTCATGTTAGGAATGAATGTCAAAGGACGAAAAGTGATAGGTAGGCCAAAAAAGCGATGGATGGATTGTGTGAGACGGGATATGAGAAAGAAAGGAGTAAGCGCTGAAATGACGAATAATGCAGATGAATGGAAGAAGAAAACATGTTGTGCCGAACCTACATAGGGTAAAGGCACCAGTGGTCAGCCCCCAATCGACTTTTTGAAGTTTGAACAGTTGGCAATTGTACAGTATTCGTCGGATAATGAAACATACCACATGATTGGATGAATATCCTATTGTAGTTTTTGAGCAATATATATCAAAAACAATCAATGTTTTAATAAAATATACATTTGTAAGAGTATTTGCTTACTCTGACATTTACTTGATAAATATCTTGATAATAGTTTGGAACACAAAAGACGATTTCTTGAGATAAATTTGATTTATTTAACTTGATAGGTGTGCACACTTATAGAACAGCGAACATGAATTATGACCGTGAATGAATAAGCACTTTATTGACTTATTACAAAACTTTATACAAACTAAATGCTGATGGTGCAAATGAACATTATGACGCATGTGTAAATTACTATCGTGTAATAGCGGAATATGCAAATTACTTGTACATATTCCGGGAGCGGATGAGATGAGAGGGAGATGTGTACAAACTTAATAAAGAAAAAATACAAAGATTGAAATTAATTGAACGTGACTACTTTAAACTTTGGGGAAGTGGCCTTATCTACTCGCGAAGGATTTGTTGTTTCGCCGCGATCCGGATCATTTTGTTGGCGCGTGTCGCTGGCTGCAGATCGCGGGACGGCGCGGGGCGGGGGCTGCGCGGCTGACGCGGGTTCCTCGACGACGGCCGGGGCCGGCGTGGGCGGCACTGACCACCGAACTCTTCGTATTATGATATACAGTGCTGCTGCTCCTATTACTCCGAGAATCACGTATATCATAGCGTAGTGATGGATATCGTGAAATGATATGTTTTCAGAGATAACTTCAGTGTTCTTCAACTGCTCGATCTTCTCTCCGAGATGAGTACTTTCTTTTTGTAAGTCTTCTGATCCTGATTCATTGTTCTGGATGTGAGGTATGGTGATGTTGATGACGTGATTTATTGGTGCCATAACCGGGTTGTATAAGTCCGGTTTCATTTTAACCTCCGACCAATGAGGTTTATGTGGGAACACCGAGAAATTATCAGTCTTAATAATGCAGCCGTGACCTACATTAATAAGCCCGGCATACGTCAGCTGATTTGCGGTTACTTGATCCGCGCACAGTGTTCGAACTTGACACTGCTCACAACAAATGTAGCTATAAGTATTTAATGCATTACTTTCAATCCAATCATTCTTGCATGTTGTTGTGATAGTCTTGCATCCCGATTTGTCAGTCTCACAAAAGCTGTTGTCGCCTTTTAGAATAGAATAGAATAGAATAGAAACTTTTATTTCAGGTCATAGACCCATAAAAATATTAGTAACAATGATACTTATTCTATGTTAGTAGTATAATTTAAACAAGGAATTTAAGAAATTAAACGTTTACATGCAGGGACGTCCAGCGGGCAAACATTGGACAGTCCCATCGGTCAGCAATCACGCTCAAAATGCGGTTGGGGCTGTCGCGTAACCTAGAAAGAAGTGAGGCACATCTCTTTCTCATTACAGCCGCAAAACCATCCGTTCGGGCCTCGGCGAACATGCCTGACGCACTGCAACGCCGCGGCAGCCCCATCAACACCCGGAACGCGTTGTTGTATTGAACACGAAGGTCATTATATGCTTTCTGCGTGTATTTGACCCACAGGCTGCAAGAATAGAATGATACACAATAGGCTTTGAAAAGTGTAATCTTAACGTCGTCCGTGCATCGTGCAAACCTGCGAGCCAACATATTGCACCGAACAGATAATGACCTTCGCTCTCGCTCGATGTCCAAGTTGTCCTTCAAGTCATCGGTGACCCAGTGACCCAAATACTTAAAACTGTTCACCTGTTTCAAAGGAACACCCAGGAGAGTGACCGGTGACACAGAATAGGTTTTGGTGCCTGCCTTGAAAATCATGAACTCACTCTTGTTTACATTGTATTTGAGACCATGAGTCACAGCATAACTTTCACATATGTGTACCAGGCGTTTTAGAGCGCCGATTGAAGGGCTCAGTAACACCATGTCGTCTGCATAACTGATGTTATTTACGCAAAGACCCGCAATATGACATCCGACATTAGTACTACTGAGCTCTTCAATCAACTTGTTTACATATAGGTTGAAAAGGCGAGGCGAGGATAAGCCCCCTTGCCTCACCCCGCACTCCAACCTATAATCATCAGATAAACAACCTGCCCACCTAACGTTATTCGTTTGATGATTGTACCAGTGTCTCAGAAGCGCTGTAACCTCACATGGTAGACTTGTCTCTTTCGCTATTTTCTCCCACAGTACATCATAAGAGACCAGGTCGAAAGCCTTCGATAGATCCAGGAAACAAGCAAAAACAGGTGTTCTTCCTGACGTGTAGTAGTGAACAGTGCGCTTCAAGCATAGGATAGCACTCTCAGTGGATAGCCCCGGTCTAAAACCAAATTGTGCATCATTCAGACTGAAGTGCTTATCCAAATGACTATCCAGCACACTATCCAAAACTTTGGCCACGATGGTCGCTAAGGAAATTGGCCTGTAATTAGGTACGTCAGTAGAATCACCAGTCCTGTTCTTCACCACTGGTACCACAATAGTCCGCATCAGATCAGCAGGTAAGTATGAATGCCCTATACATAGAGAATACAACATAGCCAGGACTCTGGGCAGGTGTACACCGGCGTGCTGCAGATGTTCAATGCTGAGGCCGTCATGCCCCGGAGATTTACCTCTAACCATATTCTTTATAATGGACGCAACTTGTCTAGAGGTCACGATGACAGTTCTCTCCGTGGCACCGGTATCAGCACAGGACATCCGCGGGGACGGTCCTAGCGGCGACTCAACCCGGAAGTGACTTTTGAACAGATTTGCAATTTCATTCGGGTCGTGTACGCCACCAACGGTCACAGGAAGGCTAGGTCTCTGATTTAGTTTATTTACCGCTTTCCAAAATTCGCCAAAGCTTTTATTGGAATGATGTTCCGCAATCATGTCACTTTTAATTTGTTGCTCATTGTTTTGACACCATTTCAATTTGGCCTTAAAAACCTTTCTAGACTGGTACATTTCTTGGTATATAGGACCCGATGAAGGTTTACCAGCCTCGTACCAATTTTGAAAACAGTACCTAGCCCTCGTGTGGGCCTCACGAACATACCGATTCCATCCGGTAACATGATTTTTCCGATTACAGCCACGTTTTACTCTATAGCTTTCAATAGCTGCATTACATAATATAGATATGATATCTGTATACATTTTATTCAGAATTTCAGTATGTTTTTTGTCAGAACACATTTTATCTCCACAATTATTAAGCTCAGGCGGAAAGTCGATATATTTTAACTCGGCGTTACATATCTCTGTATACAATTCTGTTTGTGTTGAGTCCCGATCTCCCCAGACAACCTCATTGTTATTATTAATTACAGGCATTGAAATTTTAACTGATACACTGGTTTTTTGATGTAGCAAAAATAAGAGTCTGTTGATATGGAACATGCTCTGACATCATTCTCCGAGATGGGAATATACATATCCTTTTTCATGTTAATAGATACGTATTCCGATATAGGTATTACAGTGGTTATCTTGCTTCCAGTCTTCTTGGGTATCGGAATGATCTCAAGAAGGTCGTAACTATCTCGGCTAATAAGAGGTAGTCGTATCTCGAAGATTAAGATATCTTCCATCATCCTTGTTTTCACTTTCAGAAGGTCGTATATCTTGCGCAGATCTGTGCGTAAGTTGTCGATTGGCAGTGAAACGTCTCTTGGCAGGGTGCTGGCTATTATGGTACTTAATTCGTTAATAAGTTGTTCCGGAGTTAGCAGGTGTAAATTAAAACGTCCATGATAAATGTCCGTGATGGTGTCTAATAACACGTTTTGCATTCCTTTTAAATTGTGGAGCATATTAATTGCTATGGTGGCTCCCAAGTTGAAGTCGTTTATAATATTGTTACTTTCAACCTTTTGTTGCAAATTTTTGAAGGCTTCTCCCAAATTGTTCATGTGTTGATTTATCATTTTATGTTCTTGATTCATGATGTCTTCAGTACGATTCAACAAATTATATTCCGCTTCTACAATGGATGTTTGATTTTTCCAAAGTGCGGCCATATGTTTATCGTTGTCCCGTAGAAGTGTAATATATTTCTGGTACTGTTCGGCGAACCTCTCGTCTAATACGCCGAATAAACTATTAGCGATGTAGCCGACACCGTCGATAAGGCCGCGTCGGGAACGTTGTGACGTCGTCAGTCGCGTGCTCGAATGCTGACTGAGTAACATCTGGTTATAGTATTCAAGTTCCGAGAATCCATGACATAGCTGTAGTAGTATTATGTCACAATGAACTTGTGTCTTGATAGTTTCGCAGGTATCTTTTAGAAATCGGGTGTACTTTTGAAATGCATTCGTTGCTTGCCAATACGGATCCATGTTATAATAGACTATCAGCTTCCATTCGTCCCGAATAAGCATCATGTCTGCGAATTTATCGAATTATAGCCCTTGTGTTTCTCGAAATGGTATTATGTTGACATCGCATTGTCCGGTGGAAAGGCATGATAAAAATAACAATAATGCGGCAAACATTGATGATAATGTGAACCTGGCCTTCTTTGGACTAGGTTTTTTGGGATTTTCTTGTCAATTTCTCCTTTTCGGGGTCTTGATCAGGTAACGAGTTTCCTTGGTTCAGGTTGGGTAGTTCTTGCTCAGCGTGTTCTGACAAGATGGAGAGCTTGAGTACGGGTCGCTTTAGGATTCCACTCTTCGTTTACAACCCTTACATATCCGTCTTGTCCTGGATGTAGCTCTATAACTCTGCCCATTGCCCATTTGCCGGGTGGCAGGTTATCATCGTGAATGAGCACGACATCGTTAAGGCTGATGTTGGCGAGAGGTTTCTTCCATTTACTTCTTGAGTTTAACAGCGCGAGGTACTCAGAACGCCATCTCTTCCACAAGTCTTGTAATATTTTCTGAGTAAGTTGCCATCTTGTGCGCAAATCTCTTTCTGTCTCTATTAATGTAAGAGTTGGTCCGTTGTTTAGAAAGTGAGCGGGAGTCAAATAGTTGATATCGTGAGGATCTTCTGATATTGCGCATAGTGGTCTCGAGTTCAGACAACCTTCGATCTGGGCTATTAAGGTGCTGAATTCTTCATAGGTGAGTTTTTGCTCGCCGATGACTCGTTTGAGATGATATTTGAAGGCCTTGACACAACTTTCCCACAAGCCTCCTGCTGTTGGCCAGGCGGGAGCATTGAAGTGCCAGGTGATTTCCATGTCTGATATAGCATCCATAAATTCTTGACCGATGATGTGTTGGAATCTCAAGGTATTCTTCCTGAAGTATCTTGAGTGGCGGCCTTTCTCGACCTAAAAAGTTGCTTTGTTCAATGTTATCCAGGTTCTTTTGCAAAAATAAAATAAAGTACCCAATTCAAGAGTTTATTGACTGTATATATACTACTATATGAAGAAACAACTGTTTTAATATGTTGTCCTATTGAGTAATGAACAAATGCAAAAATAAAGTAGTATTAAAATCAGAAACCTTACATCTGGGGTGGGGTTCCGGTCCAAAATAATCATTTTAAACGGCAAGTGGTGAAGTGAAGTGCTCCAAAATAAACAAAGATTGGAAAATACTTCTAAGGGTTTGAATCACAAAAATGTTGATCATTTAAATTTAGATGGCATTTGCCGACGTTGGCGTCAGTGGAGCAATTTTCTGTTGTTAGCCACAGCGGACCGTGGCATTCAAAATGTTGTCTAAATACATAGAAAACTGTCGAGAGTCTCTGACATATTAAAATACATACAAAACGGGATATTATAATTTAATAATACAAGAAAAAAGGAAAAACAAAGAAACAGTAAATAAAAAACTTAAATACTACCAACAACTATGTAAAAAAAACCTAAAATTAAAATACTAAAACAAATTAAAAAAATTACTCTCCTGCAGCATGGTACCGAAAATGCTGGCAGCATTTCCTCGCTGAACAGCTATGCTGATACGGGATCACTTGTGGACATTCTGGCTGGTAAGTATCTGATAATTACGACATTGCATTTTTTTTATTTGTCTGTCACGTTACCTAATGCAAGGGAGTCACATTATTATTTAATAAAGCGGAACTGTTGCAACCAATATGAATTAAGATGAAATGTAAGTATGTGTTTTTTTTTAACCTACGTCATAAAAATATTATAATAAGTTCAACATGTGTATCTGTGACATTGTAGCTCCCAAACAGATTCGATGGACCGATTCGAAAGCGGTTTATTGAATCGAAAGCTTTGTTTGTCGAGATGGTTCTTAGCTATATTTGGGAAAAATACCTGCAACCGTTTTCAAGATATATTCAGATTTGATTGGAACAAGTGACAGGATCTCAGCCAATATTGGACCTAAGAATTCCACATGTTGTTGTTATGTTCAGGTTTAATTTATTAGCATTTCTTTCCCACTCATTAAATGAAGGCTGATGACTACCTACTAGTATCAAGGGTATTATTAATTTTGAATTTAGGCTATAATATAGGATAGTATGTCATTTTATTTATCACCGGATCTCCTAGCAAACCTTACTCAAGTTTGGTTCAATAGCTTTAATTTGAACCCTTAAATGCATGATGATGTATCTACACGTTACTGGAATGACACGGTGTCAATGCACAACTCTATGTGGTTTAAATTTCATTGCACAAAAAAATGAAATTAGTACGAGTGTGAGCAACTAAGGAATCGTATTATTATCTGAATACGCTTAACAATTACTAACTTACCCATATTAACCGGATTCACACGTTTTCACTGGTATCATTTTAAACTTGCCGTTGTATGCGACCAGGATAACAGAAATCACGTAGCGGTCTTGGGCGGGCGGAACGTATACTAACAATTACTGAGAGAACCTCAGCGTTGATAGCGTAGCGGTCGATCGCACGTTACGCGCCGCATGCAATGCGCGTTTTGTATCTAAACCACGATTTACTTGTGTAATAAAAGATGCAATGGAACGCAGGAATTGGAAGTATGGTTGTGTTTTTAACCGACTTCAAAAAAAGGAGGAGGTTCTCTATTCGAACAAATTTTTTTTTTTTTGTGTGTATGTTACTCGATATCTCCGAGAACCGTGAACCGATTTTCAATTTTTTTTTTTAATCGAAAGGGTATAACTCCGAGTTGGTCCCGTTGGCACTAAGTCAGGATCTGATGATGGACTCTTGGAGAAATCGAGGGAACTCTTCAAATGTTATAGGGACATGTACGGCGCTTTCGGTAATTTATTGATAAAGTGAAGAATTTACATTCAGAAAATAGGATTTGATGTAAGTAAACTGATGATGAACACCACAGATGGCCACTAGAACCACTAAAAAGCAAAAAAAAAAAATTTTTTTAACAAAAAAAAGAACCGACTTCAGTAAAACTAAAAAACCAAAAATAACCCATTCAAGTACAGATTACATTTGACTCACCCTTCGAAGTCGGTGCCAAACCTCGCGTAAACTATAATATAACTATAAATATAAGAACTGAGTGGTTTGGGATCGACTTCGAAGGGTGAGTCAAATGTAATCTGTACTTGAATGGGTTATTTTTGGTTTTTTAGTTTTACTGAAGTCGGTTCTTTTTTTTGTTAAAAATTTTTTTTTGGTAAGAGTATTTACTAGTTCCAACTTAATGTTGATGTTCAAATAAATGGGTTGTTAAAGTTTATTGTGTTAACAACGCTGTTGTCTCACTATTTTTGGCGTTTATAGAACAGTAAAACTATGACATCACGGTCAATAACTGCAACAATAATTTCTAAGCTTTTTTTATTTGGTTTCATTTAATGTATTAATTTATATATTAATGTATACCGTCGTCTAGTACAGTCGCCATCAGATATATCGTAGCTTGTAAGGTATCCATAAATATCTGAACACGACTCTTATTATTCACATATTTATGAACGCCTTATATGCTGCGATATATCTGATGGCGACTGTACCTACCCTTAGTACAAGTTTTGCGTCGTTTGGGACTAGGTCGATTAAGTGTAAGATTGCCCCTTAATAATTATTTATTTATTTAGACAATTCGATTGCTTTTATTGCGTGAAGTGCAAAAAATAAACCTAAGTATTTTATTTGATTCCCTTTTAATTGGTGTAATGTTTGACCCAACAACAAGTATTGGGTTCACGATGACGTGGCGAAAAATTTAAATTTATAATATTATGCAAAATTAATGCTATAAAAATAATACTTTATTCGTTTCAATCTAATCATGAAGAAAAAATTACCGTTACCGAGTAATTATATCAAAACTTTGTGATCTATCACAAAGTTTTGATATTTTCCAATATTGAATTACAACTAGCACGGTACTGCTAAAGGCGCTTCTATCACTAGCAAAGACGTCACATTTTTCTTTGTAGCTAAAGGACAACTTTCTCTCGATCGCTTATAAATTTTTTGTCGTAAAATAATATTAGCGCTGGAAGTAAAGTTGAATTTATATAAAATCCGGATATTTGGCTTTAATCGCGTTTTTCCCGGATAGTTCAATAAAATAAGCTGAAAATTTTGCAAAATTAAAGGACAACTTTTATCTATCAAGATGTGTAGGTTATAGAGCCAAGTTTAATTTTATCTACTCTCCCCCCTCTCAGAGGTGAGCGTCACCCCCCCCCCCCCCCCCCTCTGAGTTACAACTCCTTAGAAGTAAGGCGTAATTACGGGCTGTTACTTTTTGCGTGTCGGGTTCTGCGTGGGCAGATGGACTGTCCGGATCTGGTCGGACAACTCTTGAGACTGTTCGTCCCGGACATCCCTCGGGTAACCCTGCGGCCGCGGCGCCGCGACCTGCTGGCGGTGCCGGCAGCGCGCACCGTGTCGCGCAAAAACTCGTCGCTGTTGCGCGCGCTTGTGGCGCTCAATGCGCTTCTGGCATCAGCACCGGAATGCGATCTATTTGCATGGAGTTGGGCGGCTGTGTGCTGTGAATGTTTAAGATTTTGCGAAGTGATGGATGTTAGGCAATCGAGTGTTTGTACGTGATTCATGTTGTTTCAAATTATGTTTTAGTTAATTTAGTTTCATAGCGTATTGGTTCAACTGTAATGCTATGTAAATATTATTTGAATAAATAAATAAATAAATAAATTGATTTACCGTTTCAATGCTATTTTTAAAATTTAAATCATTTGGCCATTGAGCGAAATATAAATATTCGTACTAGTTAAACGGTGTTACTTTCAATACCATAGACTTCTTATATATTTTTCTGTAATCTATAAGTATCTATATATATATTACGCGAGGCCGATTTTTGTACATCCCATCAGATCTACAGTTATGGTCCGATTTTGATAAATGATATGTCATTAGATTCGTCTCATGCTGGAGAGGTGCATAAAACTCTTGGATTTTTTATTTTTTCCTGAAAAAGTACTGAAAAATGGATTTGAAAAAACTACTGTGCGCTAACCACGTGACATTGACCACGTGACCTGTGTTCCCTATTTTGACATAAGATGACCAAATAATAATAAGCTTAATTTGCCCACAAACCTGTAGTAAGTTGTTCAGCATGATGAAATATTATTTTTGAGTCGGTAACATAATATCCGCAACACTTAAAACGTGTACGAATATGCAAAAATAATTTTACAGTTTGTTGACAATGAATGACGGTAACCATATTCTGACAACTTTGAATGTAATTTTTATTGGGGGCTATTACCTATGTCAATCATCTAAATTGCCAGGTTGTTTTTCTTTTTAAAATGTTGATATGAAAACTTTTTTCGCATACCTGTTAAAAATGTGGAGGAAAAAGCCGGTTAAGTGCGAGTTGGACTGGTGCTCGCAAGACTAGAAAAACTGACCGTCATTCAAGAATAGATTATTTATATAGGCGAGTTTTACAATGAATCAAAGCAGAAAAAATGTAGTAAAACTAATTTAAACGTCATTCAAATAAGTAAATTTATGATAGATTATTATAAATATGATTATATAAGTCCATCAAAAAAATAATTCCAAGGAAAATGGCATGAGTTATGGTAAATTAAATGGTATTTTACAAGAAAAAACTGTCCTTCCGCTTGCATGTCGACGGGATGGGAAATGTGGTCGAGTTGAGAATATGGACGACTTGACAATGTAGCTAAGTTGGGAATGTATCTACATTGGTAATATGGATGAGTTGGTAAAATGGACGAGTTGGAAATGTGGTCGAGTT
Organism: Apotomis turbidana; assembly: GCA_905147355.2. Classification (NCBI taxonomy): domain Eukaryota; kingdom Metazoa; phylum Arthropoda; class Insecta; order Lepidoptera; family Tortricidae; genus Apotomis; species Apotomis turbidana. Next base: position 1,093,609 of record LR990285.1, read on the forward strand.
GAGAATATGGACGACTTGACAATGTAGCTAAGTTGGGAATGTATCTTCTACATTGGTAATATGGATGAGTTGGTAAAATGGACGAGTTGGAAATGTGGACGAGTTGAGAATATGGATGAGTTGGCAATGAAGACGACTTGGTAATACGGACGAGTTGGTAATATGGAAGATTTGGCAATAAAGACGAGCTGATAATAAGGACAAGTTGGTATTGTAGACGAGTTGGGTGTATCGTCGAGTTGGGAATATGGACGAGTTGGAAATGTGGATGAGTTGGCAATGTGGATGAGTTGGTAAAATTGACAAGTTGGGAACATGGACAAGTGGGCAATGTGGACGCGTTCGCATTATGGACGAGTTGGCAATGAAGACGAGTTGGTAATACGGACAAGTTGGCAATGAAGGCGACTTTGTAATACGGACGAGTTGGTGATATGGAAGATTTGGCAATAAAGACGAGCTTATAATAAGGACAAGTTGGTATTTAAAGACGAGTTGGGTGTATCGTCGAGTTGGGAATATGGACAAGTTGGAAATGTGGATGAGTTGGCAATGTGGATGAGTTGGTAAAATTGACAAGTTGGGAACATGTACAAGGGGACAATGTGGATGAGTTCGCATTATGGACGAGTTGGCAATGAAGACGAGTTGGTAATACGGACAAGTTGGTAATATGGACGAGTTGTCAATGTGGACGAGTTGGGAATATGGACGAGTTGGGAATGTGGATGAGTTGGCAAAATGAACAAGTTGGAAACACGGACGAGTGGGCAATGAAGACGACTTGGTAATACGGACGAGTTGTCAAAGTGGACGAGTTGAGAATTTGGACGAGTTGGGAATGTGGATGAGTTGGCAAAATTAACAGGGTGGGAATATGGACGAATTGGCAATAAAAACGGGCTGATAATAAGGACGAGTTTGTATAGACGAGTTGGGTGTATCGTCGAGTTGGGAATATGGACGAGTTGGAAATGTGGACGACTTGGAATTGTGGACGAGTTGGGCCTATGGACAAGTTGGAAATGTTGACGAGTTGTATTTGTGGACGAGTTAGCAATATGGACGAGTTTGCATTGTTGATGAGTTGGAAATGAAGACGAGTTGGCAATGCGGATGAGTTGGGTGTATGAACGAGTTGGCAATGTGACCGTGTTGGGTGTGTGGACAAGTTGGCATTGTGGCCCAGATGGGAATATAGACGAGCTGACATTGTGGACCAGTTGGCAATGTGGAATAAGTAACATGTTACCCTAACATGCGAAACTTGATGGTAGAAATAACCTATGATGCAAATTTCAAAAAATCGACGCTCTTAAGAATAAATCATATTTGAATTAATGACGTCTGGCTGATCATTCTTATTCTCATTCAAAATAAAATTTGACAAACTCTGCTGTCAACAAAACAAATTGATTTTATAAGGCTTCCGTTTTTACCGACTTTGGTAAGGAACCCTAAAATTAGGTTTATATCATAGACTTGAGAGTATAGATAGCATCTCCCTCACTCTTCTGTCAGACACTATTTCAATGAGAGGAAAGACGAAAGTTTGAATTTGGAATTCGGGTATTAGGCCTTCAGCTCTAAATTTAGTGAAAAAAATATGTCTTAATATTATTTTTTTAAACATTTTTAGCTGTTTTATATATTGGATTTTATTTATTACTTACACATATTTGACACATTTTTTTTTTTATGGTGGAGTACCTACTGTTGGTCAGTTATTTATTTAGATTAGTAAATAGGGTTTGATTAAGTATACCTAGCGTAAGAATTTCAAACACAATGTGTAATTGTTATTGAATAAATGATTGATGATGATGACATGGCAGCACCCATATTAAGAAAATTTGCACGATCTATTGAATTTCATTAAAAAAACAAGCATTGATAATAGTGGTTTTTCGTGTATCTATAAACGTTTTATACTCTCTATTTCATATAATTGTGTTTATGTAAAAAAAATTATTATCACTTTTTTTTCAGTATTTACGATTATAAATGAATACATACTACATACAGTTACGCACTACCTACATGATTTCCTTTTTAAAAACCTGCGTAGTGAGTGCCCAAATCTGTCGTTTCGATTCATGTGCTATTTCTGGAAATTGATAGAAATCGATCAAATCGATAAATTTATGTCCTGAAGAAAGAACAACAAATTTAATTCTACCAATCTTATGTTCGGTCCTATGAAAATATGTCATTTATTTTTTTAAGATATGGGATTATTTTTATGAATTAAATTTTTCCATAAATCGAATAATACTTATGCATTTTATTTGTGAAACAGATCAGCAGATCACATGTCATTAATGCACAAGTTATTTTTACAAGAGTTGAAAAAGTTGGCACAATGAAGCTGGCAGTTGGCTATCAGGCCTAGCTCTAGCCTGGCATGTTTTACCGTTTTTAAAACATAATTTTAACGTGTGTTTTTACAGTATTTATTCTTCGTTCGCCAAAAATGTCTTATCGATAAAGTAGTTATTTTCTGTAACACTACCGGATTTCCATATTCTAGCGGCGGTTCGACGCCGCAACGGGCCTCTAGTTTAACTATATTCCGGATATTTTTTTAGACACACTATTTTAGGAAATAAGGGCCGCCATAGTAAAAATGTATGGGGAATTAAAAGTAATTTTGATAAATCTGGACCTTTAATACTAAACAATAATTGAAATATTTGATGCGGACACATTGTAATGTAAACATTTGTTACGCCGTCAAAAACTTTGAACGTAATTTTCAGTGCTTTAGAGGTGTTTTTAGCAGGCTGAAAAGTCATTTCAGGCCGTTTCAGGAGTTGCTCTATACAATACAATACAAGTACGCTTTATTGCACACCAAAAAACATTTACACAAGAAATTACAAATAAACAAATTAAAAACGGTAGACAACAGGCGGTCTTATCGCTAAAGAGCGATCTCTTCCAGACAACCTTTGGGTAGTGGAGTTTATCCTAAAAAACGTTTAATGAGTAGGTGATGCAAAAGGCGAATGGGACACATCGTAAGGTACAGATATCTAAAACTTAAATAGATATAAAAACTTGAATATACATATATACACAAAAATTTAAATAAATAAATATATATATATATACATACAATCATACATATACATACACATATCAAAAGATCAAGATTTCACCCAAGTTTCACCCAAGATGACGCCATAACCTGAAAACCCGTTTTCAGGCGTTTTCAGGACCCCTTATGGGCCTCTGAAGTACAAATCATTATATGGCGAAATTTCCAGTAGGAGTGACAGAGATAGCACTAGTAGAAAGAGATAGCTATGCTCAGAACATTCAAGAAGTGTGTAACAGAGATAGCACTACTAGAAAGAGATAGCTATGCTCAGAACATTCGAGAAGGGAGTGACAGAGAATGCACGATTAGAGAGAGACATGTATGGCCTAGAGTGTTCTCGGCGCTCATGCTGGACCTTACTGGAATATTCGCGCTTTATGTGGACAACGCATCGAGAAAGCGGTTCCGCGGGATATAAAAAGCGCCGACCGCCGGCAGGCAAACAGTTACAAGGCAACTTATTATTAGGTAACACTGAGAGTAACCAAAAGTCCTATATAATAATAATAATATTATGTGATGACCCCATCGCCCGCTGGTTTTACCAGCGCAATCAGTCACGCAGGGCAGCTTATGGCGAACTGTTGGGGGGTAGCGACCCCACGTACCTGAGCGCTCCTGGGGGATCCTGACGGGGGGTGATGGGTCGGGGCCTCCGCCTCTGTCTTGCTTTAACTGGCCGGGCAGAGTGGAGTCGTGAGAGTTTCGGCTCGGGGGTGGATGTGGAAACGTAAGTTAGTTGGCTTCGGTTTAAAGCCAAGTATTACACCTCTCCGCCCTTAGCCTTCCGCACCGGTGTTGCCCTTAGGCCACTTTATGGGTCGCTATTTTGTAGGGGCCCATCTAGCGGGAGGCGAGTCAACGTCTACCAGTCCCATTTTTGCTATAAGACACTTTTGCTGGTAGACGCCCAATAGTCTCCACCCATAGCCCAATTAGCCAGTCCTCCATTTCATCCCCATAGCCCAATTTGTATTTAGATTCCATGTCTCCATCAATAGTTCTTGCACCTAGCGGGCACTGTCTCTGTGTGCGTCCCATGACACGGATAGGGACAGCATCCGCTCGATGTACACCTTGCATTTCATTAAATTGTCGAAAGGGACTCTACGCGTTGGCCTCGGCTCCGTGCACGCCTCCCAAAGGTCCGGGACACTATTGTCCCGTGAGCGGGTGCGACATACAGGAATAATAATATACTTTATTTCTACCAACATGGATCATTTTGTTAGTAACAATAAAACTTACAAACACTAGTGTTAGTAATTATTACCTATATCTATCTATTTCTAATTACATGAATCATGCAACACTTATTCATATACAGGAAATCTAGCCTGTCCGCTATCATTTTCAGAATGCTGTTGGAGCTGTTCCTCACTCTGCGCACTAGGGACGTAGATCGCTTGCGCATAGTGGCATAGAAGCAATCTACGCGCGCCTCCGCGAACATCCCCGACGCACTACAAAATCTAGGCAGCCCCATCAACACTCTGAAAGCGTTATTATATTGAACGCGCAGAGCGCTGTATCGTCTATGAGTATAATCAGCCCACAGGCTGCTTGTATAAAAAGTGGTGCTGTAGGCTCTGAAGAGAGTAATTTTTGCTTCGACAGAACAATGAGCAAACCTGCGGGCTATCATATTAGCTCTAACGGAAAGCGCCCTGCGCTCGCGCTCAATATCGGCGTCATCTTTGAGATCGGCGTCCCAAATCAAAACCTAGTAAGTGCATTTAGCGAAATTTTACAGGAGAGGCAAATAAAGACTTTGTTGAAAAAAACAAACACAGAGACCTTTTGCACACAAGACTTGTTACCATTTAGAGAAGTATAGCTTGCTTTACAAGACGAATTAGTCAAACTAAATTTATGTGTAACTTTACATGTTTTAAGTGCCTTACTAACGACTGACTATAAAAACTAGACAGAAGTGTTATGTCAATTCCCATATAAAAAGCTAGCAAGTGGTCTAACTAAGTTTATGAATTAATTCTTTTCGTGGGTTAATTTTAGATCCCCAACATAAAACTTAGCAGTAGCATAATAAGGAAATTGGATTAGAATTTTTATTTGTTTTAACGGAAAATTTGTAGTATTGCAATCTAGTAGGTATATCTACATTAATCAGGAATTACGGAATACCACCTTTTGACTTCGCTGCGTAAACTTTTCTTTCACCCACTTAAGGGGTGATTTCCGGGATAAAAAGTATTATTTATTATAACTGTGTGCTTAATTTCACGCAAATCTATTTAGGCGTTTTAGCGGATTCAGTAACAAACATTCGAACGTTCACATGTATAATATTTGTAAAATTAGTAGGGTCATAATTAAACAACTGCAATATATTTAAAAAAGAGTTTAATTATTAATCAAGAATCAATCGCATACGTCAGGCATTAATTCGCCCCCAGTTTGGAGATCAATTGATTGGTCGTTAATCGGCAGTTGATACCAAAAATCACGCCTTGATTCTGGCATTAGAGGTACTAATTTAGCAACAATTATCTCCTTTTTTTGTGCTGGAATACCTCGAGAACCTGATATTTCTTTGGGAAGCTCTATTACTTTATAGGTTTTAGGCAGGAAATCTAACTGCAAATGGCTCGTTAAAAGATGTCTTGTAAAGAAGATTTTTTGAGCCAGAAACGAATTTCACTGTAACAACTTGGTTAAGCAAGAAAGACTTCATTAAATCTTCATCATCATTCTTTCTTGGTGCTCTTTTCTTCCTGGGCCATTTTTTGACATTAGTGGATCATAGTCAATTACGCGTATATTTTTCCTTGAACTGTTTACCACATCCTTAAAATCTTCAAAGTCCAAGACATCTCCTTGTTTTCTCATTTTACTTTCTATATATCCGGGAACCGAATCCGCAGTCATATGAGTATGCCCTTTTGTTAAGTAACTCAAAGTTGCTGTCTCCACCGTTTTTTCTGTATTGACAATTGTAGCCAAGGCCGTATACAGAGTCCAGTTTTTATTTTGGGCCGTACAATTGTCAGCCCAGCCAGCTATTATTTGGGGTAGAAATGCATCAATCATAGAACATTCTATTTCAAATTGCTTACGACATTATAATGAACGTTGTGTTGAAATTGCCATAGTAGCCGTTAATTCCGCGCAGTAAAGGCGATCTTTACGCCAGTACGATGACGTAGTGCATCGACACATTGTGATGCTTAATTTTGTCAGTCATAGTAACTTCACTAATAGCTCAGCGGTACAAGGTCTGACTAGCGTTCAAGAGGACGCGCGTTCTAAACCTCGGGCGATGAGAGTTGTTGTTATTATAAGCCATTCTTTTTCTATATTTTATTTTGATTTTAAACATTTCTCAATAACGAAATGGATTTGTAAAGTAGAACATTCCAGCTCACGTCTTTGCCGAGTCTACACACCTCGATGTTTGTGGCTGTGAATACCCACCTTAATTTCCAAATGTAATTCTGTGGTGAATAATTAAATTACAGTCATTTTTTGGACATATTTTGTGTAAATTGTGAGTGTAAATAACGGAGAGCGAAGGGGTAAGTTTAGTTTATAAGGCAGCCGGTTAAGTGTTGAATTTACGGTAATAGTATATTACTGCCGAGGCCGGGAAAAGTCAGTTCGTGGATGAGTATGATTTTGAAGGACGAGGCGTAGCCGAGTCCTTCAATAATACGAATCTGCGAACTGACATTCCCGCCGAGGCTTGTATAGTGCTTTTCTCCAAATATGCTTGGAAATAATCACCAATCTACATTTTAATTTAATGTATCAGTACCATGAAGTTCATTTGGTACTTATTTTTTTTAGGAATAGGAATAAAATTTCGGGTCCGAATCATATGTTTGATTTAAAACAAAATATATGAATAAGAATTAAATATATATGAAAACACAATAACAAAAAATATGCACATAGGTAATTATAAATTTTAGTTAAATGAACAACTTCTAAACACACTGTGTTTTTTAGAAACCATACCATATTTATCATTCGGAGAAGATCATAAGTTCAAAATAACTTTTATATTGATTTTGACACAATCATTTCTGTTTTATTTTTTATTTGTTTACGTTTGGTACACTTATTAATTTTCAAATCACTCATTAAATATCATCATATTATTAAAATTAAAACTGTCGTGAGAAATCTCTAATAAATAACTAAGAATCATGAAAATAAATTAACCGCATATAAGATTATTATTCAAATTGTTTGTCCGTTATTCGAAATTTGTCGACATTTTAAATACATTGACAGTAGCAGAGCAAAAAAATGTTCAGTGCAAGAACTAAACGCAGAGAACAATTAAAAAGTTTATAATAGTTTTTATTTTTTAAATTTAGTGGACAATTGGCTGTATGGTGAATTATCAAAGTCTTTGAAAAAATTAAAAGTAAAAATGCAGTAACCGACCAAATTAAGATTACCCTCATTTGTATGAGACGTTATAAACGGAAGGTGTGTTTTTTACTTAATCGCCTTATTTAAATAATATTGATTTCCCGGCTAAGGCCAATAATATATATTTTTTTTAATTTTCATTAACGCCTTCTAAATATAACGAACGATTTCGCGGTCCAGTTTTACTACATTAATGGCAACATTTCCAAGCAAGTTGGAGAAAAAATAGTTATTTTAAATAAATCATTTGGTTTTAGCGTATGGAAATGCCCTTCGTGATTTGGATCACTACACGATAAAGTAGTGCAGCGTTTAAATAAGAACGCTAGCCGGTGCACAGGATTAGAAGAGATCCCTAACTAAGTTTAAACTCTTCTTGGCGCTCAACAACTCGTAGTCTTAAGTAGTTATAAGATCTCTGTAGTCTTTAATAGCTAGCTTATTTCTTTATTATAATATGTACTTGTTGTGATTTTAAGAGTTTTATTGCCGACCCTACATAAACACATAACAACATATTGTAATGTACCTACTTCAGAACAGGGTCGCAAAAATAATGTTAATAAAAAGCATTTTTTAAGTATTCGTACCGCCATCCAAGCCCCATTAAAACTTAAAAAATAAAACAGAAACACTCAGCACCAAAAACCCATTTGCGTTCGATTTTTAGGCAACACGATACACACAAGCAAAAAAAAAGATAACCTTCTAAGAGCAGCTGCTAAAATTCGTTTCGATCGACCACTTTTATACATTATGTATGCGTCCGCGCAGCAACGCAAAGTACGACCAACAACAAACTTCAAGTTGAAACTCGATCCCGATCCCGAATCGCAAAGGCGTGCGCGCGCGCGGCGACCGTTAACGCCAACTTCACTCATTACTGACCTGCTAGGTGCCACATTTAATAGGTTTTTGGACTTGGAAATGTTACTTACTAGTATTTTGAATTTGATATTTGCAAGTAAGTTATGCACTTGCTAGGTTTGATAGGTCTCATAACTTTGATTCTAATTGTGATAGCAATGGTGTTTTTGCATTCGATGCAGCTCAAAATTTGAGGCAGGTTTATTATCCTCCTAGCCTTTTGTCCCATTTTTGAGAATGAATTCTCAATCGGGGTCGGCTGCAAACGTATTTTACCAAAAAAATTCCCTTGCTAGGTTTCGATTTGGGACAGCCGCGGCTGTCACCATATGCCCCAAATACTTAAATTGGTCTGCTATCCGAAGTGGATGACCGTTCAGCTTAACGAGAGGAAACATAGGTGTCTTCTTGCCCTTGACCCTAAAAACGACGCATTCACTTTTGTTGATCTAGACACGCGGCAGCGTGTCCAGCCAAGTTCACCGCAGGAACTGGCGAGCAGCAGCCGTGTGTTATATTACACGAACCGTTTGGAGCCCCTTTTGACCCCCCAATAACTCCAAATCTATTTAATATAAAAAAATGAAATTTGGCTTATGTATTAAGATCCTTTAGAACAAGTAGAACCCCCAAATTTCAATAATATAGGTTTAATAGTTATTGAGATATTAAAGTCCAAAAAACGGTATTTTTATCACTGACTGACTGACTAGTAATCAAAAACCTAACCCACTTCCTGGTGACCTAGAAAGGTGAAATTTGGCATCCAGCTTAGTAATTGTGTGTGTATACATATAAAAATCGAAAACAGTGATTTTTTTATGTTTTTTTATTATTATTCCTTTATTTATTTCGTATCTTAGGTTAGGTTTTTACAATTGTATGTACTCGTATATAAAAAGTAAAATACAATAAAGAAATTACAAAATATATAAACACATTATAAAAAACCTAACCTAGGGTGCCGCCGACAGCGGGGCAGGGCCCAGGCTACCGGTGGTTAGGGCTGCAGAGAGAGGAACCTCCTGACAATGCGCGCCGTGTCCAGGAGTACCGCCTTCTGTATCTAGCCCTTGATCCAGCCATCTAGCGAGAGTCTCTTAAGATGTTTGTCGAGACTCTTCGCTATAAGACCGTTCGCCGAAACGACTATCGGGACAATGATCGTCGAGTCAACATCCCACATGGCGGTCACCTCGTGAGCCAAGTCAAGGTACTTGCTGAGTTTGTCCTTCTCGGCTTTCACGAGGTTCTCGTCATGTGGGATGGTTATGTCGACGAGCACTGCCTGGCGCTTGGATCGATTTACCAACACGATATCAGGCTTATTGGCTACAATAGTCCTGTCCGTGATGATAGATCGATCCCAATAGAGCGTGGCACGCCCATTCTCGAGAACTGGCATCGGTGCGTACTTATAGTACGGCACCTCAAACCCCACAAGACCGTATCGAAGAGCAAGTTGCTGGTGAATGATCCTCGCTACTTGGTTATGTCTGTGCAAGTACTCGCCGTTAGCAAGATGAGAACAACCGGAGATTATATGCCTGAGTGACTCGCCGGGACGGCGGCATGCCCGACAAATGTCGACCGTACCGTCCTTCAGGATATATCTCCGGTAATTGTTCGTCATCATTACTTCGTCCGCAATTGCACAGACAAAACCTTCGGTTTCCCCGAAGAGATCCCCGAAGCGTAGCCAGTTCACCGACGCGAGCAGATCTACATCAGGCCCCGTAAGGGCCTTGCAGAACCGCCCGTGTAGCTCCTTGCTCTTCCATACAGCCATGCGGTCATCGGTGCTAAGCACCTTTGGTCTGCGCCAGTTCTCGTTTGCCAAGGAGAGGGGTGAGGCCTTTGTCAACTGCTACTACATCGCGATGAATCCCACACTCGTTGTTTAGGAAATACTCCCTAAGACTGCACACCTCGCGGTTATGAAGGTCCTTGGCATTTAAAAAGCCACGGCCTCCACACTTACGCGGGATGTACAGTCTCATAACTGACGAGCGTGGGTGCCTCATGCGATTTGTAGTAAGCAGCTGACGGACCCTCGTATCCAGGGCGTCCAGCTCAGTCTGAGTCCACCTTAGTATGCCAAAGGAGTAAGTGAGCAGAGGCATCACCCAAGCGTTGAAGGCGCGCGCCTTATTGCCACCGGACAAAAGGCTGTTAAGTACTTTTGTCACACGACAAAAGAAACGCTCCTTCAACGCCTGTCTAATGTCTCCGTCCGCAATACCCAATGACTGTGACATACCAAGGTACTTGTAGGTTTCAACTTCGGAGATAGACCTGAGGGACATTGTCTCATAAAGTTGTAAAGTTCGCGGAATTTACGACTTCCCCCCGCTGTACATGCATGACCGCACACTTGTCTACACCAAACTCCATTTTATTATTATTATTATTGATGGTTGTTGCCTCAGAACTCTGTCATTTATAAACCGATTTGGAAAATTCTTTTTTTGTTTGAAAGATATACTAGAATAGCATATACACTCACACGCACACACTTACACATACATGCACATAAAAACTAACTCTATGCATTTATTTTACTTGGGGTGTAATTCAATATCAAGACTTGACTTGGCTAGTTTTAAAATATAAATTTATATTATAAATAAAAATCAATCAAATCATTAACCTATTTTCGTAAAGGTAAGTACGCAAGTTAGTGTACGTCTTGTTACTTATATAAAATTTAGTTAGTTTGTGAAAACTAGCCAAGTCAAATCTTGATATTGAATTACTCCCCAAGTAAAATAAATGCATTGAGTATGTCGCATGTCCTTGTATCTAAAAATTTTAGGGCAAAGAACTTGGCGCCCTTGCAGATCTCAATTCTTTTGTCGGCGAAGTGCACGCGATATTGAACTTGGCTCTCATTTTACATTTATGTTTTTGATGGGATATTATATATCAAACCGTGACTAGCGGCATACTTCTCGCATATGGATATGAGCCTGGAGAGACCACACGCTGAGGCGCTCAGCAACACCATGTCATCTGCGTAGCTGATGTTATTTACACATACTCCATCAATGTGGCATCCAATGTGGGTGTTGCTAAGCTCCTCTATGAGCGCATTTACATACAGGTTGAATAACTTTGGCGAAGTTAAACCACCCTGCCTTACACCGCATTCAAGCCCATATGGTTGGGCATATGATTCTGACCACCTCACGAAGTTGACCTGGTTATGGTACCAGAACTTGAAGATACCCCTGACTTCTACGGGCATATTTATACTTTCAAGTTTCTGCTCTCTCAATACATCATAGTGAACCAGGTCGAACGCCTTGGACAGGTCTAGAAAACAGGCATAAATGGCTGTACCGCGGTCTGTATAGTATCTAATGGTCTGCTTTAAAGCCAAAGTAGCGCTTTCTGTAGATAAACCTGGTCTCAAACCAAATTGGTTGTCATGAAGTTTCATACATTTATCCAATTGGGCGTTAAGCAGACCATCAAATACCTTAGCGACTAAGGTCGCGAGCGAAATAGGCCTGTAGTTGCACTTGTCACTAACATCTCCGGTTTTATTTTTCACTATTGGGACCACCACAGTCTTCATCATGTCTTCGGGTAGATAAGTTTGTGATATACAGAGAGAGTAGAACATCGCCAGTACCCTAGACAGGTGTGCCCCGGCATGTTGTAGATGCTCTACGCTGAGGCTATCATGACCAGGAGACTTTCCTCTCGAAATTGAATTTAAGGCAATTCTAACCTCCTTCGCTGTGAACTGAGTCCTCGTCTCCTGACCAGGTGCTCCAGCGTCAACCATACTTGTTGTCCAAGATGGTCCCAATGGTGATTTGACAGCAAAATGCTCTTTAAACAGCTCCGCTACAGAACCACTCTCGCTCTCCCCATTAACACTCACAGGTAGGTTCGGCTTACCCTTAAGTCTGTTCGTAGCCTTCCAAAAATTTCGAAAGTCACGTTTAGAATGGTGGTCCGCAATGATATCCATTTTTATTTGCTCCTCATGTAAAAAAATAACAGTTATCTGCGAAGAATATAAAATCCTTGGAGGTAACCAGTTATCTACAAGGATTGGATTCTCCTCACAGAAAACTGTTGAAAAAAGTTATCTGTGAAGAATATAAAATCCTCGGATATAACTAGTTATCTCCTAGGAAAAAAAATCTTCACAGTTCACTAGTTATCTAGCCACGGTTATCTGTAAGGAGTAAGGGAAAATAACTGTAATGCCAAAAATAACCCGTTCATGTACAGATTACATTATTACATTTGAATCGCTTTTTGAAGTCGGTGCCAAACCACTCAACTTTTACTATGGATACTAAACAATATTTGGTGAGCAAAAAATCCATTTTGGGAAACAAAAATATTTTTAATAAAAAAAAGAACCAACTAAAAAGCCAAAGATAACCCGTTCAAGTACAGATTACATTTGACTCACCCTTCGAAGTCGATCCCAAACCACTCAGTTCTTATATTTATATATTATAGTTTACGCGAGATTTGGCACCGACTTCGAAGGGTGAGTCAAATGTAATCTGTACTTGAACGGGTTATTTTTGGCTTTTTAGTTCTACTGAAGGCGGTTCTTTTTTTGTTAAAAATATTTTTTTTTTTGCTTTTTAGTGATTCATATTAAAATTCTAGTGGCCATCTGTGGTGTTCATCATCAGTTTCCTTACACCAAATCCTATTTACCTACTGAATGTAAATTCTTGACTTTATCAATAAATTACCGAAAGCGCCGTACATGTCCCTATAACATTTGAAGAGTTCCGTCGATTTCTCCAAGATTCCATCATCAGATCCCGACTAAGTGCCTACGGGACCAACTCGGAGTTATACCCTTTCGATTAAAAAAAAATTGAAAATCGGTTCACGGTTCTCGGAGATATCGAGTAACATACATACAAAAAAAAAATAGTTCCAATTGAGAACCTCCTTTTTTGAAGTCGGTTAAAAAGATATACGGACTCAACGTAAAATTATTCTGGTGTATGTATATTGATTTTGGAATACAAAATGATTTAGTTTAGGGAGCTCTGTATGTAGAGTGGGTTTAATTTATATGGAGGTAATTCATTTTACTCGAGACTTTATTTTAGTCGTTCATTTAGTCCTTTTATTATTATGCACCACCTACTAATTTCAAACATTAATTTTCAACTACTCCGCTACCTAAAGGTTGTCTGGAAGAGATCGCTATTTAGCGATAAGACCGCCTGTTGTTTATCTCTGCCTGTTATTTGAATGTATCTCATGTTGTGTTGTATATTCCTTGATGTTGGAGGTGTGCAATGAAGAGTATTTGTATTTGTATTTACTTGGAATTTAGTTTTAGGGTATAAAAGTCATTTTGGTGGGCGTTTCTATTAAATTTGAGGGTTGCCCTCGATTTCCCTGGGATTCCATCATCAGATCCTGACTTGGTGACAAGGGGACTACCTCACGAACACACTATAAATAATATGACTAACAGTCTTAACATATATAATACATACGTACCTAAACTATTGTGAAATTTGATGGTATGCTGTAATTGCCGCTGGTCCCGCTGGACTATCGATCGATAAATACTTCGAATGCAACGTTTTGTAATAGGCATTTTAAATTCAATACTCTTGCAATGACTTTTGATATGAAAACATAACATGCTTTTGTTATTATAAAAGGTAATAAAAGGTTTGAGTATAACGAAATCTGTTTAATTTCTAGGACATGAAGCTCTAGTCTAGGTTTGGCGTAGAGACTGGTGTGCATTATGAAATCAATCATCTTTAGTGGCGCCACTGTCCAGCAAGGACATCGGTTTCATGAGTTATCCATGAAGTGAATGAGAGAGATGGACATATTCTGGAAATATTTTGCCTGCCAGCTTTAACACGAGTTTCTCTGGCTTCTGAGAACCTAGTAACTCAGAGCGAGTTTAGTGCTGGCAAGTGACGAAAAGTGTCCGGTTATGGAAAAATTTACAATTTATGCGGAAATGCTCATGTTTTGCATTCGTCGGTCGTCCTTACATCTAATAATAGCTAACTAGTGGCTCTGAGAACTATACCACAAGTTTGTTACGAAATTACAGAAGCTTTTGTAATCTTCGAAAACCTGAATCGAAAATAAAATTCTCAATCATCCATTGAGAAATACGACCAGTAGGCATGACATCTGATTCGGTGGTCCAATTGGGAGGACGCCAGTGTTGGCCCGGAAAGCCGTTGGAAACGCAGGTTCGAATCCTGTCCGAATCATTAAATTTTTCATTTTTCGCTTCATTTGTAAACATTATGATGACTAGCTTGTTTATATTTATTTATTTAGGTTAACGAATACGAGTAGCTCAAAACGCTTTACATTTAACAAAAAATGTAGGTAGGTAAAGGATAACTATCAAGGTAAAATAAACCTAACTTAATGGTATTAGGCTGTCTGTCTAGATGACCTCAGTTTTAAATGCACTTCTTTTGGGATTCACAAAAACGTAGCCTGATGTTTAATTTTCTCCGCTACGCTTCTGAGGACAGGCAGCCTTATGTTTATGTATACCAGGTGGGTCCTGTAACAGGAGCAAAAAATTTAAACATATATTTTACTCGTCAAACTGAACAACATCTGTTCTAAAACTTTTTTTAAACTCCTGTTTTTCATATTATGTTCATTATTTCAAACAAAGTAAATAGCATTTTCATTTTCACTGTATGCCGTCCAATATTGACATTGCCTTAGCATCGACATAGCTGTGACATTACTAAATATCAAATGTTTCTCAATACACAGCTTCTTTGAATAAATTTTATTTTACAGGTTTTCATTATGAATGAGTTATTTTTAAAAGTTGTTTAATACATTTTGTTCAGTTTGGGGGGTAGAATATATGTTTTAATTTATTGCTCCTGTTAAAGGGCTCACCTGGTATAGAAGTATGTCGTCACCGTGCTTTTGATAATGATTTTGACAGTAGCAGTAAATGTAGGTGTAATATTCCACGTTTAAATTATATCTGGATGAATAAAATCAATCCCCTCCGACGCGTAATAACCTAATTTACCAGATTATTTTTTAGATAAATTATGACAAAAAGTCAAATAGCAATAGTTTTATCTATCAAACTTTCATAAAATGTAGGGTTTCTTTTTATGTAGATGATGCTTTACTTAGTTTTAAAAAGCTTTTTCAGATATTATGTCGGGACTGCAGTAAATTAAATAAGTCACCGCCGTTACACGAAGAGTCGTTATTCCTTGAGCTCGCGGGCTATACTACCGGACCTGCCGCGCGTCGACTTGACGCGCGGCAGATGCGGACATATCGATCTGTGAAGGCGGCTTCGCTCGGAGGCAAGCCGGGGTAGCAGGATTCTGAAGATATAGCTGTTTCAGGAATATCACGCCCGTTGTACACATTCGCCGAGGTTAGGTGAGATACGCGGCAAATACACTCTTGCCGGTATACTTAGTTTATTCCGTAACAAACAGGTATAATATAACTTTGGAACATACTATCATACATGGAGGTCAATCACATTACATCCATAATGAGAGTTTTGACGAATTATACTCCAATAAGCTGGAAATCAATTTAGTACCTTCATTTGGTCCTAAATACGTTGTAGACTGGTAGAAAAATCCAAATATCGGCTTCCTTTACCGTCCTAACGGCATTTTGTGAGCCATTTTGGCAACATGACTTTTCTGATGTAAAAAAGCCTGCTGAATTCGATTCTGGATGTTGCCAAGCCGAATTTTGCCCCCCTCCCCCCATTTCCCCCCTTTTTACCTCTAAATATGTCCCTAATCACGGTTTTTACGGTTTTATACAAAAAGTTTTACAGCTAGAAAAAAAATGTCAAAGACAAGAATGATCTCTATAAAATTTCCTATAACATGGTGTATAAACTTTTTAGTAGGCCTTATGGTTTGTGAGCAATATCTTCCCGAACTTCATAGACTGGTAGAAAATTCTAAATATCGGCTTCCTTTCACCGTGCTAACGGCATTTTGGGATCCATTTTGGCAACATGACTTTTCCGATGTAAAAAAGCCTGCTGAATTCGGTTCTGAATGTTGCCAAGCCGAATTTTGCCCCCCTCCCCCCTTTCCCTCCCCCTTTTTGAACTCAAAATATGTCCCTAATCACGATTTTTACGGTTTTATACAAAAAAAATTACAGCTAGAAAAAAATGGTCAAAGACAAGAATGATCTCTATAAAATTTCCTATAACATGGTGTATAATTTTTTTTAGTAAGCCTTATGGTTTGTGAGCAATATCTTCACGAACTTCATTATTTAAAAAAAAAATTGATGAACTTGGTCGAGGCAGTGAAATACACTTATTTTGGGATAGTTGGTTTCGCACAGGATCCAGCCGCTCTGCAGCTCTTGAAGCTGACATCCAGTTGGCATGCTGCTTATTATATGTCAAGACTTACGAGGCTTTCAGTCATAAGCAGCAGTCAGATTTACACGCAGAACTGTATCCAAGTAGGGCTAAAAGCGACGTAGAAAATATAAAACTTATTCGGCGAATAATTTATTCGAATGACGAATAATCATTCGTGGTTTTCATTCGTCATTCGCGAATAAATTGGTTATCCTTATTCGTTATTCGTCATTCGAATAAACTTTTCCCATCTCTGCGCTATACCTACATTTGCAAGCAGTGTTATAAAACCGTAATTTTTTGTATAGTTTTTAGGTCTTGCTACAGACTATTTTATTCACAGCGACATCTAGTAATATTCAGGTGAAATATAAACGATACATTTTTTGTACAGTAGAGGCTCATGTAACAGTTCGAAACGCTGATGGTAGAGGGCGCTGAGCGGTATAAGTAAAGCTGGAGTTTGTATCCGGGGTAATTGTCGTTCCCAAATACCTAGTGAAACGTTCGCAGGATTCACAGTGTTGACCGAGGCAGGGGGTCCCAAGCCGAAGAAGTTACTTTTAGTACTGAGAGTGAACAAAAGATGGCTCTACCGTTAACATTTGTAAATTAATAAAATATGAATCAGCCAAATTAAGCAGAATTTTCGTGATTAAAATAAACTATAGCATATTTTATAAACAAAACCTAAAATATAAACTGATTTATCATCTTATTTCGAAGAAAACAATAATCATAAATAATCAACCGAGAACACGAAAGTGTTAGCTATGTTTCAGCATCCAAGCATTCGTAGTTGTTTGCAGTGGTAACGCTAGATGGCGTTTTATGTGTATCCCATTGTTGCGCTCACACACAGCCTACGACGGGGTGGCCATACCAATAAAAAAATGTCAGTTTCCCGGCTTTTTGAAACTCCAAATCGTACCTCGAGCGCCCGTTTACAATCGTCGTCTCTTTTAAGGCGACTCCTAATGCCAACGTCCTTGAGGATCTGGGCGGAGCCTAACGTTATTCCCCCCGCCGACCGTGCGCCCCCGGAACATTACTTCGTTCATAATCTCGTTGAGTGGCGTCCAAGCAGCTTCATACACTCGCATAGTCCGAGCGTGAGTTGAAGATCAACAAACCTTATACCTTATTTAAAGGCATTGACAAATCTCGAAGTAAAATAAATCATTTAAACAATGATATAATTATTTCGGATTACTAAATATCTATTTACCCACTACAGTATAATATTAAAAATAAAATGCGTTAAAGCTATTTTCCAAAAAAACAAGTGAAATTAGCCATTTAGAAGTCTCGCATCGAAAAATACTTTTTAGTTTCTTTTGTATGTGTAGGTACCTACCAAAAATAGTTAAAGTGCCGACAAGATTCTTGATTATACGTGTAAAATCATGCAGAAATAAAAAAAATACCGTTTTTTAATAAATAAATCATATCGTGACCCAGCGGATGAACTGATATTTTAACATAGTAGTGGAGGCACAGCTTTATCCCCCGGGTCATGTTGCTCTAATGAAAAGATGAACTATAAATAATAGAGCGACAAATTCAACTTTACCGTTGGAAAACGGATTTACGTCCTTTACTTATAAACAGTGATAGTTTTTTATGACTACATTAGTAATGTTCTCAGATTTTTCCCTATACTTGTTGATATTGACGATATTTTACTAGACGATATTTTTTTTGTTTTTTTTTCTATGTTCAAGGTCAATGGATACCCTATAAATGTTAATTTACTTGAGTGTCAAAATATACCGATGCTGGAAAGTAGAAATTATCTAAGCGACATTTTTGGGGATATCGAGTTTACACACTGTTGGGATCGGCAGATTTTTCTGCATCGAATGGGTTGGGTCTCGTATATAATAATATCTGTCTGATGACTTTTGTGTCGCTTATCCCGTCGGTGATTTAGAGAATCTCTAAAATTTTTTTCTACTAAACGACTTGATTTTTGATGTTTTTTTTTGCAAAATGGAGATTACATAAAAAGTTTTTTGCATAATAATGAGCCTTAGAGCTTTTTTACTTATTTGTCAAAACAGATCAAACAACTTGGATAATTTTTCTTTATTGCAACTAACCTTGCACTTGTTGGTTAACTGTTTTTACCTGATCGTAAAATATATTTTAATGTCGTTTGAGGCATTTTACCTATGTCTTTATGATAAAATTAACATATAGGTAAATTATGAAAGAAAAATTGAATGTGATCCACTGCAATGTAAGCAGGACTCGAACCTGCGACCCTAAGTTTCCGGCGTAGTGCTCTACCAACTGAGCTATCATATCGTTACGTCAATCACACTAAATCTTTGATTCCATAATTCTTCGCTACTGGAGCGCCTTCTGTGCCATGTGTGTTTAAAATGCCTATGCGCATTAGCCAAAAAGTAAAAATGTGGTATATCCACATTATTAAACAGAATCGATATAAGATTCTATAAAAAATAACATAGTTAGATTAAATTACCTGATTGTCGTATCTTAACTATTGGCGTTTGTCCAAATTTACCTGCTTTGATACTATGAAACCATTGTGGCCTATCCTTTTTTACTTTGATAGACTACTGTCGCTTATCTTGAATTGCTTGAATGACAAATGAGTCGTATTTGCTATCTCATTGCAATTGTAATTAATATAATTTCACGTAGTTCGTGATTTAAAATTCCTTAATGAGTACCGAGTGACTGCAGTCTTGAGAACTCTTGTGCTGTTCTCATTAGTCATAGCTATCGTTTGCTACCGTACATTGGTCTAGAACTACTGGAAATCTTTCAGCAGATCACACATAAAAATTGAAAAAATTGAAATTTCACGTGATATCTGATGAATAAATTTTTAACATTTCTAGAGCAGTTTTTTTTTGTATTTGCGTAGTTGGACCATAAGTTTTCGTCTTAGAGAACTTTAAATGTCACTTCATTAATTTTAATGTTTGAAAATAAATATTTTCCTCTAATTAAAACATTAATCGTGAGGTTTTATTGTACGATAAATAGCTTTTCATGTCTGAAATATTTCCTAGAAAGGCGATTAGATAATTTTTCTTGATTTATTTCATGCTGATTTATGCACATTTATATATTTACCTGACTAGAAAATGAGCATGCACATATATTTTGTTAACTGTGTTGATTGTTGTGTAATAGATTATACTATTTTACCTGGCTAATTTCTCTGGAAACGTGTCGTTTAGATAATTTTACCTAATTCTATTTGGACGGCCATTTTGCGTAAGCGACGCTAAATCCTAAAATATTCCATTAATAGACAAAATAACAAAAGCAATATGTAAAAAACATGATATTGTTTATATAAAATGAGAATCGTATGCACATAGATATTGTTTACTGTGTTGATTGTTGTGTAAAATGTAGATTATACTATTTTACCTGACTAATATCTCGGGAAACGTGTCGTTTAGATAATTTTACCTAATTCTATTTTGACAGCCATTTTGCGTAAGCGAAGCGAAATTTTAAATTATTCCATTAATAGACAAAATAACAAAAGCGACATGCAGAGAACATGATGTTGTTTATAATTATAAAATGCTTCATTTAAAAAGTAGGTCCACAGAATATTTAATAACTTTTTATTTTTTTGAAAAAGTTCGTAGTTTTTTAGATCTGTAAAGTTAGCTCCGTGTTTCTTGGATAATTTTCCTTTCCAGCGTAGATACCCGTATGTTAGTTTAAGATAGCCGTATCTTTTTTTTTACGTTAACATAGAAGTTCGATTTTTTACAGCTTCAAGGGACTGTAGACCAAAGTACGACGTGTAGACGGTTTTTATTTCAACTCGACACCTACACGCGTTACCGAGATAAAGGGCAGAAAGACGAACGGTCAGCAAAATGATCCTATGGGTTCCGATTTTTCCGGTATAATTACCTAAATCTATAAATAATGAGGTTTATCACTTTTAATCAGTATATATGAAATTTAGCCGATAAAAATAAAATTTCAAGATGGAAAATGTTATTAATAACCAGGCTAGTTTTAAATGTTTACCATTTTATAGTGCAAAGGTAGGTTTTGAAGTTTAAGAAGGTAATAACATATTTTGACGGTGTAATGTGATATATGAATACAATAAATAGTCCTTAATGTGACTGTACATAATGAAGGGTATTAAACACGAGTGTAGGTTTATGAAACGAGCCGAAGCCAAGTTTCATAATAACATCACAGGAGTGTTTTAATGCCTCCAATATGATGCATTCAGAAGTCGCACGTTATAACAAATATTACCCGGTAATGGCGGTAATGAAGTTTTCTAGCAGCTGTCATTGTTTTTATTTTAATTCAGAGACAAACTAGAGTCAGCCCTAACTATCATATCGTTCGATACACTATGTGACATTTGTCAAATTTGATTGAAAATTGACAATTCATTTCGAACTAAACGTCATCTCGATTGATATTAGAATAGAGGTCAAATCAAATTTCTTTGTTTTACAGAGATGTTCAAATTTGAATAAATAATACTATCGAAATAAGAAATTTGTGCTAAAAAACAGTCTATTTTTATGGTGGTCATAATGTGCCGTTCTTGAACGCATCATGGAGGGTTTATGATATTTGGATAGATAAAAGATTTAATAAAATAACAAGCTTTCGATAACTGAATGTATACATGACTCAAAAGTTTTTTTCTTTTTCAGATTATTATGCATATAAGCCTGTGCCGTTCCTTTGTCGGGTAAAGGCCTCTATCTTTTTCCACTCGTCCTTATTTAGATCAGCAATGTCCAACCCTTTTGTAATACATCCAGGTAGTCCCACCATCTTCATCGTGATCTACCGTGACGCCGAATTTTATTGGGTGGGTGTAGATTTCTTGATCTGCAGATCGGTTGACATGCGGCAAACGTGTCAGCTCTACTTTAGTTTAGCGGTTGTCTGGGTTACGTAAGCTATTTGGGTTTTGGCGTTCCTTCCGCGATCGATTAATTTGATCCAAGATCGTTTCATTGCCCTCTGGCAAACTTAGAAAGAAAAAATCTGAGCATTAGTCAAAAATCAAGTCCGGGCATTACGATGAGTCTAAATAAAGTTATATATTTTTTCATTAATTCAACTGTAATCCGATCATTAATATATGGCTTTTAAACGATATGTAATAAAAATCAGGTTTTTATTTTTTAAACGGTAAACAATTGGAACAGAACTTATGGCCATGCTGGGTATGTCTAGCTAGGCCCGGAGGATATGTCAATAATTGCTAACGCTCATTTAGATTTAAATATGAAGTGGGAAATTTATTGATGCAAATATGTATTCTGACTATATGTACATAAATAAGCCCTCATGCCAAAATTGTCACTTGCCTTCTTGGACTAGAAAATTATTGTAATTTTTGATAATGTATTTTTATATCATATGCCATGTACTGTACTAGTGACGCAACGAATGTGAATACTTACAATAAATATTCGTATTCGTAAATTAGCGTTTTACCGAATATTACAATGGTATTCAAACGAACAATACTTGTTCTGCATTACGATATTCATATCTCTTAGGGTTGAATTCATAAAGATCATTAGACGTTATCATACTTAAATATCTGTATTATCAGATTTTTTTTACTAACCGAAATACCTAAGGTACTCTAATATTACACAGAGAAGGGCCCTAAAACCCACACCAAAAGTGTTATTTTCTGGGAATCCTGTCTGGTGTGGGCCCATGACTGAGAATATCTAAGTATTCAAATGTGTTCGGGAATGCTAAGCAATGACAATTTTTTTTTATAAGTACTTAAAATTAATAGATACCTAAATACGAAAAAAACAGTTGAATTTAATTCTATATGAAAATGAGTGCTTTTTGTTATGTCGCATAGCGTAGTCGTGTGAAAAAACGAACTACACTCTCTTAAAATACACTTCAAACGCACGAAGACAGATCGAACCTCCGCGGGATCCGGTACTATAACAATTTTCCGTAACTAGATGGATCTCGAGAGCAAGTGACACAGCCTTCCCCTTCGACGGTTAGATTTACACTGAGCTCGCAGCCCGGGCACGGCCGCGCTCGCGGAAATTCAGTTTTTTTGATGCTTTATTAGACCGAATTTCCATTTTACTAACTTTTAAACAATACAATTAAAGATCAATGAATTGTCAATGTTCTTGCGAAAGAGCCATGTAAATATCACTTGTAGTTTAGAAGCCTTAGGGAATTGAAAATTGAAAACGACCCTATTTCAACATTATGTTTTCCATAGTAATTATTGCTTTAAAAAAAAATCCAACTATAATTTTTTAGAAGAAATAGTCAAAAATAACATATATTTTTTTCAGATTTTTCCGTTGGCTAGATTACGAGCCTTAGGACTTTAAAAATCACCATTCCACGTACGGAGTCACCTTAAGACTTTTGCAATGGAGACTCGTCGAGCTTATTATGATTGGAGGACTAGTTTATTTTAAACTATACACGCTTAAAAAGATGAAAAATAAAGAATATATAGATGAATAAACCAATATTAATAATTTGTACCCAAACCCATAGGTAGTATTGCATAGATCTTATTATTTTTTTTGGATTTCGTCCGATTTTGTTCAAACCCGTCCCTTAATGGATTAGGTATGCACTTTGCGAAATTTCCGAAAACGTAAATCCGTTCTGGCAACACTATGAATCTGTCAACCGGGCATTCCATTCCTTCCAGACCGTTACTTCTGACAGTGCTGCAAACTCTCCTGATTTGTCAGATTATAAATATATGATTTTTAAGAATCTTTAGAATTACTTTTTGGAATCGAACAAATCTCCTAATTTTAGAAAAGTTGTGTAAATACACCATATTTAATATAAGTGTGCGGTCATTTGGCAATGTTGACATCCGATAATTGTCAACCGATTTGTGAGTGGAACGAAACGCGACTGATTCTGACGAATCTGAATATTCTGAATGGCTACTCCGATGTTCGATATTCGGCCAGCGGCGTATAGTGCTGTCCCGTTTACTCATATACTTCGACAGAAGATCGAGAGGGACGGCACTATACGACGGTCGAATTTTGAACATGGGAGTAGCCCTACTGATATTTATGACTGGCTCCTTTTTTAGGACCTTCTTGTTGTCGTTCTTGTTTATTACACGTGATGTGGGAGTTTGCAGCACTGACTTGCGATTCGATTTGTTCTGTTATTGTTTGAGTTGAATGTGATTTTATTTTGCAACCTTGCTTTAAGTTGTTTAAACTGACCTACGCCACCTAACACGGACTTGAAGCAAATTCTTATACAGGGTGTCCCTAAAACCAACGCCAAAATGAAGAGGGGTGATAGAACAGCTCATAAGCAACCATATTAAGTTAATTTGACCTTAATAAAAAATTCATGGTTTTCGAGATATTTGCATTTAAAAAAAACTCGTGACTTTTGAGGCCCTGCGTCAGTATGTCGATTGCCACCACTGCAAATTTAGGTATTTGTTAAATCTGTTTTTTGCAGGATGTTACTAAAAACATATCCTATCGAATGTAATTTCAATTTATTACATATCATGATGCTTTGTCGGTAAAAATAATAAAAAAAAACGAATTATAGCAATTTATTAAATTTAGCCAGCGGTTTTGATCGAGTTTCATTTAAAAAAAGTATTGTAAACTAACATGGCACACAACATAAAAAGATAGTAAATTTATTGTAGTTTTCAAAAAGGTACAGCATTTTCTAATTTACGCAGCAGTTTACGAGATATTGATATTTTACACTAACAGGAGCTCATACTGCAGTTATTACATAGTATGGAACCAGAGCCCCTACTAGGCTCAGTTTGAATTTTGAACAAAAAATAGATTCAAAGAATACACAATTTGAAATTGGAACACAATTTGAAATTCGAATTCAAGTCGGCTTTCTGATTAAAGAGTATTTTAGTAATTTTAGGACACTTCGTCATTTCGTTTGATGTTCTTTATTTAGTTTGGTTTCTTATTTTCTTAAATAGACTTGATTTACCAATAGAACTCGTGTTTTCCTTGTGATTTGGATTTTTGGTACAATTTAACTTTGCTTTGTGCATCTTGGACTCGAGTTCTGCCTATTGATTTTAACTTCGATTTACTTTGGCTCTGTTAAGATTAATTTTAGTGCGTTTGTTACAAATATGCCAGAGAATTATACTCCTCAAGAATATGCCAACATGCATTTTGTCTATGGGGAATGTCAGGGTAACTCTTGTGCTGCAGCTAGACTCTATCGGGAAAGATATCCAAATTTAGGGCATCCGGACCATCGAGTATTTCGAAATGTTCATCTCGCATACTCACAAGGCGTTTTGCCTGGAAATCGTGGTGGATTGGGAAGACCTAGAGGAGATTACGATGAAGATGTTTTACAAGAGATTCAAAACGACCCATCCACTTCGACACGGAACATTGAACGTAATTTAGGGATATCAAAATCTGTTGCCAATAGAATATTACGTCGATATGGATATCATCCATACCACATACAACGTGTTCAAGCGTTGCTGCCCCGTGATTACCCACTTCGTGTTCAGTTTTGCCAGACAATGCTGCAAAAACACAGAGAGGATCCCAATTTCATAAATATGGTTTTATGGTCTGATGAAAGCACTTTTAAGAGAGATGGATTTATGAACATGCACAATTTACACAGTTATGCATTAGAAAATCCTCATTTAATGAGGGAAGATCGGTCGCAGTACCAATTTAAAGTGAACCTCTGGACTGGAATATTAGATGGGAAAATAATTGGCCCATTTGAATTACCAGAAACGCTGAATGGTCCAAGTTATCTGCATTTCTTAGAGAATGAGTTGCCAAATCTTCTCGACGACGTACCTTTAGCTTCGCGGAGGTCAATGTGGCTGCAGAATGATGGCTGTCCAGCACATTATGCACGCGAAGTGCGACTACATTTAAACCAAACTTATCCACAGAAATGGATCGGCCGTCTGGGTCCCATTTTGTGGCCTCCTCGATCTCCAGACCTAAATCCTCTGGATTACTATTACTGGGGTTATATTAAAGAAAAAGTTTACAATGAACCGATTAACAGTATAGCGGAGCTGAGACAACGCATTTACGCAGAGGCCCAAAACGACGTATCAAGAAGTGCACGTCACATCAGTCGAGCATTTTTAAGGAGATGCCGAGCTTGTATTCAAGTCAATGGCGGACAATTTGAACATTTAATTTAGTTACATAAAACAGGTATCGTATTTTTTTAATGTTTTTAGTTTTTTTATTCACTTAACAGATAAAAATGGCAACCAGTATTATTTTTGCATTATCTTATAAACCGCTAAATAATTAAGTCACTTTAATACCATTTTAAAAACAACTCTAAATTTGCTATCTTTTTACGTTATTTGCCGGTTCGCTATGAACATTTAATTTTTTTTTATTCTAAAATTGAATTGTGTTCCTATTCTAAATAAAGTATTCTTTAAATCGATTTTTTGTTCAAAATTCAAACTCTGAGCCTAGTAGGGGCTCTGGTACCATACTATGGAATAACTGCAGTATGAGCTCCTTTTGGTGTAAAATATCAATATCTCGTAAACTGCTGCGTAAATTAGAAAATGCCGTACCTTTTTGAAAACTACAATAAATTTACTATCTTTTTATGTTGTGTGCCATGTTAGTTTACAATACTTTTTATAAAGGAAACTCGATCAAAACCGCTGGCTAAATTTAATAAATTGCTATAATTCGTTTTTTTATTATTTTTACCGACAAAGCATCATGATATGTAATAAATTGAAATTACATTCGATAGGATATGTTTTTAGTAACATCCTGCAAAAAACAGATTTAAAAAATACCTAAATTTGCAGTGGTGGCAATCGACATACTGACGCAGGGCATCAAAAGTCACGAGTTTTTTTTTAATGCAAATATCTCGAAAACCATGAACTTTTTATTAAGGTCAAATTAACTTAATATGGTTGCTTATGAGCTGTTCTATCACCCCTCTTCATTTCGGCGTTGGTTTTAGGGACACCCTGTAGATACGACTTCAAAACCGCTCATAGACATTGTTTGGATCTGAATACCTTCGTCTTCTTATCTTGGGAAAACTGACAAACGAAATGTCTAATTGCGGTAAGTTTTTATTTTCTATATATTGGCCCACTCAGGTATATTACTTAATGTCCTATATCCCCTGGATGGGACTCAGGTATATAGGTCCACTTAAGCATATAGGTAGGCGAGTCCACTTAGGTATATATGTAAGTGTTGTCTTTAAGACAAACTTAACATTTGAAATAAAGTACATATCGATAAACAAATCACATTTTTATTCTTTAAAGAAACAAAGTGAATAATTAATAAGACCCTAGTCCAAAATTATTGTAATTTGTAAGATAGTAGAACATCATTCAAATCAAACAAATTACAAAGTCACTGAGATAATATCAGTCAATGAGATGAGCACTTACTTAAAATTAAACTATTTGCTTGACCTTCAAATGCTATGTTTTCTGTAATGTTAGAACTTCATACTGCCTTATCAATTTGTAAAGAATGAAGTTAATTCTATTGGTGTTTGTATGTTAAATATTTTATCTAAGTACATTGATATTTCTCAGGACCTGCGCTACAAAAAAGTTGTGTTCATTGGTTACCCATTTATTTTTTATTTTTTTCCCAAGTTAAGTGAATTGTGAATTCTTTTGGAGAAAAAAGTGATCCTCTGCACCGAGCGAAATGTGAAAAAATAGGCAGTTGCCGTTAAGTAGATAACGTCAACACTAATTGTTTAATCCATTTTTAAACTATATATTTAGCATTTCCAAGAATGTGTTAACAACTTCTCCGTGGAAAAAATATAAGATTATTAATATTTTACCCTAGAGAACTAAGTAAAGTTGGACGAAAATTGTAAAATCGTAAGCAAGCGTTAAGTGTTTTTTTATACTTTAACAATGGAAATCTATTCTGATTTTCAGTTCAATAAAAAGATGAATGTTCACATTACAATTTGTCCGCATCAAATATTTCAATTATTGTTTGGTATTAAAGGTCCAGATTTATCAAAAAGTGCTTTTAATTCTCCATACATTTTTACTATGGCGGCCGCGCGCCGATTTAAATACGCATTCCCCGCGCTCTATGGTTCAGTCGCAAACGCTCGGCGCCCTCTTAACCATTATTGTGTTGATTTAGACCTGTTCGTAAAAAAAACAAACTACTAATAATTATTATTATTATTGTATTTTATTTATGTTAAGATACTTAATTTTCTGTTTTAGGAAGCATGACCATAGAACATTTAAACCATGATGAACTGCGTATAACAGATATCTGTGGATCAATCATTTTGAAAATAAAGTGCAAAATGAAGTTGGAAAAGGAAAGTAACATAAATGCATTGAGTATGTCGCATGTCCTTGTATCTAAAAAATTTAGTGCAAAGAACTTGGCGCCCATATAGATCTCAATTCTTTTGTCGGCGAAGCTTGTCTCTTAGCAAAATTACTCTGCTGGGTTTTTAGGGTTCCGTACCTCAATCGAAAAAACGGAACCCTTATAGGATCACTTTATTGTCCGTCCGTCCATCTATCTGTCAAGACTCTTTATTTCGAGAATGCGTTGTGGTATCCAGTTGAAATTAACATAATATACTCAGGTTTGCGGTTCCTTGAACCTGTGAAAAAATTTAACTTCTACGTTAGCGTGAAAAAAGAGATACGGCCGTTTATATCGCAAAAAATGTACATTTCGACACTCTCAAGGGAATCACAATG
This sequence comes from Apotomis turbidana, assembly GCA_905147355.2. Taxonomy (NCBI): domain Eukaryota; kingdom Metazoa; phylum Arthropoda; class Insecta; order Lepidoptera; family Tortricidae; genus Apotomis; species Apotomis turbidana. Next base: position 1,122,112 of record LR990285.1, read on the forward strand.
ATAGGGTACTTCCCGATGACCTAGAACTATAAAATTTGGCAAGTAATATCGTCACATACTACAAATACTTATCAAATCTGAAAATTATACATTTGTAAAAAAAATATTAAAAATATAGTCCCTTTAATACATCAAATTTGAAGAAGTCGGTTGCGTTATGTTTGCACGTCATTTGTATGCGGCGTCATATATTTCAGGTGCAAACTTAACAGGCTAATTAAGATGAGATAAGTGAAAGTGTGTACGGAACCCTCCGTACGCGGTTTTATTTCTTTTATTGATGAAATTTGGGGTTCTAGTTGTTCTAAAGGATCTAAATACATAAGCTAAATTTCATGTTTTTATCTTAAATAGATTTGGAGTTATTGGGGGGTGCGTGTGCTAGCTCTCTCTCTCACTGAGCGTAAACGTGAGCGAGATGGAAGTGCATGCTCGGAAGCGCGGAAATCATGTTTTTTGAGTTGTGTCATAAACGTGTGCATTTTATATTGAAAATACTTTTACAGTCTTTGAGAACTTATAATAAAATTGTGCATCTATTAAGCTAAAAAACCGGCCAAGAGCATGTCGGGCCACGCTCAGTGTAGGGTTCCGTAGTTGCTCATCCTTCACAATAAACTGCTGTTTTAAGCCCGAGGTTTAAGTTAAGAAAGATTTTAAGCTCTATAAAAAGGTCGTAAACGCCCTAGAAACTGTAATCACTTATTACCTTCTGGAAGTCAACTTACGTCCTTTAAAGAAAAAATATGAAATTTGGCGATAACTCAAAAACGGCTCGACCGATTTTGTTCAATATAGTTTTCATTGATAGTATTTATAAGGCTTCATTTACATGAATTTTTCCGATTTTTTTTGACCCGTGGTTGAAAAGTAAGATGGGGGGGGGGGGGGGGACACTATGTTTTTGTTTTTGGAGCGAATATTTACAAAACTGCTGACTATCAAAAAATTATGTCAGAAGACCCCCATTATTTTTACAAGACCTATCCAACGACACCCCACACACTAGTGTTGAAAAGATAAAAAAAATCGCTCCTTAGCGATAAGACCGCCTGTTGTCTACCGTTATTAAAATTATTGTTCTGTATTGAATTTGTAAATTTTTTTTTTGGTGTGCAATAAAGCATTTTGTATTTTTTTTTGTGTTCGAGAGGTAGGTACCTGAAAAGTTTATTTTTTGGTTTTTACTTTACCGTTATTTCGGCGTAATACATACTCATACCAAATTTCAGCTTTTTAGTACTAATGATCACGGAGCTAAGCCGCGGACGGACGGACAGACGGACATGGCGAAACTATAAGGGTAGTTGACTACGGAACCCTAAAAAGGGTTATGTTTGAGAGATAAAACGATCGAGAAAATTATTACTAATCGTGTTTTCACGCTGACAAGATTGAAGAAAAACTGTTTAAGTTTCTTATTTTCAAGGGACAGATTTTTAATCACTATGGATGTTGAGATCTAGGATCATTCACCTGACGAATTTTGCATGGGTGGGCTCTTAAGTAGTGTAAATATGACATGTGGTGATTATTATGAAATAAAGCAGACAATGATCCTGTACCTATATTGTTCTTATTTAATATTAAAGCAATGCAGGGTCATTCTTATTATCTAACTTTATCCTTACCGGTCCCAAACATCATTTGAATGTTTAAGAAAAGTGACTGCATTATAAAGTTTTTACAAGATTATGAAAGGAAGAAGGTTTAAACATAAACTCAGAAAAAAGGCTTAAGACCTTAACAGTTATGGCCCGGTAAGGATAAATTAGAAAAAAGTTACATTTGTTGATGAGAATGACTCTCCGAACGAATACAGTTACCCAGATTACTGCACAGAAAAATACAGTCAATTATCTCGCGCGAGAAATTGTAGTTTGTGACTGTTGAGCTTTGTGCTTACGAAAAAAGGTATAGATATTATAGTATAGATAGGTACGGCCCGTCTGAAAGAGATACCGATACGATTCAAGGTCAGTGCGCATAAGACATTGAGATGCTACTCGTACGATGCCTGCAAAAACGTTTTCTGCATTGACTTGCGTCCGCGCTTGACAGAAAAAGACGCCATCTATCGATCATGTGACGTTATAGTTAGGCTATAGAACAAGACAGCACGCACATCATGTTCCCATTTCTTATTTAGATGGCGTGACCGAGACGCATAAATCGCAGTCTCACTACTGCCATCTGTTGGATAATCGACGGAAAGAAAATAGCCAGTTAAATAGCCAGAGTTAGGGTCGTTCCATTTCCTAGTACCGCTTCGTCAATCTGTACTAGTATAGTATTATATAATCTGTGACCGAGGTCACTAGTCTATCAAACGGGTTGAATATGCAGTCTTTTATGGCCATAGCTATGTCCATGCAATGCGATGGCCAATCAGATACGAGTAGGCTAATTACTTTGCAAAAGCGGCAAATAACAAAAGAGCGGCTTCTGTAGTGTCTTTATTCTGTGCTTGTACGAAAGAGCGATTGTGTCAAACTAGACTTTTAATGTAACACCTTATTGTAACCAATCACTTTCTGACAAAAAATCATTCTATTCATTCTATTCTATTCATTCATTCAAACTTAAAAGGAGGATTCGACATATTTTAACTGTATTAGGTAACTTTAGTTACAAATAAATAATTTTGTTTTTTAATGAACAGTAATTATTGTTACTGTGGCCATATCCCACCAGCATCCTCAATAACCGGTCATCAAGCGGAGGAGGTCCCTTGGTATTTTTGAGTCCGCCCTTCCTGTGCTTAATGTGCAATCACCTCGCCCCCTGCCTGCAATACGGCCACATCACGAAAAAACATTTTTCCGAGAAACCGTTTGTTACAGTTTTGGCTGCGCAGTACGTGGTAGTAAAAAGGGGCTTACTTCTTGAGTTTTGGGTTAATTCATTTTCAATTTTGCTTTTTTACTCTATATAATATAATGCTTCATATGAATATATCATTTTTTATGCAAGTTATGCATTTAGAAAAATGCCGTTTATTTCATTTCTTATTGGATATAACGCCCCCAGCCTGCTATACGGCCACATCTCAAAAAAACATTTTTTCGAGAAATCGCTTGTTAAAGTTTTGGCAGCGTAGTGCGTGGTAGTAAAACGGAACTTACTCCTTGAGTTTTTGGTCAATTCATTTTAAATTTGACTTTTTTTATTCCACATGATATAACGCTTCTAATGAATACTTCTATATTTTATAAAACGAATATATTTTTTAAGATTTAAGATGGCCTTTAGGTAAGATGGGTAATTATAGTTGTGGCCGTATTGCAGAAAAAATTTGTTGACATTTTGAGATGCGTCCAAAACCGAACAAGTATTATTGGAAAATGGTAACATAAAAATTATAATGCAAACACTAAAATAATTAAAATACCTTATTAATCAACTTTTCTTACAGTAACAACATCACTGTAAGCGATAATCAGTTCATGCAGCTTTAATACCAACTTTCTAGATGCAGATTTCATCATCATTTTGCATATAATTAATGATTATCTGGTACCTTCTCTTAAAGGCACTTGTATCTTTAATTATCGTGTTAACATGTACCATGTACAAGGAGGCCCCGTAGTTTTAGGTTTCAGCGTGGACTAGGTTCCCGTTGATATTAGTGTACTGTTTCCCAGAATTCTTTAACTTCTTTACAATATTACCTTTTCATAGTGCAGGATAAGCTTTTCGTTTTCTACTTTTAGGTTAAGCCGAGATCACTGGAAGAAAAGGGGGAGACCTTTGTCCAGCAGTGGGATATTACGGGATCAATATAATAGTATCATCATTAGCCTTTTACATCTATAACAGATGAGTTAATAATAATAATATCATATAATAATAACTTTCAGGTTTAGCAATACTGGATGAAGACTGGTTCGAATCAAAGTCCCAATTTATATTTATGTGAGTCGGTATTTACAACAATTTTTAGAACACCTTGCACCAACATGTAGGACATAGCTCTCAAATTTCTATTTAGACATAGTCTCGAATAATATAATCCCACCAAAAACATTCTGTAAAAAACTAGCCAAGTCTCGATGGAGCTGCTTGTTTATCTCTAAAAAGTAATGAAATCTAGACAAAGTCATACCAAGTCTAAGGTTCCTTACTGCGATTTCTTTATTATTATAGTTAATGTTGTGTGACTAGGCCGTTGAAGGGTACACCAGTATGGGCTATTATCTCGCTTAACAAACATAGGTAGTTACAACAGAAATAACATTACGTGGAAACAAAATTGACTTATAGCGGTTGTTAACGACCACGCACGGGACGGAAGGAATGACGCACCGAGACGAAGGGCGCGGGGAGCCATCCCCGCCAGAACCTAAGCAGCCGCCAACACAAACGCGCGCGCGCACCTCACATACCTATATAGTCAACATTAATAATTGTAATTTGTCTGAATTATATTTCATGTCAAGAATCTGCATTTTCTCTTTGTTCATCCCGAACAAAAGTGGCGACCGTGACAGGACACATAAGGAAGCAAGCGAAGACATCCCATGACAACCGGCTGGAATCCGTTATTTAACGGACATCATTTAAACTTCAACACAAAGGAACGACGGCAATTGTATCTGCAACTACGAGATCAAAAAAATCAGTGGCACATCACGGCGAGATACAATTCAGGGGAGTACCTGTGTCCTTAATCCTTTATTTCCTAATTTAGTTCCTCTTAAATTTGTGTAAAAGTGAGTTTCAGCTGTGAGTTTGTGATACCGTTATGTCGGGTGTCGTGTTAAACTAGACGATAATATCTTTTTGCACGTACACTGAGGTGCGTAGCTATTTATTTACGTGTTTGTTTAGCTTAAATGCGAAATATTTCACCTTCGCCTTAATAATAAAAGTGTTTCTTTAAATTCAAGCACTGCTAAACGCTTAATATACGTAAATACATGAAAATAATTGCAGCGTTGCGTTATTTTTATATTATGCATTAGTTTGTTTACGTAAAATGCAACAAACTACTTAATTGCACTTAATTAATGCACTTTTAAAATCAAACTGTCTTTGTGCCCCTATTAGCCGCTTAATATTCTATCTCTTCGCTTAATTATAAACACAAACGTGAACTATTTAAACTTAAAACATATTTCATAACATAATTGGTAATTGTTATCGCCGAACATTCCAGGTGAAATCGTAAACAACAACCGGCCGCTGCACTCCCGTTTTGCAAGTTGCTTTGTCATCGCGTACCTACCGTGATTCTTCACTTCTGCACGGCGGATGACGACGCTTCTTCTAGAACTGGTTTGATGCACATTTACTTTATTTAACTCATTGTTTACGTCTTAGCAATATGCCTCTTGATCAAGATTTGAACCAAGGTGGATCTTTCAATAGTAACTCCGACTTAAAGAAAATGAAAGAGTTAATTAAAATACGGGGTACTATTAAAGGTCGCTTAACACGATTTAAGGAGTATGTTTCAACATTAAATGCGTGTAAATTAGAGGAAATTAATGATTTAAAACTTAAAGAATTGAAGTTTCGTTTAGAAAAAATTGAAAATTTATTATTTGAATTTAATGAGGTTCAGTCTCAAATTGAGATGTTGTCGTCGGGTGAGGATGACGGCGAAGTAGATAGTTTTGAAAACACATTTTATAGTACTTTGTCTTTAGCTCAGCATATACTTGATACGCGCCATAAGTCGCAAGACGATAAGGACGGGAGCCTTCACTCTGCTCGCTCCGCATGCTCTAATAGTTGCGGGCATAATAATTTAAATAATATTAAACTACCTACCATAAAATTACCTACTTACGATGGGAACTATTTAAGGTGGTTGGAATTTAGGGACACGTTTGATTCATTAATTAATAAAAATGATTCGATATCAGACATAAATAAATTCCATTATTTGCGATCATCGTTGGAGGGTGGTGCAGCTTTAATCATAAAGTCACTTGAATTTAGCTCTAAAAATTATACGGTTGCTTGGGATTTGATTCGTGAACGTTATGATAATAAAAAGATTCTTATCAATAACCACTTAAAAGCGTTATTTGAAATAGAATGCATCTCACATGAATCTCATAAAGCGATACGGTTCCTTATTGACCATGTATCAAAAAACTTAAGGGCTCTTGACTCTTTAGAACAGCCCACCGATAAATGGGATATTCTCATAATATATTTAGTGTCAACAAAATTAGATGTTACTTCTTTTAGTAAATGGGAAGAATATAAAAACACCTTCAAAGATTTACCAACGTTATCTGACTTTATTCAATTTCTACGTAATCGTGCCGATATTCTCGAGACAATGGCAATAAGCAGAAGTGACAAACGCGAAAATAAATTTAATTCATACAGAGACAACCATAAAAAATCTGAGGTTAAGCCTAAAGAATATTACCATAATAAAACGTCAAAAAGTTTTGTGACTTCTGCCAATGCCAAACCGACTATGTCGTGTCCATTTTGTAACCAGCAACACCGGATAGTAGAATGCTCTTCATTTAAGCAATTATCTCCGGAAAATAGATGTCATGAGGTTTCTAAATTGAATCTTTGCTCGAATTGTTTGCGAAGGGGTCACGTGTCGGCTGAGTGTCGTCTGTTGGGTACCTGTAAGGTCTGTAAAAATAAACATAACACATTATTGCACGTAGACCGTCACACACCTGAAATAAACACTACATTAAGCCACTGTAGCTACGTACCTGTATCCCTGTCGGCGCAGTCTTGTAACCAAGTTCTTCTTGGCACCGCCTTAGAGTTACAAATCCTGAAAATAAAAGTACCTACCTTGCTCGCGCTCTGCTTGATGCGGGTAGCCAGTCGTGCTTTGTAACAGCTCACCTGAAAGAAAAAATGGGGTTCATTAGTAAGAATACGGAAACATTATGCATATCTGGTATAAATAACTGTAAAATGCCTGTATCTGATTGTTGTGAAATGACCATCCAATCACGTGTTACCGATTATAGTGCACGTCTTAAATGTTTGGTGGTTCCTAAAATAACGGGTTTGTTGCCGAATGCCTTAATAAATGTAACAAAACTTAACTTACCTCAGAATATTCAACTTGCGGATCCTGACTTTTTCCGCCCTTCAGATGTTGATTTATTATTGGGTGCAGAAATATTTTTTGAACTCATGTTACCTGATCAAATTAAATTAGGATGCAACAAGCCAGTACTTCAAAAATCTCCACTAGGCTGGGTTGTGGCAGGTCCTCTTTATAGCAGTAACCTGCAGGAGAATAAACAAGTTCATTGTAACTTCACTAAAGAGATCAGCTGACAAAGTTTTGGGCCCTTGAAGAAGTCCCAACCTCAAAACCGACTTTGTCAGCTGATGACGAATTTTGTGAACGCTATTTTGCTGAGACTACTACGCGACTTGAAAGTGGTAGATTTTCGGTTTTCATGCCCCTTAAAGAATCTCCAGAAGTAGCTCTCGGTGATTCCTATAACATAGCAGAAAAGCGGTTCTTTAGCCTTGAGAAAAAACTTAGTAAAGATCCCAACTTGAAAAAAGAATATTCTAAGTTCATAAACGAATACGAAGAATTAGGCCACTTAACTGAAATTGCCAAACCTGAATTCGGATACTTCATGCCTCATCATGCCGTAATTCGCCATAACAGAGAGACAACGAAACTGCGCGTGGTGTTTGACGGATCAGCGCAGACTTCATCTCATAAGTCACTTAAACCAAAATGTAATATTTTGCAATTATCTCCCTTTATAGATGACAAAGGATTGTTGCGAGTGGGTGGTCGCTTGAAAAACGCGACTCTTAACTATGATGCTAGGCATCCTATTTTATTGCGATCCAATCATCACTTTACGAAAATCATGATGATCAATGAGCACCATAGGTTGTTTCATGCAGGTCCTCAATTGCTTCTCAGCTCCTTCAGAGAACAGTTCTGGCCCATTGGTGGCAGAACATTGGCAAGAAGTATTGTAAGGAAATGCGTAACTTGTGTCAGAATGAAAGGAAAGACAATGGAGCCGTTGATGGGTGATCTTCCTAAAACTAGGGTGTCTGAAACATACACCTTCCAAGTTACTGGTACTGATTTCGCTGGTCCTTTCATGATTGCCAGTAAAAAAGGTCGTGGTAGTAAAACATCAAAATGCTATTTGTGCATCTTCATTTGCTTCTCGACAAAAGCTGTGCATCTTGAAACGGTCAGTGATCTCACAACGCAGGCATTCATCGCTTGTCTCAAGAGGTTTATTGCTAGACGAGGCAAGCCACAGTATATTTGCTGTGATAATGGTAAAAACTACGTAGGAGCCAACAATGAGTTAGGTAGGGTATTGCGGTCAGGCTTAAATAACATAACTGATTTCGCGGCTAATAGGGGCATAAAGTTTGTTTTTAACCCCCCTTATTCTCCGACGTTTGGCGGACTCTGGGAAGCCGGCGTCAAAAGCGCAAAATTTCACCTTAAACGTATTGCAGGAAATAATAGTCTCACATACGAGGAGTTGAGTACTCTCTTCACTCAAATTGAAGCGATCCTCAACTCCCGCCCCCTAACTCCTTTATCACCCGACCCAAACGACTTTTCTCCTTTGACCCCAGGGCACTTCCTGATTGGGCGGCCACTGACGTCACTACCAAACTCGCAGAAGCCTGAGGACATGAAGATACGCACCAGATACCAGCTGGTTGAGCAGCTCCGGAGCCACTTTTGGGAAAGATGGAGAAAAGAGTATCTTGCCGAACTGCAACAAAGAACAAAATGGCGATCCAGGCAGTTGAACCTTAAAGAAGGAGATATGGTGGTCTTCAAAGAACCAAACCTACCACCACTGAATTGGAGACTTGAACGAGTACAGAAACTTTATCCCGGCTGCGACGGAGTAGTCAGGGTCGCCGATTTTCGAGGCGTCGAACGACGGGCCGTTAACAAAGTCTGTCCTTTACCAACCACGGCGGAAAATCCTGATGTCTTGGAAGAAGCAGCAGCAGCAGGTCCTTCCAAGGGTGGGGAGGATGTTAACGACCACGCACGGGACGGAAGGAATGACGCACCGAGACGAAGGGCGCGGGGAGCCATCCCCGCCAGAACCTAAGCAGCCGCCAACACAAACGCGCGCGCGCACCTCACATACCTATCTAGTCAACATTAATAATTGTAATTTGTCTGAATTATATTTGCATGTCAAGAATCTGCATTTTCTCTTTGTTCATCCCGAACGCGCGTTTGTGTTGGCGGCTGCTTAGGTTCTGGCGGGGATGGCTCCCCGCGCCCTTCGTCTCGGTGCGTCATTCCTTCCGTCCCGTGCGTGGTCGTTAACAGCGGTTCTGGCCACAGATTGGTGAAATGGTGTCATGGAGCACCTGGTTTTGTACCCTTGTGTACCCTTCAACGGCCAAGTCACACAACATTAACTATAATAATAAAGAAATCGCAGTAAGGAACCTTAGACTTGGTATGACTTTGTCTAGATTTCATTACTTTTTAGAGATAAACAAGCAGCTCCATCGAGACTTGGCTAGTTTTTTACAGAATGTTTTTGGTGGGATTTCACTTCTTTTTGTAGAAACGTGGGCATATTGTTTTATAACAACCTGCTAATTAACTTTAGCAAACCTCACGAAATAATAAGCGAAATCAACGAAATGCCAATAATCCCTCCTAATCCCTAGCAAACGTTTCCAAGCGCAGTAGACGAATGTCGTAAACGACTGTAACGCGGCCGGTTGCCACTTCGCCATATAAGATTATCGGAAAAACAAACGACGGCGCGTTTTAAAATACAGTCAGCGCCATCTAGCGACGTGTGCGGGTATCACCGCCACTCTTAGTCCAATGCATTATATTTTGACCAAATTTTGAGCAAAATTAATATTTTGGTGTAATTTGTTTATTTAATTTGTGTAATGTTCGAGTAGAATAAAGTTAATCGTTCGACTATTTCTTCTTGTAATCTTGTAAGTATAAGTATAAAAGCCAGTCTAGTCTTGTCCAGAGTTTTCCTTTAATTTTATTTATATGCGTATTAAAAGCAGAAGGGGAGGCATTCGCCCAGCGGGTACGTAAATATTACAATGCCGAAGTTCAAAATACCGAATATCATAAGACCTATGGACGGAAGGCCGAAAATTAAAATGTCGAATGTTTATTTGACCGAAAGTATAAAATCCCGAAAGAACGTTTGATCGAAAGGATGAAATACTGAATATTAAGGCTGATTTAGACGATGCCAATTTTGAGACGCCTAAATTACGGCGCCTCGAAAAGGCACCGTATAAACACTTTCCGCGCCATTTTTTCGCCGCATGCCAGCGCTGGCGCGGAATAGAACACGAGCCTATTTTTTGGCGCCAGTGACCCCCCCTCCGCGTCTCTCGCTGCCACTAATGACTGGTACTGAAAAAAAGCACTGTGTAAACACGACTGGCGGCGAGATTTAGGCGGCTGAACATAGTCATTGTCTAAACGGTCGGAGGTGTACTGTGCGGTAATCACTGGCGCCGTAATTTAGGCGTCTCAAAATTGGCATCGTCTAAATCAGCCTTTATAGATAATCCCGAAGACTGTAATCCCGAAGAATGTAATCCCGAAGACTGTAATCCCGAAGATTATAATCCCGAAGACTATGATCCTGCCTGAAGGTTGTAATGCGGAATATTATTTAAACTCTCGAGAATTATCTCGTATTTCTGTAGTCTTACAGATTCTAATGTTTATTTTATACAAAGAATATTAACCTAAGTTACGTAACCTACTTGCCTACTACTATAATTACCTACTATTTATAAGTGAACTCTTCTGTGGAACCGATCTGCTCCGGCGCTGTGGGATGTGCAGCCCCTCCGCCCTAGTATGTTAGTACTCTTTATTATACTGTGGCCCTAGCGTAAGAAAGTGCGGGCATCAAGCGAGTCGCAGCGGCTGAGGCTGGTCGCCGAAGGTGACTAAAAAGCCGAAGCTGCGGAGGCGAGCGTTGACAGCTTCGGTTCCAGACAAGTTCGGTTCGGTTGGCCGTCCATGACAGAATATTTTATCATAATATCGAATATTTAGTGTCATACTTAATTTCCCACTTTCCCGGACTCTTTCCTTTTCTTAATCGACTTGCCACAGAACCGAAGATGTCAACCCCGATTCCACGTGGTCTTGTCTGCCCTACCCCTAGAGTGTATATAAAAGCCCGGAGGCGCGAAGGGAGGGCAGCCCCCGGCCGTCGTAAGAAAGCGCGGGCATCAAGCGAGGCGCAGCGGCTGAGGCTGGTCGCCGAAGGTGACCAAAAAGCCGAAGCTGCGGAGGCGACCGTAGGTGCCGCACTTTCTTACGCTAGGGCGGAGGGGCTGAACATCCCGCAGCACCGGAGCAGATCGGCTCCACGGAAAAGTCAGATTGGTTTAGTGTCCTGACACTTTTAAAGTGCTTATTGACTTTCGGGATTATAACATTTCGAGATTTTAAAAATTTCGGGATTATGAAATTTCGAGATTTTCAACTTTCGATTTTCTGAAAATAGGTAATTTGAGCTTCGGTTTATCGAATATCGGCTTTTTGAACTTTCGGTATTTTGACCTTCGGTATTTCAACTGTAGGTATTATGAACATTCGGGATTTTAATACGTAACCCGCCCATCTGTGGGACGCTATAGGCTAGATTAAATTAGATGTATCCCACTACGCTGGATTTTTGCAATGACAGTCGATTTTTTTATGTACCAATAGTAGAAGGGGGCATTACCATATCTCTAATACAGCTGAGACCAGCTGAGGGTTCTTCATCAAATAAATAATAAATAAATAAATATCGGACAACCTCACACAAATCGATCTAGTCCCAAATTAAGCTCTAGAAGGCTTGTGTTATGGGTACTAGACGACGATATACATACTTATATAGATAAATATATACTTAAATACATAGAACAACCATGACCCAAGCACAAATATTCGAGTTCATCACACAAATATTTGCCCTGGCCGGGACTCGAACCCGGGACCGCCGGCTCAGTAGGCAGGTGTTTACAAACCGAGCCAAACGCGTCGTCAAAATACTTCAGACCTTGGATTTTTGACATCAAATGAAGCGGCCCACCAAGTTGAATATTAAAATACTTAAACGGGTTTACTCACGTCGTAGAAATCGAATAACGCTCGACATGTGTCGAATCGGTACGCGATCCATCATCAGGAGAGACGATCAGTCGCGACGGCGGCCAACCGAACACAACAAGTTGAATATTTTTTGTAAAGGCGGTATGTCGATCTCTAGCAGTTTGGTTGGGCTCTTGTGTTTTCTAATCACAGTACTCCAGATCTTCGATTATCCTAGTTTTTAGGGTTCCGTACCCAAAGGGTAAAAACGAGACCCTATTACTGAGACTTCGCTGTCCGTCCGTCCGTCCGTCCGTCTGTCCGCCCGTCCGTCCGTCTGTCACCAGGCTGTATATCAAGAACGGTGATAGCTAGACAGTTGAAATTTTCACAGATGATCTATTTCTATTGCCGCTATAACAACAAATACTAAAAATAAAATAAAATAAACATTTAAGGGCTCCCATACAACAAACTTGTTTTATGGTACGGAACCCTTCATGCGCGAGTCGGACTCGCACTTGGCCAATTTTTATAGTTTTCGCTTTATGTGGCCATTAAACCCTAACTCTGTACCAAATTTCAGCTCTCTGAATTTATGGGAAGTACTACTTCTTTACTGATGATCATGAGTGAGTGAGTGAGTGAGTGTCGTAAATGCGAAAGTTTGCTTTCGCTTAACTTCGGAACTAAATGACCTACAGACTTGAAATTTTGGATTTTAAGTGTGTGATTATAGCTTACTGGATGACGAAAATTTCTGCGTTCTGGTCTTATCCAGAGGTGCTCAAATAGGGGCCTGAAAATGCGGCGAAATGGTTCCAGTAAAGGATGGTACGGCAGTGTTTGCTTCGCGCTCGACTTGGCGGGGGCACTGCCGTGCCCCCCGATTCCGCCTAAGTTCAACTGCATACACTGAATTCGGGTAAGCCAGGCGACGACTCAAAGAGTATCAAGCCATTGCTCGTCGCCTAGTACTCATAACACAAGCCTTCTTGAGCTTAATTTGGGACTAGGTTGATTTGTGTGAGGTTGTCTGATATTTATTTATTTATTTATTATTATTTATTTATTGCTGTACTTAGTTGCGTCTACAAACTTTTGAAGAGGCCAATCTACAATCAAATCAAACCTATAGTTGACAAAATAATTCCTGTGGAGCAGGCTAGATTCTGTAGTGGTCCGAACTGCGTGGATCAGGTCGTGTGTCGCTCACAACACACATAAAGACAGGCTGGGTTTCAAAGGAAAGAGAAAACCGTGGCAGTCTTTATCGACCTCTCAGTTGCATTCGATACCGTATGGAGACAGGGGCTTATCTATAAGCTCATGATCGTGGTGCAGATGGTGGGACTAATCAACTCTATGCTCAGCAATAGGAAATTTATCGTCCACCTAGGAAACACCTCAAGCAAAGTCAGGAAGCTGAACAATGGACTACCGCAGAGATCGGTCCTGGTCCCGCTCCTGTTTAACCTAATAATTATATGTATCATGTGTGTATAGGTTGAACAGGAGTGGGGTCAGGACCGATTCCAAAAACAGAGAATCGGAAATGTATGTTTGCTGATGGATGGTATCGTCATCACAAACCAGGATGGAAAATTTAAACCCTCGAAGAAAGCCCTTACTTGCGATCTGGAATGTTTTGAGTAATACTTTAAAAAATGGATACTGCAGCCCAACCCAATGCTAGTAAAACAGAAGTTGCGACATTCCATTTCTGCAAGAAAGAAGCAAATTATGAGCCAAATATCTGCTTCAGAGAGACGGTGCTTAAATTAAATCCTACACCGAAGTACTTGGGTGTCACTCTAGACCGCAATCTTACCTATGCGCCACACATTAGTAAGTTAGGGAAGAAGCTACAGACGTGGAATAACATACTCCACAGATTAAGGGGAACTACTTGGGGAGCAACAGCTGACGCGTGCTACGCACTACCGGTCTTAGCCTAGTTTACTCTAGGGCAGAGTACTGCTTGCCAGTTTGGCTCAACAGCGCACATGTGCATCGGATAGACGTGCTAGACCAAACCATGTGATGCATATTGGGAACCATCAAATGTACTCCTCTGGTTTGGCTGCCTGTGTTGAGTCATACAGCTCCCGCCCAACTAAGAAGACAACAGGCACTGGTCAAGGAATCACAAAAATTCGTGAATCGTCCCAATTTGCCCATCCACGTAGAGTTCGCAAACCTGCCGCCTCATCGGTTGAAGTCGAGGCACCCACCGTACAATAGAAGAACTTATAATCTATATATATATAAAAGAAGAAGTCCTGACTGACTCATCAACGCACAGCCGAAACTACCAATGTTAGAGAGTTGATTTTTGCACAGTAGGTTACTTTTATAACGTGGGCTAGGGATAAGAAGGGATTTTTGGAAAAACCCCCCCTAAGAGGTTTAAATAGAGGTACAAAGTTTGTATGGGGTACAAGTTTTTTTTTAATCTAGGAACTTGAAACTTTGTAAAAAGGTATTAAAATAAAATGGAAGAAAACTAATTTCAGCGTTTTTGAAAAATCACCCCTTAAGGTAGTAAAAAAGGGGTTAAAAGTTTGTATGGAGATTAAGTATTTTTTGAGCGCGGGACTTGAATTTTTGTGTTAAGGTATACTATTAGAATACAAGAAAAGTATTTTCAGCGTTTTCAAAAATTCGTCCCCTAAAAGGGTTAAAAAGGGGTTGAAAGTTCGAATCCATTAGAAATTCCTTGAAACTTCTTATCTATATATTATATAAAAGAAGAAGTCCTGACTGACTCATCAACGCACAGCCGAAACTACTAATGTTAGAGAGTTGATTTTTGCACAGTAGGTTACTTTTATAACGTGGGCTAAGGATAAGAAGGGTTTTTTGGAAATACTTGCCCTAAGAGGGTTAAATAGGGGTGCAAAGTTTGAATGGGGACCACCGCTAATGTTGTTTATAAAGAAGTGTTACGCTAAGGTTATCAGTTTATATTTTTTTTATTTCCTGCCTTCTACCCAGTGACTACGTATTTTTTTTAAAACGAACTTGCACCCCCTTTTCTATGGTTGACTGTCAACAATATTTTCTTAGAGCTGTCTCTTATTAATTGTGTTCCAAACTTCACGTGTTCCTTTATTTAGTGAGTTGTCTATCAGCACATGAATAATCAATACTTTATATACCTATTCTTACTTTATTTAGCTTCTTGAGAAATATAGAGAACTGTAGCACCAGTCAATCAATCACTCAAACAATACTACTAGCCGGTAGACCAAAATAGTAATCGCATCATTAAATTCGCTTATGTGCATTTAGTGTTTAATGTTCACATTTCAGCATTTTCTTTAAACACTAGCCTTTTTAATAACTGGGGTACCTGCTAGACCATTAAGAAACATTTTGGCCCGCCTCGGGAACTCCGCCACACCACTCTTTTCGTTTAATAGCCAGGCCGGCGTGTACAAATACCAGTGGTGCCTTCTTATGAAAAGAGGTCATTATTTATTATTGTTTTGAAATAAAGTTTATTATTTATTATTGTTGAAAGAGATACTCTTCATTAAACTGCCTCCATCTCTCGATATTCAGTGCTGAGTTTAAGATTGTTTTAACAGCCTTACGATATTTAACTATTTTTTAAATCTCACTCATAATAACTAAGATCCCCATTTTCTAACTCCAAATCCATGCGTCGCTCTATATCTTGCAGAGTCATTTTTGCCAAAGATTAAAAGCATTAGGTAACCGACGGAATAAATATTAAGCATCCTGCAAACGATTCCCGTAATCTAATTGGAAAATCTTCTGAAATTCTTTAACAATTGCATATCAGTATCTGCCACTGTTTGAAATGTAATATGCTGTCTAGACCATTTTAACTAAGAATAAAATTCACTTACCTATTTTAACATCTTTGTCATCATCAAAAATCTACGCGGACGAAGTCGCGGGCGGCCGCTAGTTGTACATATATGAATGACTGTACATAATATGCCATACGAATAAATAAAATAAATAATAATTACTATCGGTACTTACTGTTGTGACACAATCAAAATGACGGTTATTTCGCTTATAATATTACAAGGATTCATCGTAATAACACTAGAATATACGTTATTCTTATAGGATACAAGTCAAAAAAAAATATAAATGTATGCTATACAGCCACAACTGGCAAGTGGCTGTCTTGCAGGGAGTCAACTGACAATTTTTGGTCAGATCCATAAGGCCACTTGTGGAAATAAGGCTTTTAAGGACACTTTTTCTGACTACGAATCAGCCATAATCCAAAAAAAAGATGTGGCCGTATAGCAAGCAGGCAGGGGGCGAAAAGTTAAATACGAAAACCAAACTACAAAGCCTTAAGCTCTAGAAAGTTTTAAACAAGAAAATATTTACTTCTGAAATTGTTACATACAAACTATTCAATAATTATAAATTTATGAAACATGTCATCATCATCCTAGCCTTTGTCCCATTTTTTGAGAATGAATTCTCAATCAGGGTTGGCTGCCTAAATCCCAAGATGTGGCGTAGGCACTAGTTTTTACGCAAGCGACTGCCATCTGATCTTCCAACCCAGAGGGGAAACTAGGCCTTATTGGGCTTAGGTGGCTTCCTCACGATGTTTTCCTTCACAGAAAAGCGAATGGTAAATATCAAATGACATTCCGTACATAAGTTCCGAAAAACTCATAGGTACGGGCCGGGTTCGAACCCGCGACCTCCTGATTGAAAGTCGCATGCCCTAACCACTAGGCTACCACCGCTTCAAATTTATGAAACATGTAATGTCTTGTTTTTTAATGTGGGTACACACCACAATTTTTATATTAAACTATTGATACAAAGACCATAGCTTAAAGTAAAATTTAAAATGTGTTACCTGGTGGAAGAGACCGGGAATCGAACCCGGTTCCTCTGGATTGCCGGTCCAACGCGTTAAACATTTCGCCACCATAACTCCCAAGCAACCTATCGATTTTTTCCTCCAAACACATGTCGAGTACAGTCTTACTTGGTATGGACGGTTTTGGCCCGGAAGCTGCACTTTGTGATGGAAGCAAGCCGTTTTGCACAGTGATAATATAGTCTAAAATAAACGATTTCACTCGAGGAAAAATTAGTTTCACCCCTTAGGAACAGAGATGGCGCCACTTATTCAAAAAAAGTTTAAAAAGTTCTAAATCCTGAACGGATACTCCAATTTTGACGAAGGAGGTTCCAATCGGCAGATAATTGCCCAATTTAACATGAAAAAAATTAAAAAACAGGTAGAAAATAATTTTGGATACCTAAAAAATAATATTTTCTGAAAAAAGTATTTAAAATTTGTGATTTTTAGGAAATTAACTCGTAAAAATGTAAGTACATGGTACTTTTTTACTTATTTATATTAATACACAATTAATTTTACATTTACGAAAAAAAACCGCATATCATTAGCTCGTATAGTTCCAAAGTTATTGAAGAATACAGACATGGCGCCGCTGGGTCAAAAAATCTTACGAAACATCTAAAACCTCAACGGATATTTCGATTTTGATAATTAAGGTGCTAATCGACAGATAAATTCTTAAATTAGTTTTCAAAAATAAAATAAAAATTCAAATAGGCAAAAAGCAATAATAAATACAAAAAAAAACATACATTTTGAAAAAAAAAAATATATTTTTGGGGCCTTTATGTAATTTCATATAAAAGTATGTATGAATATGGCTTTATTATTACATATAACACTATTAATTGATCGTTTAATAAAAAACCGCATATCAAGAACTTGTACAATTCCAAAGTTATTGAAGATTTTACTATAGGGTGCCGGGGCGATGTTGCCGCCGCTCGTGGAACTTATGTACATGTACCTATTTAGAAAAGTATTCTCCCGTTTCGAAGGTACTGATTTACCCTGAAAATATAACCACAATTGAAAGTACAAATAATAATCATCCCAAGTAGCACACAACACACTTATATCCCTTATACAGTTTAAATTAGAGTTTTAACGGGTGAATAGGCTCTTATACAACCTGTTTGCTAATATCACAAGTATATTAGATGCTAAATAGCATTTCTGAATCAATATTTTACTTACTTTACGTTTTATTTTCACCCTATAGTAAAATCTTCAATAACTTTGAAACTGTAGAAGTGCGAACGATCAATTAATAGTGTTACAATATACATAAGTAAAATAAAGCCATATTCATACATTTTTTTATATGACATTACATAAAGGACCCAAAAAAATATTTTTTTTTTTAATATATTTTTTTTTTTTTGTTACTACTTTTTGCCTATTTCAATTTTTATTTTATTTTTTTAAACTAATTTAAGTAATTATCTGTCGATTAGCACCTTAATTATCAAAATCGGAATATTCGTTGAGGTTTTAGATTTTTTGCAAGATTTTTTGACCCAGCGGCGCCATGTCTGTATTCTTCAATAACTTTCGAACTATACGAGCTAATGATATGCGGTTTTTTTATTAAATGTAAAATTTGTTGTGTATTCATATAAATAAATAAAAGAGTACCATGTACATACATTTTTACGAGTAAAATTCCAAAAAATCACAAATTTTAAATAATTTTTTCAGAAAATAATTATTTTTTAGGTATCCAAAATTATTTTCTACCTGTTTTTAATTTGTTTCATGTTAAACTGGGAAATTATCTGCCGATTGGAACATCCTTCGTCAAAATCGGAGTATCCGTTCAGGATTTAGAATTTTTTAAACTTTTTTTTTAATAAGTGGCGCCATCTCTATTCCTAAGGGATGAAACTAATTTCTCCTCGAGTGAAATCGTTTATTTTGGACTATATTATCACTGTGAAAAACGGCTTGCTTACATCACAAAGTGCAGCTTTTTTCATAACAAATAGGACTATGTACGTTTAGTTATTTTGGTGGTGGCTTGTTATAATTATTTGTGTATTTATTTTTCTTTTCTTTACCATTAAGGTTTAGGTTTAGGTTTAAAGACATTTATTCTCATATAAGATATACATCACTTTCATGAGAACATGGTTATTAACACAAATACATGTATTTAACTTGGTTGTTGTCACCGCAAGAATGCACAATCATATTTTAAGGTAGACAACACATACAGTAAAATTAAATAATGAAAAATATTAAAAGTTAAAAGTTGACACATGCAAATATTAAAACGGTACAGGTGGGTTGCTATTTTTTTTTAATTAGCTTGTTCACCCATTCAACGCATTAATTTGTTTAGGTACTTATCAGAAACCCAATTTTAATGGTTTGCTATTACATATTCAGTGAGTCGTTTTTTGAATGTGTTGAATGAGTTAACATTTTTTATGTCGGGCGGTATTTTATTGTACAGGAGCGCACCCTCAAACGTAACTGTTTTTTTACCATAATTGGTACGTATTTTAGGCAAGGCAAGGAAGCTAGCACGACGTCGATGGAAACGGAGGTTTGGAATATTTTTTCGTTTGGTAAATAATAGATTTGTGTGAATGTCCTTTTTTATTGTTTTTCTAACAAAAATACAAGTATTATATATGTATAGCTGTTTGATGTTCATCAATTTCGTTTCCGAGTAAATTTGGTTAGTTGGTGTTAGATAATGATAGTTAAAAAGCATTTTGATAATTTTGTTTTGCAAAACCTGTAGTTCTTTTATTTTTGTTTTAACAGCACTACCCCAAAGCTCGACAAGGTACAAAAGATGCGGTTTTACAAGCCCGTTGTATAGAGTGAGACGTAGATGTTTTGGAATACATTTAGTAATGTTACGAAGAGACCCGCAAAGTGTTGCCATTTTTGTTTTTATGTGATCGATATGGATGTTCCAAGTTAAATGTGAGTCAATGTGTAATCCGAGATATTTTTCATGAGTTTTCTGTTGCAATTCGGTATTATTGATTGTAAGAGGTGCGTGTGGAGGTACAGGCTTATTTTTAGCTTTAAATGTGACGTAACATGTTTTAGAAATATTAATTGTAAAGAGATTACATTGAAACCAGTCGTATAGAGTGTCCAAGTCTTGTTGAGCTTGGGAAACCATATCCTGTATTTGCGAGCCAAAATAAAAGAGAGAGGTGTCGTCTGCGTATAAAGCAATGTGACCATTTAAACCTAGTTCATGAATATTGTTGATATAAGATAAATAGAGCAAAGGCCCTAAAATTGAACCCTGTGGGACTCCGCATGTTATCGGTAATGGGTCACTCTGGTTATTGTTATCTATTCTGACAACTTGCGTTATGTTAATCAGATATGATTTTAGCATTAGTAAGGCTTTATCTGTTATTCCAATGACCTCTAGCTTTTTTAAAAGTAAATTGTGAGACACAATATCAAAAGCTTTTTTAAGATCGATAAAAATGCCTAGAACTATGTTTCTGTAGTCAATATTTTGTTTTATTTTTGTAACGAGATCAATAGTGGCTGCAGTTGTGTTACTTTTAGGTCTAAACCCATATTGCCGATCGAAAATGAATTTGATGTCATCAAAATAGTTGTTTAATCGTGTGTATAGTATTTTTTCGAAGATTTTTGATAGTACTGGCAATACAGATATGGGGCGGTAATTACCAGGATCTGTTTTTGGACCACATTTGTAGATAGCAGTGACTTTTGCAATTTTTAGCGAGTCCGGAAATATACCATCTAGTAAGAGCTTATTGATACAGATTGTTAATTTATTTGCTATCAGGCCTTTTATGCATTTTAATACTTTTGTACTCATACCATCTAGTCCTTTGCTGCAGTTTGAATCCAGATGATTAATGATATTCAAAATTTCTTTTTCAGTGCATGGTTTAAAGCAGTGCATTTGAGGATTTGATGGCATAGGTTGTGGTAAGCTACGTTCAATATTGTTATGAAATTCCTCCGGTATTTCATTTGCCAATTGTGATCCTATTGAAGAAAAATAAACATTGTATATTTGACATATTTCGTAGGGATCGGTTATTTCTCTCCTATCCAGTATCAGTTTTGAAGGTGCGCATCTGTCTTTGGTTTTATTATTAGCTAAAGTATTCACTAGATCCCACATTTTTTTTGGCTTGTGACTGTATTTCCTAAATTCCTTGTAGTAATATGAGTCCTTTGTCTCTTGAATAAGTTTAGCAACATGTTTTCTTTTTGTTTGGAACTGTTTTTATAAAGTGTCATCGTTCGGATTCTTCTTGAGTTCTGTCCACAAGACATTTCTTTCATTTATTTCTTGTATAACGTTTCTATTAATCCAGTCCTTTTGCGGTTGGTTGATTATTTTGGTTTTTTTAACTTTATTATATTCAATACACCTAATAATCTGTTCTTCTAAAGTTTTCAATTCCTGATCCATTTCCTCTAGTCCTGATTTTTCCATCGTCTGATACAGCTTCTCATAATTTATGGCTTCATATTCGGCATATACTCTCGTTGGTGGTTTTACTTTTTTAATCTCCACGTATAGGTGTTTGTGGTCTGATAATGATGAATTTACTGTTATCATGTGAAAGTTATCATCCCTTAAGTTTGTACTCACATGATCCAAAATGGATTTTTTGGTCGATCCTTCTCTTGTGCAGTAATCTTTATTGATTTTATTGACAACCTTATGACCCGCTTCCTTTAAAAGTTGATTGTACTGTTTGGTAATTTTGTCTTTGGTCAATAAGTCGATGTTAAAATCTCCGAATACAATTGCTCTTTTTCTGTGTTCCAGTTGAGACTCATATTCTTCAAGAAAATCTTTAAAGTTAGTGTGTCCAGGTCTATATATTACGCCTACATCAAGAGAATATTTTTCTAGTTGGATCCATAAGTAATTGATTCCTTTCTCATACTTGGACTCTGACAGACTATGTTTGAGGTTGTTGTGGATAAATGCATGAATGCATGAAAAAATACGCAAATAAGTATAACGGGTTAGCACAAATTAACTAGCACGATATTATATCGCGGATTAGCGAAGCAATATTATTTTATTATAAAACTTGTTAACATTTGTATCCAGCCGTTTCGGCATGATGAGAAGACAAAGGAAATTATGAAAACAGATGGCGCCAGGCTGGCATGGCACAGCGCGCCCATTCAAAACAAACGCATATCACGCTTGACTTTTCCTGAAATCATGACCATCCATTGAAAATTTATTTTCAATACTAATTTAGGATTTTATAATATTAGACGTTCCAAAACTAGGAAATAGTAAGTGTATAAACTAAGACTTTGTAAAGTAACATAAAAACGTGGTTCGCTTTTCAAATACGTATTTATTTTACTTTTTTAGACGGTAAACGTTTCGTATAGGGCTGGTTGCCAACCCCTTATAAATCCCTAAAATTGAAATGTAAAGGGTCCGTTATTCGGTTGGCCAGGCCGGCCTCGATGTGAATGGGTTCCTCGCTCAGCCACTCTATCTGGAAGTTCTCTACAAGTTTGGATATAAGCGTCTCCATTTCCAACTGCGCGATGCGACGACCTGGAATACATTATTATACATTTAAGCATAAGGATAAGTGCCTTAGGGGCTTTGTGCGATTGACATTGACCAATTCATTGGAGCGAAGTACGAATGCGAGTGGGATGTGGGCAATTATGTAACTATATTTAATTTTGATTTTGATATTCATGTAATATTGACTAGTTGGCATTTAAAATTAAGTAAAGCACATTGTCAAAGTATAGATTTAATATTTGGATGTTTACACTGACGCATAGTATGTGCGTCGTATGGACATACGACGCACGCATATTGAAAGCTAAATTGAATCAGTTCGCAAAATTCTACAGTGTTCGTGTGTAGAGTAGGACAAACCATGAACCGCATAAAACTGCTATAGTTGATAAAAGTATATTTCGAATGGCGCCTAAGATATTCAATAAATTACTAATTAGTATTAGAAATTTGCAAGATACTCAATAGTAATTTTTTTTTGTATAAATTCTTAGTCAAAAAAGCGTACTATATTCTACTCGAGAATATTTGTTAGTTGTTAATGTTAATGTTAATAAATACCTACTAATGAAATTCAAATACTTATATTTTGTATTATGCATGCTGCACTCTCTAACTTTGTAAGCCTTTCGGCAAAACATAGTGATCCTGAATAATTCATAAGACACCCTATGTACCTACCTTTGTTTTACAAAATAAATCATTCTTATTCTTCTTATTCTTATTCTAAAACAGATACCTAAAGTTAGTGAAAACGGCTTGGCCTTATTATTATTACCTATGCACGTCCGCACTCCAAAACCAAATGGGATCGTTGCGAACAGTTGGGCGTTGCCGTGGAGCAGGGGGTCGTCCTTGCCCGCCAGCCACCGCTCGGGGATGAACTGGTCGGCTCTCGGAAAATATTCCTCCATTTTGGACATGGACTGAATGCAGAATATTATTAGGGCCTGAAATAGTCAGTTATAATATATTTTTCAACAAGCTTTTGCCCGCGACTACGTCCGCGGGGAACTTGGAAGTATGGAAGCAACCTCGTACAACACGATAGATATCCATATCCACCTAATCACCTTAATTAAAAAACGGGATTATTAAAAGCGCCTAAGTAAATGTAAGAGCAATTGTGCTTTTGGTCTAATAATTACATTTCCTACTGGGTCATCAATGTCATCATGAATTACTTACTCACTTTTCAATCTTTTTAGGGATAATTTCCAGGATGAAAAATATCCTATGTCCTTCCTCGGATCTACTATCTCCATGACAAATTTCATCAAAATAGATTCAGCGGTTTAAGCGTGAAGAGGTAACAGACAGACAGACAGACACACTTTCGCATTTATAATATTAGTATGGATATATAGTATATTATAGTATATATATAAAGTACTAGCTGTGCCCCGCGGTGTTACCCGCTCATCCCACGGGAACACTAAATTTATTCGGGATGAAAAGTATCCTATGTCCTTCCCCGGGACTTAAACTATCTATATACCAAATTTCATCTAAATCGGTTCAGCGGTTTTAGCGTGAAGAGGTAACAGACAGACAGACAGACAGACAGACAGACACACTTTCGCATTTATAATATTAGTATGGATACACGATGATTTTCAATCGGTGATCAGGAGTAGAAAAATATTAATATTTAGCTAAAATTAAACTTAATACACGAGATCCCACGCAATTACCTCACTGTTAAATTAATTAAAAGTTAAAACATAATTAAAACTAATAACCACTAGATACATAGTCATCCTACATAAATTATTGAAGTACGATACCTATGTCAAGTGTCATCGCTTTGGCGGGAATTTTACAAAATTTTCTACGACTTTGTTTATGTAATGACAATGACAAGTTCATCATCATCAGAAATTTAAGAGCTTAGCTCTTGTCGGTGGAGCAACTTCCATGTTTCTCTATCTTCAACTTTCGTTTTGATGTCCTGATACGACACGCCGTCCACTTTCTCCTTGATTTGGTCTATATAAGATCTCCTAGGTCTTCCTCTCTTCCTCCTTCCCTCAATCTTACCTTCAATAATGGTTTTTATGTAATCGTCATGTCGTAGCAGGTGTCCAAACATCTTTCCCCTTCTGTTTTCAATGGTTTCTAACAACGACCTTTTCTCTTTTACTCTTATAAGCAATTCCTCATTCGTAACTTTTTCCGTCCAGCTTATCCTTTCCATTCGTCTCCAGCACCACATCTCGAATGCTTCCAACCGTTCTCTATCACGCTGTTTCATTGTCCTCGTTTCGCTTCCATAAAGGGCTATACTCCAGCTGCACGCCAAGACAATGACAAGTTATTACTCATAAATTGTCATTCCCATTAAATTATTAAAGAGGTTGTAAGCACACCGATACAGATTAGATCGGTGACAAGGAATTTAAGACAAAAAATGATTACTGAGTTAGAAAAGTTGGTACCTGATCACCGATTAAAAATCATCGTGTATAGTATGGATTTATTTGTTTTAAGACGCATACTTAATGATCAAACGAACATAACAAGTGGAGTTCGATCACAATTATGTGAACAGCTTCATTCGACAGGATTTGTGCGCTACTTACATTTGTTGGTATTTTATATCCCAATACGTCGTGTTCTTTAGTCGTCAGTCGTAAGTTGCCGAGACCTGGGGGCAGCATCCTCAATGACTCACTGATGCATGCCTTCAGATAACGTTGCTGGTTCTGTTCGTTCAATATCTTTTCTCGTAGCTTGCTTTGTTTCTCAGGATTTTTTGCAAGTAAGTACAGGGTCGCCATCACTGTGTTTGCAACCTAAAGATATAGGACAACTTATATTTGGAGACTGTGTTGGGACTGAAATAGACATTTCTGGCAATATAGAATGATTATAAAAGCACTGACATATGTTATCCAGTTGTAGGAAAAGTGAAAAAAAAAAGTCCCTGTGTCTTTTTTATGCTCAGTAGCGGCACACTCAATATGTACGGGTATCTATACATAATATAATAAAGCTAAAGAGGCTCGAAAGTCTGTACATGGAAGATATTCGAAAACAAGTTGGCGGGGGATACTTAGAATAGAATCGATAACAGAACACGTTCCAACAGTTTGTAGAATTTTTATCTGTTTGTCCGTTTGTCTGTTTATCTGTTTATCGGTTTGTCTGTTTATTTGATCGCGCATCATGTGAAATCGACTACACGGATTTTGATGAAAACTTCACTAATCGGTCGAGAAAACCCCTGGCCATATTATAGGCTATAAAAAAAATAACTGGCAATAAAAGAGGAATAGGCATTACACTCGATTGAGTTAGGTCTGCACTTGAATCTTATGGCGCTACTGAGGAAGGAGGTGCAAACATTTTTCAAACAAGTGGTAAGACTATCGAGTACCCTGATACACTTACAAATGGCGCTGAAATGAATATGTGAATTAGTAGTTTACTGACACAGACTGATTTCCACGCGTGCGAAGTCGCGAGCATAGCTAGTGTATAATAGAATAATTTTTTCAACATTACAAATTAAATTAAAATATCATGATTCGTTTATTCCTGAGCTCCACGTTACATCTGAAGTTAAAAGCTAAAATGATCACTAAATATGCATTATAAATACCTAAATAACTATACTCTAACTACACTATTAGCAATCAACCAATCAAATAGCTTATTTGCTAAAATAAAGGTAGCTATAATATAAATAAGGTCTTATATTTATTCCAAACAATACAGTTCCATATTCCATTCATGCAAACGTAACAAGTGCACGCACGTTACAATACAATCACTCCTCAGTATTAATAGCAACATTAAATTTTGTTTATTGAAGGACGTGATAAACATACTAAAGGCAAGGCGAGGTGTTTAAGTTCATGATTAGTTCAACTGTAATGTGACGCAAATGATAATATACATACCGACTCTACTCCTCCTAATAATAATTCTGATGCCGTAGTAATTGCTAATTGAGTATCAATTTCCAAGAGTTTCTCTAAAACTGATTTTTCAGTGTTTGACGTTCCAATTGACCCTTTTCTTTCGGTTTTAATCGCTTTTTCTACGAAATATTTGGTTAAACTGAAAAAATACGCTAACATCAATGATACTACTACAACATTTTCTTTCTTTTAATATTTTCAAAATTTGCCTGCGGCCTGCATTTTATTGCTTTTTTGTGTTGAAAATACGACACAATTGATCGCAGAAGAATGTGGCCTTTCGACCAACCAGCAACCAACAGACCCAGTGAGTAGATGACTGAGGAAGTAGGTATAAGGTGTGATGTCGGTGGTCGGTGCTGCACGTGTTGAAGCATTATGAGTAACACCTGAAATTCCGTTCGCTCCAGGAACCAAAAGTCAGTCAAAAACTCATTCTTGCTTTGCGTTCTTCGGTAAAAATACAAATACAAATAGTTTATTTGTTCAACACGGGTAAACAATTGTACATAGGCACAGATCTTATAAAATAAAAGCTACATCACCATGTTGGGCCGCAAGGCATACAAATTTTAGCTATAATAGACTGTTTCACCGGGGCGTACAGTCAGCATCAAGTGCAGTCAGACAAAGAATCATTAACTGAATAATATGCTTTGTCCACTAAAAATTTAAACAATTTGGCTTTAAATGTAGTTATATCCTCTATACTACTTATATGACTTGGAACATTGTTATAAATTTTTGGAGCCATACCAAGTACACTTTTTCTGTATAGTGCTGTTTTGGAAGGCATGAAACTTATTTTATTCCTAAGACGTACACTCCTAAACTGTTTAATAAAAAAAGAATATATATTATAGCCGTATAGGTACAATTCGTATACCAAAAACAACTGCACTACTAAATATTGTTGGTCGACCAATACTTAGCTGAGATTTTAATGTTGAGGTAGAATATTAAACAGTTTGTTTTTCCGTATGAGCAATGTTTTTCAATTTAAGACGCCTTATTCCTTTGAAAAATATTTTTTTCATATTATGACAAATGTATTGATAATTTCAACCAACTTTTTGAAGTGAATTATTCCTTTTCCCGGGTTCTAGCTAGTAACATAGCTATTTCATGCTTTCATTGCGTGCAGTCGACAATAAGTTGAAAAAACTAATTTTCCGCGTGAATTTTGTCAATTTCGAGTACTTTTTGAAACCAAAATTATCAATGAAAAATTCAAACTGTAGGTTTCAAATATATAGCATTAAATCCCAATAGCCCTGTTCTAGTAGTACCATCAATAATATGTTAAGAAACATGTCTGATCATAGAGAAAAATTTCTAAAACAATCAGAATTTTAAAAGGAATAAGACGTCTTACAAACCTTCAAATATTTAAGCCTTTAATACAAAGATCAAAGCTTAAGGAAAAATTTAAAAAGGAGCACCTGGGGGAAGAGACCGGGTTCGATTCCCGGTCTCTTTCACCAGGTTAATTCCGCCATTAAAGGATTTAGTAAAAAATTGTGGTGTACCCACATTAAAATAAATGAGACATTACATGTCTCATAAATTTATAAACCTAAAAATAGCACAAAAAATTTAATTGAAGGCGTTTTAAAAACATAGGTGACATTTTTGTCAAAAATTATTAATGACACAAAATTTTGATGACCATTTTTATAGTTCTATAATAACATAGAGAATAGAAGATAATGTTTGGCCACCTTATACAACACAAATCTTTCGTAAATAACATCATGAACAAACATTTGGATGGAAAGAGGAAGGAGATGACCAAGAATTAGTAAAATACGTAGAATTAGCAGTAGCATTGTAATTCTAGGCTATCTTATTTTGGTGCATTTAATTTTTTTTGGTGTTTCATATGAAAATTCCAAATTCCAAAATTTTTGTTTGGGGTTCACAATTATTAGTGGCCATAAAGTTTTAAGTAGAGATATACGTACAAACGCCATCGGCTGCACCCACAAGAGTTTGATTCTTAAATTTATGCCGATGAGAATAGATTTACTCACCGATCTATTTCTTCGTTAATTCTCATAGCCTTTTTAAACGTCGGTGTAGAGAATAGTTTCCAGGCGCTGGGAGAAGCATCTAATTTTTCTGCAATACTAAAAAAACTATTAATATTTTCAATGAGTTGGCTGACTGGCGAGTCCTTCGGCAGACCAGGGTCGAAGCAGTTGAGCCGGGTCCCGAGCGCCACCACCGCCACCGACTCCAGTGCCCATAGATTCATGTGTACATTGAGCTTCGTTATTTTATTATTGTCTTCGCGAACTGACCTCAATCTGTAATTAAAATGTATTAAAATGCCTTTAGTAAGTTATCGTTATCTGTCGAAAGGCGGCTGGAACCAGTCGCCAGTGAAGTTTTGAGCGAACTGTTAGTCCGTAAGGGGCAGTAATGAAACCGGTTGTCTACTTATTTTGTAAGTTGGCAAAGGAATAGCAGCCGAAGCCAAAAGGTAATGTAATGATTTTCTGGGGGCCTGTGATGGTTGTGTTTATCACGTGATGAATAAGTGACAAAGCATCTGTCACTCACACTCGCATTTTGTCAAAACGTGAAGGATACTTTGTTACTTATTTATCGCGTGGTAAAAGTAACCGTCATAAGTAGGCTCCGCTGGTCTAAACATAAAGGTTTCAACCAAGAGTTTTGCATGTGTACGGTTTATGTCTCTTGGCAGAAACAAAAGTAATTTCATCGTCAACCTTTATGACGTCCAAGAGGTTGGCAACACTAATAGGGCGGGAAAACGGGCGGTGAACCTGACACTTGGTTGGGACATGGAATACAATACAATACAATACAAAATGCTTTATTGCACACCGTCAGTATAAATCACACAATGAGTAGGTGATGCAGAAGGGGAAGGGAGAACAAAATAATTATCAACAGATAAGCAAGTAATTTAAATATTTGGGTAGTTTGCTAACAAGTGACTCCAGATGCACCGATGATATTATACAGAGGATCGCAATGGCCAAAAAAGCCTTTAACAGCAAGAAACCTCTGCTTAAAGGAAAGATGTCTAAAAAAAAAAAAACAATTAATCAAGGTGTACATTTGGTGTATGGTAGTGAGACATAGACACTGACACAAAGGGATAGAGAAAGGCTGGAAGCATTTGAGATGTGGTGTTGGTGGCGAACGGAAAGTATTAGCTGGACGGAAAAGAAAACCAATGAAAAGGTTTTGAGTATGGTAAAGGAAGACCGTTGCTTACTGAAAACAATTCAAAATAGAAGAGGACGGATGATTGGACACCTGATGCGACATGATGCTTTCTTTGTGAACATCCTGGAAGGAAAATTGAACGGGAAAAGAGGCAGAGGAAGACCAAGAATTAAGTTTTTTAGTCAAGTGAAAGAGAAAGTGGCCACTGTGTCGTATCAAGACCAAAACACTATCAAGAAATAGGGAAGAGTGGCGATTACTCCACCAACAAGAGCGAAGCTCTTAAATTATGAATGAATGAAGCAAGTAAACATATCTATAGATATACATATACATAAATAGATATTACTAGCTTTTGCCCGCGACTTCGTACGCGTAGAACTCGTTAATTGATATTGACAATAAAAAAAAAACAATTAGACTTTCAGGTATTCAATACTCGAATGGAATCTAGTTATTAGTTTAGTTCTGGGTTATTGGTGAAAGTGATGGACAAAATGCAAAACATCCTTTTTGAATCACATCAATCACAAAAGTCACATTCGATTCAAGTCGCTATGCTCAGTAATGGCTCGAGATTGTGACGGTCCTTAATCAACTGACGAAGAAGGTATGGTTCTATTCACAAAAGAATATTGTGACATTATGAAATTGGGAAAAAATAATTATAAGGTAGGTAGGTACTATTATTTTTTCTAACTTGGTTTTTACAACTTAGTTTATTGAAGTATAGTGCAATAAGTTATCTTAAATGATTTATTTGGTCAGTTAAGGGTGATTATCTCAGCGAAAAAAAATTGCGGCGGAATTGATAACTATAGTGTGAAACAATTGATTTAAAAGTTTTAATTTTTTTCTGAAAAGAAGACACTTATTATTATCTTAAGCTAAATCGCAAAGTATTGTAAAAGTCATTTATGATTAATAATTATTTTTTTTGCGGTAAAATGATAATTTTGGTGCGGCGTCCAGTATTCGTTGTTCCTCATAAATGTCTTTGATAGAGCCATAACATCAATGTTTTAAACTAAAATTGCATTTATTTATAATCTGTATTAGTTTAAGTATCTTATAAGGATATGTAAATAAAGATTAATACATAAAAAGATACTCAAAATTGAGCACTAAAAGTTGTCCGGGTGAAATTGTCAATTTTGGTGGTAAATATTGAAAATGTGTTTATGGTTAAACGAAACGCAACAAGACCAACATCCGTGTGTTAACCTGTTCGTTTAGTTCTGCTCCGGCATTGAGCGATGACACACATGTCGTAACTTGCTGGATTTGTCCACTCAGCACGTAAGTATCTAATTTTGGTGTGTTCAAAATACTTTTTGACACAATTTTTGTGGTATATGTTTCTAGTGACTTAGCAATAATTGACTGTGTGTGAATTGTGTGTAAGACGTGTTAAAGATTTCCTTTTTTATATATAAAGTTAAATTGGAAGTAAATAGTACAGATACTTTTTAAATATTTTTTTAATCTCTGTTTCTAATTTTGGTGGTTTTGGTGGTAATTTGTAACTCGGTGTAGTTATTTGAAGTCAAGTATAAACACAATACATCTAATATTACAAGCTGTCGATGAGGGTAATACTAGATTAGATATGCTTATGCTGGTGGCGGATTCTATAGCTCCTATCCTTTCTTATATCACTATTTTTTCTTTCCCATCTGGCACGTTTCCTACAATTTGGAAATGCGCCCATGTGATTTCTCTCTCTTAAACCCCTAATCCATCGTACTTGTCGCAGTATCGTATGTATGTATGTATGTAAACGCTTTATTGTACACAACAACTGGTTATAAATACATTGATAACAAATGAAATATGTACAAAGGCGAACTTATCCCTATTAGGGATCTCTATTATATTAGGTATCGTCCTATGTCCATTCTTCCCATCTTATCCAAAATCATTGAATCCTTTGTAAATCCACGTCTCTCATCACATCTAGATAGACTTGTTCAATTCTTTAGCACAACCACCGCTTTGGTTAAGATCACCGACGACAATCGTCTTATGATTACCTCTTTGGGGGGCAACAGCGGGTTCGAGTTGATGACCGATTTTCTAGCTGGTGTGAACTGTGTGCTGGTGTCCCTCAAGGGGGCATACTCTCTTCATTACTCTTTTCTGTCTTCATTAACGGAATCACTAAGTCACTCTCCTCCTCGTTCCATCTCTATGCAGACGATTTACAGCTTTATGCGGCGGCCAGCATTGATGATTTTGGCTCCTTGGTTTCGTAAATCAATTCAGACCTGGAATCAATCCGTGCTTGGGCTTGATTCTTTGGTTTGATGAAGAATGCCAAGAAGTCGCAGGCTATTGTCGTTGGAAGCCCACATTTTATTTCCAAGCTTTCAGATCAAGTTAAGCCAGTTATTTTCTTTGATAGTACGCCTGTACCTTTCTCTTCTACTGAAAAAAATTTAGCATTACCATGGATCAATCTTTGTCATGGGCTCCTCATATTTCTGAGATCAGTAGGAAACTTTTCACGTCCCTTCATTCATTGAGTTGTCTGTAGAATTTCCTTCCTCTTTATATGAAGATCATGCTTCCCCGCTCTCTTTTGCTTTGGTCTCCGCAAGTTTGATCATGTGTCTCAATACCGCGCTCAAGTTATATAGCTTCCGATCCATCAGCGCAGAGACTTACATGTTCTTTGTATTTTGTATAATGTCCTTTTCATTCCTTCTTCACCTCTATCTTTCCCACTGCATAGATCTCACGTTTACGACGTGTCTTTTGCTGTGCGCGCCGTGAAATTATGGAATAAATTTTCTCCCGCCCTTATGCAGACGCAGTCCGTAGCATCGCTCAAGGGAAAGTTAAAGAAATTGTGGCTGTCGAACGAACGATTATTTGATTAGGTTGCTGTTTTTGTTATAATTATGATTATATTTATGTTATATGTATTTATATAGATATTACGTTTTTACGGTTTTTGCATTTTCATTTTGTACTATTGTAAAGTTATCGTATTGTACATGTTGCTTGGTTTGTCTACCATATGTGTGTTTAACACTCATTTACTCGAAGGAAAATTAGAAGAAATCCCTTAAAGGGATAAGTTCGCTGTTGTACATGCTTATTTTTTTGAAATGTATATCTTGTTATTGTGTACAATAAAGTGTTTAGATACATTACATTACATGCATACAATTAACCTAAATCATTTCTTTTGCTATTCATAATTGATTTATTTTTTTAGGATGGCTAATCGCAAGAAAAATCAATCAAGAGAAGAAGTCCTCGAAAAGAAAAAAATATATTGTCGTTAAAAACGAGTTAGTGATTGTATTTTCATAGATATTTTGGTATAGTTAAAATTATTAAATAAACATTTACTTTCTTTTCATTTTCCCTGATTTTCATTGAAAAATATAAATTTTTAGCACAAGTAACTAATTTTGTTGTAGATGTACATTTTTGGTGGCCAAAATATCAAATTTTTGTGGACACAAGCAATTTTGGTGGTAGGCAAATTACTAAAATCATAATATCTCTAAAAGTATTATGTATAACAAAGGGCCATTACTACACAATATTGGTTATGACTTTATTCGTATTATTGATATATAATTTTGACTCTAACATCAAAAATAAAAAAAAAAACACCAAAATTAGGTAAATTTTGAGCTTGTTGAAATTCACCCTTAAAACATGTTTTTTTTTGGAGACATGTGATGTGAGCAAGCTACATACTGTTCATGAGAAAAACATGGCGTGCCCAAATGTTTGTATATATTCCTGCTACTTTTAACGTTTGCCGTTTGTGTAACGATTTATTAAGAAATGTCATAGAATATTCATAGAAAATGCTAAACACTTTCAATGGAAACTGTAGACGCTTAAAATTAAATAGTAAATTATTCGGTATAATTGGAATACGTGGTATAAGTATAACAATCTATCCCCGCCTGAGGTGGTCACGGGTTTAAACTGAGATGCACCGGAAGCTTGGCAGAGATCTCAGGTGGTCGTGGGTATGTTTTAGGTATTGCAAGTTTCAGATTCCCAGGAAAAGATTACAGATGTTTCTTAGTAGTAGTTTGGACGCCAGCACATTTTAACCTGATACAAATGGCAAGGTAAGCAAGTAAAACAATCTGCAGTATTTTACTGAAAACTTGAAATATCAAGTTGAAAGAAACAAAAGTTTATGTACAGTACGCTTATATTGCAGTTCAAATCGGGAAATCACATAAAACAGTCATACATACACTGCTAGAACAGTGCTGCGGGAAGGCGTGCTATCTTACTTAATACTATGTACTTAACTAATATCATAAGGATTTAACACTAACACTGTAGATGGTTTCAAGATTGTGTAGAAAGGCTTTGTAGTCTAATATCAGTAGTAATTTAAAGTATGAAGAGTAGGGTGTAGAATGTGAGTATGGTGACTCAGCGCAACAAACAAGAAAACCCGAATTAAAAGAAGTGAGACAAGGAATAGTATCACCTGGTTAAGAAAGCAGCATAGTTTCTCAGCCTCGGACTCATCACTTGATAACCGTTGGCTTAGAAACGAAGTGAAGCCCTAGATGTGACAGCCGACACCAGCAGAAGAACATGCACGCAGATACGTGCAAGAATCCCGTAGGAACGTGTCTGCATGCACTCTCCTTGCTGCAGCACCGCGGCTCACACACAGGCACGTGCAAGACTCCGTGAGGACCGTCCCTGCATGTGGACACGCAGCCACTACAGCAGCCTGGCGACTCCGTCTATGACACCCGGTGGCACTGTAATAAACAGTTTTATAAGCAAAGGAAAGCAACATTCACTTTCACACGTGTCATTAGTTTCACACGTGTCATTCCTTTCACACGTGTCATTCTGAATTTAATTGAAGGAAAACGATAACACACGAACAAAATGCAGCAGTCGCGTGCATCTTAGCAACAGAATATCGCCGTTAGTCGAAGAAAAGAATCAAATGCGTCACACACTCACCCGGGACAGTTTCATGTTTTAATGAACTTGGAAATAATTCGAGCTGCCGTCATCCGTGTGGCATTCTACGGAACCATGCTTTTAAGCTGTAACAGAACAATAAAATGAATAACTGAGTCCAGAGGATTACGTAACGCCACGCGTCCAAATTGGTTACGTAACTGCTTCTACTTACATGTGTGATAGTTTTAGAACCAAGCCTCCCTTGGAAATATCCTTGTTTAAGGTTTAACACATTTTATAGAGATGAGAAAGTTATAACGCTGAAACAATAAGAAATAAACCGATTAGTTATGAACAACTCCAATCATCAATGGACCGCAACGCGAACGTCACATTCCATCAATTTCTTCACAAAATATACATACCTGCCATCACAAATGGTATGGGCGTTTGTAGTTGGGATTATTAAAGGCTTCCCTAAGCCGAAGTCCACATTCCTTGACGAAAAGACACTTGTAATTTTCAAGTCATGTTGAGAGCAACGGTATTGCACCAGGAATGACGGCCACGCCTCAAAGTGTGAGTGTTGCCCGCTTTCCTCATGTCAGACGCGGTCTATGCGTTGGACATTGTGATTTAATTAATCATGTTCGAGAAATATTTTGGAAAGGCCAAAAGGAAGATAATTGTATTTGTGAAATTTAATTTACACAAATAATAAACTACAAATTGAAATTATTTAATATTGTTGAGAAGAAAACAAATATAGCACTAGCGCCATCTAACGGAGGTCGATAGAATCACTTGACCCACGGAACTCGCTTCAATACTGTTATCTGCCGTGATAGATTTTGCTATGTATTTCCGAAAAATACCAACAGATGTCTCCGTCAACCCTATTCTAAGATAAAAAGTCCTTAATCAAGTTTTACAGCGTAACATTACCTCTTAAGTTGTCCAAAAAAAAAAAGTAAAAAAAAAAAAAGAATTTAAGCCACTTTTCAAATTCCACAGCAAGAGCGAGATTTACCTATTTCTATCTACAAACAATCCAAAACAGGTCGCTCGTAAACCCAATTCACAAAGAACCTGACAAGACCTTCCCTATGAAGAAGTTACACAACGCCGAACCATCAGCGACGAAATTTCAACGCATCTCCAGGATTATCTGCAAGACACCGACAAAATCAAACAATGGAACTCTTTTCCCATTTACTTATGAAATTATAACCTACTCGACTGATTCTATTAAAATTATTCAACCCTTGAATAAAAGTATATTCCCATAATGGAAAGCATTTTAAGTACCTATTGTAAATTATCCTCTACTTTAATTTGACTCTGTTTCTTTATTGAGGTGTGCCTCCCTCAATGAAGAAACAAAAGACGATCGTAACTAACAGTAACTAATCTAAATTCAAGCTAACCTACAGGCTTGTTAAGTTTATGTCTATTCTAAACCTTACCACTAGCCCTATGTCTCTAATTCCTCGTTCAACTATATCTAAGCATGAGTGAGATCACTCTTAAGTATTTAAGTTTAGTTTTAGCTTACAACCTAAGACAGTTAAAAGCATACTAGCTTGTTTCCTAGTATATATATTTAGACAGCAAGTAGAAAAACACACTGTGCAAGTGCATTTAGAAGTAGTTATGAAAACGTAGTGACGACCCTTCGTATTCAGAGTAGTCTGAAACTAATAGCTTATTAGATAAAAAATTATATTAAACTTAAGTACCTACAGTCGAACAGTTTCATGTGTAGTCAAAGGCTATTTGACCCTAGGTAGTTGCATAACTAGCCTATATCGTCACATGATTTGTACTGTGTCGACCACCTACAAATACTAGAAAAACCTAACATTTAAAACAACTCTAAACCTAGAAACCTAACATTTAAAATAACTCTAGACCTAAACTAACAAATCTATATACAGTGTGATCTCCCAAGGTAGTATGTTGATGAACCGTATGTCCTTTAGTCGCCTTCTACGACACCCATAGGAAGATACGGGATGGTGCTATTCTGAACCCGACACCATACAGGTTCGTAATACTAGGTAATGTAAAATTAAATTCTCACCTAATGTCAGAAGGGAAAGTTATGTTAAATACGATACGAATACTTATATTAAATCTAACTTACCTAAAACTAGCGAACTAAGTACTTAAGTATCTATCCTATAATTAGGTTAAAGTATCTTAGGGTTCATTGACCCCTTTATGCGTCAGCTGTTCGACAGCTAACTACATATATCTCTAAGTATTTATGTGTGAATGCACACAGCTTTACCTAAGCGTCATTAGGGTGAGCCTTTAATATGTCCTTGACATGCCATATGCCCAATGACTTGCCAGAAGTAAAGTCCTTCAGTTCATAGGTCACAGCTGATATTTTCTTTTTGACTACACATTTTTTAAACTTAGGTGCAAGTTTTTTAGTGAAGAATTTATCAGCATCGGATAGTGGATACTCTTTCTTCCAAACTACCTGATTTTCCTCGTATTCGATATTACGCCTGTTTTTGTTATAGTAAATTCGACTTCGCTGATAAGATTTATGAAGGGATTCATTAACCTTGCTAAAAATAGGTTTAAGATGACCTAACATAGACGAATATATATCTCTGTCCGTGAACTGCAATTCGTCACTCTGCAGCGGTCCAGTTGGATACCAATCTCCTGAGAGTATGGCTTCCCGTCCAGTATTCAAGAAATATGGACTATATCCTGTGACCTCATGCACAGCAGTGTTTATTGCAAATTCTATAGAGCTCAATTCCTCTGCCCAAGTACGATGATTAGATCTTGTATAAGAGGCTATTGCAGTTACTACTACCCGTATAACGCGTTCAGCCGGGTTATTCTGAGGAGAAAAGCGACAGTTATAAAAGAGTCTAGGTATTTTGTATTTCTCTTTTAAAGCATGCATGTTCCTAGAAATGTATTGAGGACCATTGTCCAGGATCAGACACTGAGGAACTCCATATTTTAATATAACGTTATTTTCTATTAACTCTACTACAGTTTTAGCTAATGAATTTCTCATTGGAAATAAACAGGTGTACTTGGTAAAGCAATCACATACGACTAGGATGAATTTATACCCTTTATAGCTACGCGGAAGTGGACCGAGGATGTCTGTGCACACCACCTGCCACGGTCTTTGAATACGTTTAGGATTCTCCATCAACCCCGGGGGAGCTTCATTCGTGCTCTTGTATGCTAAACATATGTGACAGTTTTTTATATAGCCTTTTATGTCATTTAACATCTTGGGCCAATAGTAGCTTTGGGCCACACGTTTTAAAGTCTTAAAAGTTCCTAAATGAGCCGCGTCAGGCCTATCATGACACTGCTTCAAGATATCTTGTCGTAATTCCTGCGGAATCACCCGTTTCCACTCACAATCTTTGGACAAAGGATTTTTATTGCGAATACGCTTATACAAGTTATCATTTAGCACTCTGTAATCAGGATATTTCTGAGGAGACTTTTCTACTCTATTGAACAAGTTAAGGTACCATGTATCAGAGGAAGCACTAATAGGACAAAGCATTTCTACTTCTCCCGCTGAAACAGGGGCACGTGACAGTGCATCTGCCAGTTTATTTTCAACACCCTTCCTATGTTGTATGTCAAAGTTAAATTGTGAAAGACGCAAAGCCCATCTGGCCAACCGTCCAGTAGGGGACTTGAGAGTGACTAGCCAGCGAAGACTACTATGGTCACTGAAGACCTGTGTTCTAAATGGAGAACCCTCTATGTAGCCCCTAAACTTTTCTAAAGCAAACAGTAAAGCGTTCAGTTCTTTTTCTGTGGTAGTGTGATTTTGCTCTGCCTTATGCAAGGTTCTGCTGGCATATGCAACCGCATGCTCATGTCCTTGGTCATCAAGTTGAGATAAGGCACAGCCCAGGCCAACATCTGAAGCATCTGCCGAGATTATAAACGGCCTGTCAAACCTAGGTACACTCAGTATAGGAGCTGACACGAGTAGTTCTTTGACAGTCTGAAAAGCTTTTTCTGCCTCAGGTGTGAATTGAAAAGATGAGCCTTTGGAGAGTTTTCTGGTAAGCTTATTTAGTGGAGCACATACAGTGGAATAGTTCTTGAGGAATCGTCTATACCAAGATACAAGGCCCAGAAACCTACGCAGTTCCTTTCGAGATTTAGGTACGGGATATTCTACAATGGCTCTAACTTTTTCACTATCAGTCCTGAGACCTCGGCGATCAATGACATAGCCCAGAAATTTAAGAGAGGAGCGACAGAAAACAGATTTTTCTAAATTTATAGTTAGACCCGCTTGTCGAAGCTTTTCACAAGCTTTCCTAAGTAATTCTAAGTGGTCTTCAAAAGTTTCAGATATTAAAATTATGTCGTCGACATAATAAAAGATATTGTTAGCAAACTCTGGACCAAAGACTTTATCCATTAAACGCATCATTCTAGCCGTTGAATTGACCAAGCCAAATGGTAAGCGGCGGAATTGAAAACTTCCAACGCCAGGTATTGAAAAGCAAGTTTTCTCTCTCGACTCTTTAGCCAACATCAGTTCGCCGGAATCGAACCCGAGGTGTGGGATTGCGAAGCCGCTGTCATCACCGCCGAGCTAACTTGTCAATCGGTGCCAGAGACGAAATCAAGTACTACGACGTGCACACGCTGACGTCATTGCAGCCGCGAGCATCGGCTACGAGTGCAGCGCTACGTGGCTACGAAGTGCTACGAGAGCGACGTCATCTTCGAGCGCACTGCTACTGCATCGCTACGCTGGATCACTGTGCCGTGGGGCGCTAATATAAGCCCTATTTTGAACTGGATAGAAGTGAATTCGCGGAGATGGCAATGCAGCGAGGTGATAGCGCGGAGTTGATCTGTCGCGGCTGCGCACAGGATCTGACGGTTGGTGAGGCGTATATTCAGTGCATGGTAGCGTCCTGCGGTAAGCTATACCACTTACTATGCATAAATAAGACTCCTACGTTGGCGGAACGAGATACCTGGATGTGCCCGGAGTGTAGGATTACGTTTAAAAAAACAGGATCTAATTGTGGGACTCCGGTCGGTACACCATTAACAACTAAGAACATTTGCGTCAGGAATAAAAGCGAAGCGCCGGTAACACCTACACAAAGTCAAACGTCGTCTACGGGTGAAGCTGAGTCCACCGCGGGCAGGTATAAAAGCGGAACTCCCGTACCACCTATACGAAGTACACAAACGTCGTCAACGGGGGAGGCTGGGCCCGTGGCCGTCAAGAATAAAGGCGGAACAACCGTACCATCTACACAAGGTAGACAAGCGTCGTCAACTGGTGAGGCTGGGTCCTTGGCCGTCACAAATAAAAACGGAACGCCCCTACCCTCCACACAAAGCAGACAAACGTCGTCAACGGGTGAGGCTGGGCCCGTGGCCGTCAAGAATAAAAACGGAACGCCCCTACCCTCCACACAAAGCAGACAAACGTCGTCAACGGGTGAGGCTGGGCCCGTGGCCGTCAAGAATAAAAGCGGAACAACCGTACCATCTACATAAGGTAGACAAGCGTCGTCAACGGGTGAGGCTGGATCCTTGGCCGTCACAAATAAAAACGGAAAGCCCGTACCATCCGCACAAAGCAAACAAACGTCGTCAACGGGTGAGGCTGGGCCCGTGGCCGTCAAGAATAAAAGCGGAACACCCGTACCACCTACACCAAACAGACAAACGTCGTCAACAAGTGAAGCTAAGTCCTTGGCCGTCGAGATGAGTGCTATTCGTGACCACATGAGTATGTTATCGGAGCAGCTAGCTGATGCCCTTGCCGCTGTCGCGAAATACCATGCTGCGCTCACTGACTGCTCTTCTAAGCTTGAAATCGTCAGTGAACGGCTACAGCGCCTTGAAATGAACTCGGCAAACGACTGTCGCCACAACAAACCGAGTGCAGAGCCCCCTTCCACCGATCTATCTGAGTCGAAGTCCAAACGTAAACGCAGGACGCGGAACTTAAAGAAATCCGCGCCCATAGCGGAGGGAAATGCGAAAGGGGTATCGGCAACAAGGGTAGCGGCTCGCGAAGAAACCTGCGATGAAACTCCATTCTCGCTGGAGTCCAAGGGCGACAGGTTGGTGAGCAGTGGTGATATTTCTACGGAAGAAGAAATGGATGCTACCTTCGTTAGCCGTGACCCGGGTAAGGACAATGCTATTCCAAATCAAAAGAAGCGTTTCTCCTCACTACGATGCACAGCTGGGCCTGAAGTCACGTCACTTAAGGCGGTCGAATTCCTCAAGTACATACACCTTTGGAACATGGTGTCAGGCCCCGACGAAATACGTGCTTATTTGGAAATGATGTGTCCTGAAAGAACGTTCACAGTCGTTGAGCTCAAGCCAAAGGGGTCTTACAGGTCATACAAAATCGGCGTCCCGGGAGAAATGTACGATAAATGTTTATCTGCGGATGTCTGGCCTGAGAACGCTCGAGTAAAGGCATGGTTTTTTCGAGGGTGGCGAAGCAACATCACATATACGGAAAAGCCCAAATCCCAAGACAAAAACAGGATCGATGTTTAACATAGTCTATCAAAATGTCAGGGGCCTGAACACGAGACTTCACTACTTCAGGCAAAACCTGCTAACACTTGATTGTGACGTCGTCGCGGTAACGGAGTCTTGGCTTACCGAGGCCGTTAACGATGCTGAGTTGGCGAGCGGCGGGTGGAGCGTGTTGCGCCGGGACCGCGCTACGGGCGCGCGCGGCGGTGGCGTGCTCCTCGCGGCGCGCCCTGGCATCGAGCTGCGGCGCCGTGTGGATCTAGAGACGCCGAATGGCGAGGACTTATGGGTCACATTCATGCTGGATCAAGTAGCGTTCTATGTATGCGTCGTGTACATTCCTCCAAAGGCCTCAGAAGAAACGTATATGCGGTGGTTTGGAAAAGTAGAGTCAGTGATTGATACTCTTGCAGGTGCAGTGCTAGTGATCGGTGACTTGAACATAAATCCCGTGTATATGTCACAGAGTGTCCTTAGTTATTATTGTTGTTTTTTGTCTATTTGTGGTTTGAATGAGATGAACGAAATAACGAATGTACATGGGAGTAAGCTAGATGTCGTGTTGGTGTCGGAGCACATATTTGGAGCCGTGGTCACAGAGATAA
Source organism: Apotomis turbidana (assembly GCA_905147355.2). NCBI lineage: Eukaryota > Metazoa > Arthropoda > Insecta > Lepidoptera > Tortricidae > Apotomis > Apotomis turbidana. The sequence continues at coordinate 1,163,774 of LR990285.1, forward strand.
CGGGCGAGGGACTGGTCCCGAGACCTGATGCGTACCATCCTCCATTGGAAATTTCTGTTCCTGTGGCCGACTCTGCGAGTCGACCGGCTGCTGAGCGTCTAGATCCCAGCAATGTGGACATGCGTCAGGACTGGAACTTTGCTAAAGGTGATTTTGAGCTAATGTACAAATTAGTATCTGAAATAAGTTGGCAGGAAGTTCTCAGTGCTGGCGATGTCGACATCGCTGTGGACACATTTTATTATACATTGTATGGCATTTTTGACCTCTGCGTACCTAAACGGAAACGGCCTACCGGTTCGAGTAGACGGTATCCTGTCTGGTTCACGGCTGACCTGATCTGTGATATCAAAGAGAAAAGTACTCTACACCGAGAGTGGAAGGCTACAAAGGATGAGCATGTCTACAACAAGTTTGCTACATTGAGGTCAAAGGTTAAAGAGCGCTTAGCGTCTGCCTATGATAGCTACATTGATCGAATTCAAAGCACACTTAGGGTCAATCCCCGCGCTTTTTGGCAGCACTTAGGTAGTCTCAAGACAAATGGTGGTTTTGTTTCCCGAGTCAAGTTTAAAGACAAGGAATTTGTCGGTAGAGAGGTGGCTAGCGCTTTTGCTAACTATTTCTCGGAGGTTTTTCTACCTGACATTCCGCTTCTAGACCCGAAGTCGTTAGGAAATGTCGATCGGAAACCTACTGTCAACTGCATTGATATTAAGTCAATTACGTTACAGGAGGTTGAAGCTGGGATAAAGCGTCTAAAGGCTAATAGCTCCGTTGGACCTGATAACTTGCCGGCGTACATTGTAAAGGGTTGTATGGAATTCCTAAAGATCCCGATACATTATATTTTGAACCTGGCGATCTCCTCAGGGTCATATCCTCGAAGTTGGAAGGTGTCTAGAGTGCGGCCGATCCCGAAGGCGAGTGACACTTCCGTCGCTGAGAATTACAGACCCATAGCCGTTCTTCCTACACTTGGCAAGTTGTTTGAGGTCATACTTCACCGGGCTCTGTCTTCACAGGTTCGGCCCTTTTTGTGTGACGCGCAGCATGGCTTTCGTCCCGGTCGCTCGGTTAATACGAATCTGTTGATACTAACTGACAACATTGCAGTGCACCTTGACAGGGGTATTCAGGTTGATGTGCTCTATTTCGATTTCGCGAAGGCTTTCGATCGCGTGGATAACGACGTGCTCCTTAAGAAACTTGATCAAATTGGTTTCTCTCCCAAGTTGTTGACATTTTTTGCCAACTATCTACGCGATCGCCAGCAGTTCGTTCGACATGGTTGTTTTATCTCGTCTCCTTATCACACCCGATCTGGCGTTAGTCAAGGTTCTATCCTTGGGCCCTTATTTTTTGGTATCATGATCAATGATCTCCAATCGGTTCTCCGTGCAGCTCAGTGTCTCTTGTATGCCGATGATCTGAAGTTGGTATACGGGATAGAACTGGAGGCTGATTGCAAGACGTTGCAGGGGGACATCGATTTGGTATTTCAGTGGAGTATGGAGAACAAACTTCACTTTAACCCAGCCAAGTGTTTTGTGTGCACATTTACCCGCTCACGTACTGCTATATATAGTCAATATATGTTAGGGTCAGAGCCTATAAATCGTGTCTTCTCCGTTAAGGATCTGGGAGTAGTGTTCGATACGCGGCTCACCTTTCACGAGCATATTTCTTCTCTTGCCACAAGCTGCTTTCGAAGATTGGGCTTTGTAATCCGAAATGTCCGCCATTTTCATGACCCGGTGGCCATAAAGATGGTTTACAATGCCTTAGTAAAGAGTAAGCTAGAGACATCGTCGATTGTATGGAATCCCTATGAAGTGACGTACGCCTTACTTCTCGAGAAGGTTCAGAAAGCGTTCTTAAGGTTCCTTTATAAAAAAATATTTGGAGTCTATCCGTATCTGTACCCAACAAGGTACCTACTCGGCTCCCTTGGGTACAACTCCTTAGAGGTCAGGCGGAATTGTCAGCTGATGATCACGGCATGTCAAGCCTTGCGTGGTCAGTCGGACTGTCCCGAACTTGTAGAGCGTCTGGTGCGACTGTCTGTCCCGGACGTCCCAAGGATAGCCCTCAGACCTCGCCAGCGCGACCTGTTGGCTGTACCGCCGTCGTCCACCGTGTCGCTCAGGAACTCGCCGCTGCCCCGAGCCCTCTCACTTCTCAATGCGCTCCTAGCATCGACACCTGAGTGCGACTTGTTTGCGTGGCGATGGGTGGCTGTGCGCAGTGAATGCTTGAGATTCTGTGAGGCGATGGATGCTAGGTGCTCAACTGTTCCTATATAATTTTGTATGTTCCTTTAATTTTAATCTAAGTTTCGTGACGCATTGGTTGTACTGTAATGTCATGTAAATCTTTTTATAAACTAAATAAATAAATAAATAAATAAATAAAACATTATTTGAAAGAAAGCTGACCTCAAGTCCAGCGAAGTCATATATTTAGCATTGTTTAGTGAATCTAGTATTTCCTGCACCCTAGGCATGGGATAAGTATCAACTTTAGTCAAACTATTCAATTTTCGACTATCAAGACACATGCGAAGTTCACCATTGGCCTTAGGAACAAGAAGGATTGGACTGTTCCAGGGTGAATTGCTTTTCTCAATTATGCCCAATTTCAACATTTTATCTATCTCCTGGTGCACATAATTTCTATGATGGAATGGAATAGGATAGTACTTTTGTTTGACAGGTGCATTATTTCCTGTATCTATCACATGTTCTTCTAGACTTGTGCCACCAAGTTGATCCTCTGTGGCCGATATACACTTGAAATCAGCAATAACCTGGTCCAGTGCACCCTTCTGTTCATAAGTCAGATCATCTAAATCATGTAAGTGTATTTCAGAATCTTTAAGCAAGTTTAAATAAGGAGGAGGTACATACGACCTTTTAGAATTCAAAATGTCAGAGCAAAGTCCAAACTTAGTTAAGAAATCAACCCCTAGTATGAGGGAGGTGTTGATGTCCCTGCACACAAAAAAAGTCACAAAGTGTAAGTTATGTTTATAGGCAACAGGCACTTCTATTCTACCTAGTACAGTTAAGCATGCGCCATTACCTACTGCTAAGTCTCGTTTGCATGTATGCAATGGAAAGTTAAGTCCTTCTTGTTGTAATGAGGAGTAGGCACCCTCGCTCATTATAGACACAGATGCACCACTATCCGCCAGTGCATTACACTCAAGCCCTAATATACCTACAGAAATATAAGGTCTGGGATAATTTTCCCTTTCTTTAAACAATGGAGCATAAGCACGAGTAGTAGGAGTTTGAATTAAAGTTAAGTCAGTTTGAGTTGAACGGTCAGAGACTTGTGGAACGTCGCGTCCACCTACAACAAAATTAGTCCTGGTCCCTGACCGGTTTGTTAGTTTTTTGAACAATCACAATCTCTAGTTAAAATTCCTGGCCTTTTGCATCTAAAACAAATTGGTGTAGGATGCACATCACACTTAGAATGGTGGTGTACGCCACCACACTTCGAGCAAATCACTGCATTTCTACTAGTAGTAGCGGATACTACCTGTCGGTTCACAGCGTTTGAAAAAGAAGGCATAGAGTTATTGTTCATGCAAAAGTCCGGTATCATAGATTCCCTACCAGTATGTAAAAAACCTCTGTTTTCACATTTAAACTTAGAAACCTCAAGTCTAGCACAGATAGCTTTTAAGTCTCTAATATTCCTAACCTCAGTTAAGGCTAAGCGAGATATAAAAAAGGGACTCATGTTAGTCATTATAATGTCTAATTGTTCCGATTCTGGCAGAGGCCTAGACAAGCGCAAGAATAAGCTTTCCATTATGTAAATGTATGATTTTATAGACTCATCTTTGTTCTGCAATCTGGCACGGATCTGATTTAATAAGCAGCGCTCATATTCGATAGGTTGAAATTCATCCTTAAGCGAGTCAAGCAAAGTCTCAAACGATGTAAAGCGTGTCCTGTTATTCCTAAACCAAAGCAGAGCCTCCCCAGTGAATAAATGAACAGAATTGCGCAGTAATTCAGTATCCGAGATTTCAGACGAATATTTAAGTTCCTCTAATCTAAATATGAAATCATGAATTGATGTCCGACCATCATACACAAGGTTCCATTTGAGCACCTGAGATATGCGCTTCTGACTAGAAGGCACAGACCCAGAAATATCATTAGAGTTGAACACAACAGCTTGAGAAGACGCACCAGAAGTGGTGTTACACTTGACCGTCTGATTGGCATGATATGCCTGTGATATGAGGGCAACCTTCCTAAGCTGCTGCTCAGAAGATGATAAATGCAACTTTTCTAACCTCAATATGACGTGCGACAGCCTCGACATACAGCGGCGTCGGCACGCAGAAGAAGCATGATCCGACTGCAGGACCTGTTCCACCTTCTCCGCACAAACCTGAAATTCAGCATCAATAGACAGACTTGAGAGGTAGGTATTGACCTTTGTGTGATCGTGTGGTAAGCCCTTTATGGTCCTAAATTGTCGTTTCAGCTCATCTACAGTGATAGCTTCATCAGCTTCCTCCCCTCTACTTCTTATCTCAAATAACAATTCATCTTTTGTTAAAGTGTCAACATCCACGTGTAAAGCCATCTTACAAAGAAAGTTTTATAATATACCTATAGAAGTATTATCTAAAAAAATATATACCAGTATACCTGGTCAGTTATAGACTTACAAATAAAGAAAAGAGAGCAATATTTAGTCTGAGAAAGTGAAACTTGCAAATTTGAGTCGTTACCGGCCCCACGTTGGGCGCCAATTATAACAATCTATCCCCGCCTGAGGTGGTCACGGGTTTAAACTGAGATGCACCGGAAGCTTGGCAGAGATCTCAGGTGGTCGTGGGTATGTTTTAGGTATTGCAAGTTTCAGATTCCCAGGAAAAGATTACAGATGTTTCTTAGTAGTAGTTTGGACGCCAGCACATTTTAACCTGATACAAATGGCAAGGTAAGCAAGTAAAACAATCTGCAGTATTTTACTGAAAACTTGAAATATCAAGTTGAAAGAAACAAAAGTTTATGTACAGTACGCTTATATTGCAGTTCAAATCGGGAAATCACATAAAACAGTCATACATACACTGCTAGAACAGTGCTGCGGGAAGGCGTGCTATCTTACTTAATACTATGTACTTAACTAATATCATAAGGATTTAACACTAACACTGTAGATGGTTTCAAGATTGTGTAGAAAGGCTTTGTAGTCTAATATCAGTAGTAATTTAAAGTATGAAGAGTAGGGTGTAGAATGTGAGTATGGTGACTCAGCGCAACAAACAAGAAAACCCGAATTAAAAGAAGTGAGACAAGGAATAGTATCACCTGGTTAAGAAAGCAGCATAGTTTCTCAGCCTCGGACTCATCACTTGATAACCGTTGGCTTAGAAACGAAGTGAAGCCCTAGATGTGACAGCCGACACCAGCAGAAGAACATGCACGCAGGTACGTGCAAGAATCCCGTAGGAACGTGTCTGCATGCACTCTCCTTGCTGCAGCACCGCGGCTCACACACAGGCACGTGCAAGACTCCGTGAGGACCGTCCCTGCATGTGGACACGCAGCCACTACAGCAGCCTGGCGACTCCGTCTATGACACCCGGTGGCACTGTAATAAACAGTTTTATAAGCAAAGGAAAGCAACATTCACTTTCACACGTGTCATTAGTTTCACACGTGTCATTCCTTTCACACGTGTCATTCTGAATTTAATTGAAGGAAAACGATAACACACGAACAAAATGCAGCAGTCGCGTGCATCTTAGCAACAGAATATCGCCGTTAGTCGAAGAAAAGAATCAAATGCGTCACACACTCACCCGGGACAGTTTCATGTTTTAATGAACTTGGAAATAATTCGAGCTGCCGTCATCCGTGTGGCATTCTACGGAACCATGCTTTTAAGCTGTAACAGAACAATAAAATGAATAACTGAGTCCAGAGGATTACGTAACGCCACGCGTCCAAATTGGTTACGTAACTGCTTCTACTTACATGTGTGATAGTTTTAGAACCAAGCCTCCCTTGGAAATATCCTTGTTTAAGGTTTAACACATTTTATAGAGATGAGAAAGTTATAACGCTGAAACAATAAGAAATAAACCGATTAGTTATGAACAACTCCAATCATCAATGGACCGCAACGCGAACGTCACATTCCATCAATTTCTTCACAAAATATACATACCTGCCATCACAAATGGTATGGGCGTTTGTAGTTGGGATTATTAAAGGCTTCCCTAAGCCGAAGTCCAGATTCCTTGACGAAAAGACACTTGTAATTTTCAAGTCATGTTGAGAGCAACGGTATTGCACCAGGAATGACTGCCACGCCTCAAAGTGTGAGTGTTGCCCGCTTTCCTCATGTCAGACGCGGTCTATGCGTTGGACATTGTGATTTAATTAATCATGTTCGAGAAATATTTTGGAAAGGCCAAAAGGAAGATAATTGTATTTGTGAAATTTAATTTACACAAATAATAAACTACAAATTGAAATTATTTAATATTGTTGAGAAGAAAACAAATATAGCACTAGCGCCATCTAACGGAGGTCGATAGAATCACTTGACCCACGGAACTCGCTTCAATACTGTTATCTGCCGTGATAGATTTTGCTATGTATTTCCGAAAAATACCAACAGATGTCTCCGTCAACCCTATTCTAAGATAAAAAGTCCTTAATCAAGTTTTACAGCGTAACATAAGTACACTTTGTTCCTTGGCTTCTCCCGTTAAAATAGTGCCCTTCACAATGTACATCCCTAATTTAGTGCAGTCATTGAAGCGAAAAATACGGTCTTACCTCCGATTTTTTTTACTGTGAACCGATTTGCATGAAATTTTGGAATTAGGCTCATCTTACCCTTAACTTCAAAAGTGAAAATGATCTGAACTCCGCCTACTATTTTTAAGGGGTGTAAACAACCCCTTAATGGAAAAATTGACATTGAGCCATTTTATCGCTACAAAACATGTCTAAAGTAAGTGGTGAAATTGTAAAGTATTTTCTTACATAATTACCTCATATTAAAATCATTTTCAACCCCTTGAAAATCTTACAACCCTTGCAAACAACCCCTAAATTGAAAAATCACAAAAAAATACTTTGGTATGACATAAAAAGATGTAAGTATAAAGTAATATTTTATATTCTCTATAATAATTATCAAATTTTTAACCCCCTTTCAACCCTTGAAAACTACCCCTTCATAAAAAAATGTTATTTTTTTTTTTATAAAATGGAAAGGATTTATATATTATTCCTCACTCTTTATCTTATTCTTAAAATTAAATGATTATCATATTCTTAAGCTTTTCTACCCTTAAAACTACCCCTAAATTAAAACAGTAAATATATATGATTACATATTTAAAAATAATTTAATTTAGAGTAAATAAAACCGGCCAAGAGCATGTCGGGCCGCGCTCAGTGTAGGGTTCCGTAGTTGCTCATCCTTTTCAATAAACTGCTTTTTTAAGCCCGAGGTTTACGTTAAGAAAGATTTTAAGCTCTATAAAAAGGTCGTAAACGCCGTAGAAACTGTAATCACTTATTACCTTCCGGAAGTCAACTTACGACCTTTTAAGGAGGAGGAGGCTGGCAACTCTGGCCAACAAACACGGATTGTTAGAGCTTACGTCGTTTTAAATTGATAATAATTAGTAAAACTTGCATTAAAACTCGGAAAAGTGTTGTCAAGAAATAACCTAAAAACTTACGTCAAGGATACGTTGAAGAACTCACATCTTAAGCTGCTTTTCTACAAATAACAACTTGGTGAGCACTAAATTTAACCGTTGTACAATTTATTTAAACATACTAGTTGTAAAATAACGGGAATAAACACCCCATTCATTCAAGCCATAACTGTTTCACCACTGACGGATACCATATGATTGGAGAACACTTTGACAGCTGATAGCTGTGCATTTCTGCCAACCTCATAATTCGAAAAAGTGTTGCCAGGCAAAGCATACAAAGATCGAGTTACTTGCATGATCGATTCTGAAGACTCAACTAGCGCCCTCTATTGGAACTTTTGAAAACTAAAATAGTACAATGGCTTCAAAAACAAACCAATTACACTGTGCCAGATGTAAAAATATTATTAAAACGAGGCAATTTTTAAAATGCTGTTTATGTAAAAATGCTTTCGATATTTCGTGCACTGTGGTTACTGATTCCAAATTCCGGAGCTCCATGACGAAGGAGCAAAAAGATAAATGGGTATGCCTTGGGTGCCATAAAATGCAAGATCAACTAGAGACCACCAAGAAAGTAATTTCAGATTCTCCTTTGCCGGAAAACAACAATATTACCCACAGAAAAAAATATGACGTCCAAGTATCGACAAAAAACTCCTTCGACTCATTACCTGATGAAGATGACCTTAATTCATCATCTTCAACAGATACTTCTCAAAACTACAGCCAAATTAATAGAAGCTGCCCAGAAATTGGAGACGGCTGTGTACGAGACAAAATTGAGGCCGAAGTTGAAACAGGCAGATAATGAAATTGTAAATCTTCTAGCAGAAAATAAAATATTACATAACAACATTGAAACCTTGAGTAAAAAAATAGTAAACTTAGAAAGTATATGTAAATCTACTCCTACAAGAAAATGTCCAAAGAACAGTAGCAAAACATCAAAAACATTAACAACAAGTGCGACTAAGAAAAATGGCAGTTTCAACGTGACACACATTGACAGGGAGACAAAGTCTGTCACGGAATTGGTTCAGAACATGGACAGTGAAAATAGACCGCATTTGGAACCAAAAGAAGACTCGTTAACACTCCCACCAGAGGTCACCACAGGAAACGCCGGCGTAGTGAATAGTCATCCCGCAAAATCAAAATCGCCATCAGATGTCGCTGTATATGACAATTATAGCATCCCAAAATTGCATGGTAGAGATAAGGCCAAATTATGTATTATAAGTGCCGATAAATATAACAAAGTGTCAATAACTGCAAATCACATACTGGGTGAAGACTACAGCATATGCCACTACCTGTATCCGGGTGTCGGTGTACGAACTTTATTACAAAATGTAGGAAATAAATTGGAAAATTATACGAAACACGATTTTTGCGTTGTATTTATAGGAGAAGAGGATTTTAAAGATACACAGTGCTACGATAATTTAGTGTTATGTATTAGAAACATTACATCTAACTTGTCACATACAAATATTATAATATGTTACCCTTCATACAAATTAGGCTATTTTAATAATATGTTTAACTGGAGAGTAGAATACTTTAATCAATTATTGTACACAGATAACTTAAAATATAATTATGTTTATTTATTGGATAGCAATCGGAATTTGGCATACGGTGACGAAATGTTTTATAGAAAAACGGGACATATAAATAGAACTGGACTAAATACAATTTTCCAAGATATATGTACATTAATGGGAATTATTCATAATGAATGTAGTGCAATTATAGAATTTATCCAGAATGAAGACTCCGTCCAAGATAGACCAAAAGAGCCACAAACATTTTTTCGTGAATAACATTGCTAAAAATCGTGTCTCAACTTCTGGTAACAAGCTGCGGATAATGCATCAAAATATAGGGGGGCTATTGAACAAGATAGATCAGTTACAGATTGTATTACAGGAGTTTTATGATAAGGAAGAGGAGATTGATGTGATCTGTCTCAGTGAAACTTTTGTAAAGCTAGGATCAGAAAACAATATTGTTTTTAAAGATTTTAAGTTAGCTGCACATTATTGTAGACAAGTATGTAGAGGTGGAACTGCTATACTGGTCAATAAAGCCCTGCAAGTAAAACCAATAAAGTATGACTCGAATTTAGCGACAAAATACTATTTTGAATGTTGTGGTGTTGAAATTTTAGGATTTGATTTAATTGTGATTGTTATTTATAGGATTCCTGAACAAACTAAATCCCATGTGGGAATATTTATTCACAAGTTGAAAATACTACTTTTCGAGCTCACGTCTAAGTACAAGAAAAAGAAGTTAGTAATTTGTGGTGACTGGAATATCGATGTATTAAAAGACAGTACTTTCGCAAAAGAACTTAGAAGCACACTTGCAAATCATGACCTAGCAATGCATATCAAATCCCCTACTAGAATAAATACTTGTATTGACCAAATAGCTAGTAACATACGAAAAGTTGAAGCAGACACTCACAAAATGTGCTTATCTGACCATGACAAGGCTCAAACAATAACATTTAGTGTAAAAAATAAAAATAAAAAATGTTTGACATGGTTTGATTACAAAAAAGATTTTAATGAAGAAAACGTAGCTAAATTCGCACAGTGCTTGGCTGCACTATCGTTCTCTGACGTGTACGCTTCAGATAATTTAAAGGAAGCATTCACATCTTTCTATGACCTAATTTGTTTATTTTATAATTTGTGCTTCCCTCTTATAAAAGTAAAAATTAGTAACCGCAATAAAAAAATAAAATGGTTAACAAAAGGACTACGAAAATCATGCTATACTAAAAGGAAATTATACTTAAAATATAAATTTGTAAAAACTAATAAGCTTACTAACAGGTTACAGCTAAAAAACTACAGTAAAATATTGAAAAAGAGTATAGAAAAGGCACAAAAAATCAATAACTTTAAATACATAGCAAACAACAAAAATAAATGCAAAGCAACGTGGGATATTATATCTGCAACCACATCAAACCAAGTCAATGAAAATGAAATTGATTATTTGTATTTTAATAATAAGACATATAGGAATCCGCAAGATATTTGCAATTTAATTAATAATTATTTTATCGACATAATATCAGTAAATTCTAATAATAATAATAATATGTCAAATGTAGCAAATAAAATAGACAATTATCCGTCAACCATATTCCTGAGACCAGTTGACGCTCATGAAATTTACAAAATTATTATGGCCCTAAGTAACACTAAAGCCTGCGGTTATGATGACATCCCAACAAGTATTCTCAAAATTAGTGCTACTTGGATATGTCAGCCTTTAGCTTACATAATAAATTTGTCATTTACACAAGGTGTGTTCCCAGATCAACTGAAATTTTCGCTAGTTAAGCCCTTGTTTAAGAAAGGAGACCGGAAAGATCCGAACAACTATAGGCCCATAACGCTTGTACCTGTAATTTCAAAAGTCATTGAGAAAACAATGTGTGATAGATTAAGAGGGTTTTTGGAAAAAAATAGTTTGTTGTGCTCGGAGCAATATAGTTTTAGAAGAGGACACTCAACTGAATTGGCTTGTTTTGATTTGGTCTAATATGTATCTGAATGTTTGAATAATAAAGTACCGATATCATCAATATTCTTAGATTTAAGTAAAGCCTTTGATAGTGTTGATATTGTTAAACTGATAATAAAGCTGGAACGCTATGGGATTAGAGGTACAGCAATAGAATGGATTAAGAGTTATCTAACAAATAGGAAACAGTGTACGGAAATAGTTAAAATAGATAATGTTAATAAAAGTTTTGTAAAAGTAAAATATCGATCAAAATTTCGTGAGGTTAAATCTGGAGTCCCTCAAGGCAGCAACCTAGGTCCTCTATTATTTTTGGTGTACATCAATGATCTTCCTCTAGCAACTTCACATAAATGTATACTTTTCGCTGATGATACAACTTTATTAGTTAAGAGTGAGGACATTGGATCTTATGAAAAGAATATAAATGATGCTTTAGTTGACATTAATAATTGGACATTAAATAATAGCTTAAATATCAACATGACAAAAACTTTTTATAATCAATTTAATTCATACTATAGCAATTCAATTCCATTAAATATCAATTATAATAAATTGCCCATAATTAAATGTAAAAGCATTAATTTCTTAGGTTTACATATTGATCAGCATCTAAATTGGCAAGAACATGTAAATTATGTTTGCTGTAGGCTTGATAGGTTTGTATTCGCATTGAGGAGACTAAGAAACACCATAAATCTTGAGGCAGCAATCACAGCCTATCACGGCTATGTGTCGTCAGTCCTGAACTATGGATTGTTATTGTGGGGGAACTCCGTAGACGTAGAAAGGGCATTTGTTCTACAAAAAAAGTGTGTTCGGGCCATAACCAAAGCATGGATAACAGATAGTTGTAGACCTCTATTCAAAAAGTTAAATATTTTGCCGTTACCATGCATGTACATTAGAAAAGCTTGTCTCCTTGTAAAAGACCGCCCAGATTTATTTAAAATGAAGTCGGAGGTATACACAACAAATCAGAGAGCGCAGTATCAAAATCTTTTATATCAGCCTAGATGTAGATCAGCTATTTACAAAAAAAACGCTTATAACATGTGCATAGTCCTGTATAACAGCTTACCTAAAAATATTAAAGAAATGAAGGCTACCGACTTTAGGAAAAATTTGACTAAGTATCTACTAGAAAACTGTTTCTATAGTGTTAAGGAATTTATAGATTGTACGAAACAGCATGATCCTTGTTAGGAATAAGTAAATCAAATGCATGTACTTGTTCTGAACTAGCATAATATTTGCATATCGTTTAATTACGATTGAATACTGCACCTACTATTAACAACAATAACACCCTGTAACTAGTCATAAGTATTCTTGCAAATAAACATATATTCTATTCTATTCTATTCTTTAAAGAAAAAATATGAAATTTGGCGATAACTCAAAAACGGCTCGACCGATTTTGTTCAATATAGTTTTCATTGAAAGTACTTATAAGGCTTCATTAACATGAATTTTTCCGATTTTTTTTGACCTGTGGTTGAAAAGTTAAAGGGGGGGACACATTTTTTTTTGTTTTTGGAGCGAATATTTACAAAACTGCTGACTTTATCAAAAAATAATGTTAAAAGACCCCTATTATTTTTACAAGACCTATTCAACGACACCCCACACACCAGTGTTGAAAAGAAAAAAAAAATCACCCCCACTTTAGGTGTTCGAGAGGTACCCGAAAAAAATTTTTTTTTAATTTTTATTTTACCGTTCTGTCGGCGTTATACATACACATACTCATACCAAATTTCAGCTTTCTAGTACTAATGATCACGGAGCTAAGCCGCGGACGGACGGACGGACGGACGGACGGACGGACAGACGGACATGGCGAAACTATAAGGGTTCCTAGTTGACTACGGAACCCTAAAAATTGCCATTTATTGAATAAAATATTTACAAATTATATAAAATTGTACTATTATTATTAAAATATAATATTATTATTCATGTCTCAATGTCGGAGTCGCTGTCACATTCAACATCTTCTGGCTGAATTGGAGGGCTATTTTGGCAGTTATCTCCACTGCACGTCCCACAGGTACTATTACAAAACAGACCAACTTTGCATCTGCATCCGCAAGACGCTCCACATCCTTTTTTGCAGTTGCCAAAAATCATTTTCAGCAGTTCTTGTGGTGCGGGTGGATCTACAGACTTAAGTGGATTTAATAAACCGTCATTCATGACCCACCACCAAACGGAGCACGCACAGCTGATCACGTGGCTTTTTCGTTGGCCCCTTCACTCAATTGTGTTATATGTATATACATATATGAACGTTGGTATGTATTCATGCCTACGTTTCCAAAATATATGAGCCATATTATGTATATATATACACATTATAATAGTTGTGGGTCTCTATTATACTGCGTACTTTCACATTGCTCCAAATATTCACACTCCGAAATTTTCAGTTACTAAGTAGAAAAAAATATGATAAGTTTTTGGACCATAACTCCTTCAATTTTCATGCAATCACAATTTTTAAAAAGCCATTGTAAAAGTAATTAAGAGAGCTACAACATCATTTATTGCAATATATAGTAAAAAACCTTTTTCTAAAACGGTGAAGGGTTAAAGGGCTTAAGAGTGGCTGTGATTGCGCTGCCACGCGCTCTTTAAACAATCATATCTCCGTCAATTTTTGTTTGACAGAAAAAACAAAAAAACCCAATGGTTTGTCAGAAAAATACCTAAATTTTTAATTCGTACACTTTTATACGTATCTGTCGTCATTTTTGAGATATTAAGAATATAAAGTGGGTTTTTTTTTAATTTGAAATTTTGTTTTTTTTTTAATCGTGACTTTTTTGAAAAATATGTGTCCTGAAGCAGCCAAACTGATACTATCTATCAAACTCTTCATAATAAAGTTAATTCTAGGCGGAATACGATTAATTTTAATTTTGGTGGAAATGGCACTTATGAAACCCATTGATTTAAAAGAAAAAACATTAGATGCTCCCCTTATTTGCAATACAGCTCACTTATTTTACGTGCAAAAGACTTTTAATAGTGCTCATTTTAAAGCTTATTTCAAGCACTACAAAACCCTTTTGTATTAGAATGCATAAAATGCATCTGCTCGCCGCTAGATGGCATTGACCACATCGATTAAATTTCAGACAAAATAAAAAACGGCTTTGATCTTTAATATCTAGATATTATTTTTTTCTTAATATTGCACTTAGAATACTTTATAAAAAACCAAATTGTTCATTGTTTTACCTACTACAATTTTGTTCTTTATAAAATGTTCGATAAAACGTATATTTTGGAGATATTTGCTAAAAACCGATGAAAAACGTGAAAAAATTGCGAATTTTCAATTGCCAATAACTTGAAAAGTATTGGATTTTTTGAATTTGTGTGCGTCTAAGTTGCGCATTAACAAAACAGCCCGCCTAGCATAAGTACGCTTCGCGACTCTTGTCGCGTCACATAGCATCACCCGTCACTATCTCACAGTATAGCGAAGAAAGAGATGGGTAACATTTCTCGCGCGAGAAAGAGTCGCGTGTCACAGTTGTGCTAGAGGTGCTGGTACTGTTGATTTTCAAAACAATATCATTTTTCGTGCCAATATGGTTCTTTCACACAGTCAGTTTTCGTCATGAGTATAAATGTGCCTATAAACCGACCATGAAACAATGCTCGGTCGGTGATAGAGCAAAAAAATGGCACTGTTTTCTATTTCCTCTTATATGTAAGTATGGCAATTATTAGGTATCCTTCTCTATCAAAGCGTGTCATATGCAGTATGTATGTATCATAGTAGTATATAAGTAGCATATGTAGTATGTATGTATGTAAACACTTTATTGTACACAACAACTGGTTATAAATACATTGATAACAAATGAAATATGTACAAAAGCCAAATTATCCCTATTAGGGATCTCTTCCAGTTAACCTTTGAGCAATTGAAGGAATGGGTATTTGAAGAAAAGAGGCAAACTACACTGCGTACAACCAAGATATCTATATTATACTAAATAAAACTATAATAAGTACATAAACTAAGTTAAGTAATTATACACATATATTCATACTATTTGTAAGATATATCGACGGTCCCTACGTAAATCATCGAAAGTTATTTTACGTACTTTTCAGTACGTCGTTCTAAAGTTTGATTCGAACGTATCTCTCAAAGAAATAAGTTAAGGTTTGTTCAGTGACACTGAATTAACTAAATTGATTAAGCTCTTTACTAATATTATGCTCTTTTTAATAAATACTTTCAAATTTTACAGAAATTTGACTTCCGATGGTATACGCCGTTATTAGTACCACGCTGCACATCGAAACAACCACTTTCGATTTTTTACGTCGGATTCGATACGGATTATTTTAACAAAACTGTCAGTTTCTTTTTTTTACACCGGATATTGAACTTTATTTCCTGGCGAAACTGCCAATTTCGATTATGTACATGGAAAAATGGCGTTGGTATAACCACTTTCGCTATAGTGTCCAGTGAGAAAATTAGAAAACCAATTTATTTAAATCAAATATTTATTGAGACTTCTTTCTTAAATTATATTGCAATTATTCTAAAATCACATTTACGTTACAATCAGTCTTAATAATTACAATCACTTAATCAAATGACTAATATTTGCGTCATTTGTAACATGAAACAGTTTAATAACACCATCGAGCTATAAATCTTTATACGTACCATAAACAAAGAACTTCTTTTAGAGTCATACTCCGACTTAAGATAAAAATGATAAAATCAGTATAAAATAATATTAACAAAAAAAACAAACTTCTCAAAAACTAAACAAAAAAATGCAACATAAAAAAGCAATATTACTTAGAATAATTATTTGGCATAAGAGATTAAAATCTGAGCGAATTATTTTAATTTTTACTATGAACTATCTTCGTTTTCCTGTGCTTGCGAGCTGTGTTTAATGTTTTTAAAAAACCTATGGTATTCGTTAGGAATCACTCCTGAATTGCATAGGGAAACGATGTCTTTGTATTTTGCATTTGTTATTGGAATAGTATCAGAATATGCCACTTTTAATTCAGTGTTGCTATTTATCAATTGTCCGCGGGTTCGAGTTCCAATAACGGAATTTAAGCAATGCTGTTCACCGGTCAAATCATATTTAAAGAAAAGATAGTTCGGCACATCTTTATCTACCTTAACCTCTTTAATTTTGTTCCATGATATTTTAGCATTGTTTGTATCTTTAATCCAGTTTCGTTCTTCTAATAATGGTTTGTAATTGAATATGTCTTCTTGGGCCACCTCAATTACATTGTATGGCTTTCCAGAAGTTTTAGCCCATCGTACTAATGCATACCACTGGTCAGGAGTGTAAATTAACTTTCCTTTTGACTCTTTTTCTATAAGAGCATGAACGCTATCACCCTCATTTTGAGTGTGACCGCGTTCTAAGAATCTGTGAGTGATGTCAACGTTATACCGCTTCGACATAACCATATACATGGAATACACAACTCTATTTCTATTTTGCCCAGAACAATTATCGGACCAAAATAGAAACGTCTTGGTGCCTTTCTCAATAATCGGCTTCATAAACAATGCCAAGCAACTGCTTACCTCGTTTGCTCCTCTTTTACCTGTGCACTGTGTCCACATATAGCAGAACCCTTCCTTTTCACCGGCGTCAAAAACTGTAAAATTGTAGACCGACAGTTTTCTCTTGTAATAAAGCAAACTAATATCTCCATGAGGAGAATTTAATATTTTTTGAAAATCGAACGTAGCACACGTAACTTCAGGACTATTTTGAGCTAATTCCTTGTCTTTCTGCTTAAATTCCCGAGCTACTGCCTTGTTATCTACATGTTTTGACTGAGCGACAATTTCAATTTCAGTTGGGTTTTTAATATTTGAAAATTTATGGCATACATCACATAAGTCTTTCTTTGGAATATGAAATGCGATGTTCATGTTTTCATTTACTATGTCGGTGTACTGTCGTACTGTAAGAGCTGGGTTATCATAGTTTTTTAGGTGGTCCCATTCTTTGTACAGAGAAAACATCTTGTTCATGCTTAAATCATTATCAAAATAGAGTTTATCGGAGTCTTTCCGTATGTAATGCGATTCGATGGGTTGAAGCGAAGCGACATGATCACAAACACTCTTTACCATTTCAGCGGATTGTACTACTGGATGGTTTGGGTGCTTTCCTCTGTTATCGGATAAAGTGACTCCTTCTTTAATTAATTTTGAATGAGCAGTACGTACTATTTGGTCAGTGATACACAAGGTATTCAGAAAAGTTTTGAGACAAACATGTACGGGTTCAAATGATGAATCTTGTCGATTGTCACCAGACGGCAGAGGAAGATAATATTTTGTTGTGAAATTACGCCGAGAAGGACCCTCGACTGTCACGCTTTTCTTATTCTTTCTTTCGCTAAATTTATTTATATACTCCCACTGCTTTGCATGATCTGCTAGTTTCCAAAACTGGGTTAGAATATTTTGGCGGATTTCAGGGTCGAACTTTTCATAACATTTGAGTTTACACGTTTCCGGGCAGACTGGGCCTAATTGCTTTTCTGGTTTGACAGTACCATTTCTGGAAGTATATTCTTGACCGTAATTTAATAGCTTTTTTCTTTTGTTATCTATCCAATTTTCTTCGCAGCGTTGTCTTTTTCTGCCTGGATTTGTCTTATATGTAACCTTTCTTTTTTTATTTAAGTCAATACTTGTGCTTGGAGAGTCACATTCTGAGATTGTTACAAGTGATGAGACACTTGCGATTGGCATAGGGCTATTAATTGGCGTACATTGTATGTTTTCACTGTTGGTAGGAGAGGGATCGTTATGAATTTGTTGTTCCGGTTCAGTTTGAAGTTTGTTGTGTAGATGGCGAAGAAAAATTAATTGGGTCGACATCTGGCTCAGAATTTTGGATTTGTGCTGTAATTTCAAAATCTTGTATATAATAGGGGAGGGTACAGGTGTATTATCATAACTGTCTAAAATATACGATCCTTGATTACTGGGTGATCTGTGAAGCGTATTTTCTAGCAAACTTGTCGACGGCCAGGTAGTGTCTCTTGATAATTCGTCATCTATTATTCCTTCCAAAGCCGCCCATTCTGACGCTCCAAATGTGCAGGAAGCGGGTAATGGAGATTCTGAAATGGTTACAGACCATAAAAAAATGTACAATATTCGTGTATTTACTTCAAACATGCGAAAATCTGCTCACGAAATACATCGAAAACAAGAAAAATAGAACATTATTCCAACGTAAAATATCTAAACTAACAGTTTCAATTCATTGCTAAACTTTAATTCCATAGTAAATAAATAAAAGTGCCACTTTCGATATGCTTTGTCAAATTAATATCAACGTAAAAAATCGAAATTACCACTTTCGATACAATAATAAAATTTAGTTCAGAAGTATAATATCGAATCTGTCAATTTCGATGATTTACGTTGTTTTTGTTATAAAAATAAGGTTTAAAATTAAAATAACATTGTCTCGCATAGAATTCTAATAAATAAGTGCTAACTATTTAAGATAATAAAATAAAACGTACAAATGCTTAAACTTACCAGCCCTGGGTGTTACATTCTCAGTAACTCGCTGATTGGCAGTTCCCAGTTTTACTAAATCTACCATTTTCCTGCTTCTCGAAGTAGAAAGTTTTGAGTAACTCATTGTTGTTGTCAAATTTAATTAAAATTAAATGAGGAATGCTACTTTCAAGAACAAACATGTCGCCGCTGCGGTCGCACGGAGCTCACTGACGCCAGCCCGGCGTAAACCAGCGAGAGTGGTAGTTTCGTCTCTTTCGCACCTCGCTCGTTACCGCGTAAATACTAGAATCTAAACTTTCGATACAATACTTTGAAAATTAATCTATTTACGATGTTTTACGGCTAAATATTTCCGTAAAATACATGATTTTTGTAAAATTTCTTTGCTTGGTATAAATATATAGCTTAATAAAAACCGATTAGCTAATAAAAAAAAAACACTAAATTTTAGTTTCGATAATTTACGTAGGGACCGTCGATATATTATACATATATATCTACATATAATACATATAAATGCGTAAATAAATGTAGTATTCAATGAATTCACACATCATCGGACAGCCACAATTTCTTCAAGTAGGTATGTAGTTGATTGACAATTCGGGTATCCGAATCAATCAATTGTCGAGTATCCGAATCTAAGATCCGAGTAATACGAAAACTTTATGCACTAATACTGTACAGTCGAGTTCATTTACATCTACACACTTACGAGAACAAAAATATCTGAACACGACCCTATTGTCAGGAGCATAAAATCGAGTTCAGATATTTATGTTTTCGTAAGAGTGTAGATGTAAATGAACTCGACTGTACTCAGCGATAAATAAAATAATGCACATCGGTCTTTAGAAAGACACAATTCAACAATTGGCTGTTTACGACGTTTTCCGAACACTGGCGACCGTCCATCAATCATCGTTTAAAATTAAGAGGAACAAACGTTAATACTTTTACGTTTATAATATTATGAGGATTATTTATATATGTTGATTATCCTATCTTTGCATACTGAGTTATTTACTACTTTATTTATACTCAGTTACCAAGCGGAGGTACATAATCAAAGCTCGTAGGCACTGTTTTCAGATGATGTGCGTATCGGAACGTGATACCTACCTGAAGGGCTGCTCCGATGTTTGAAATTTTACTTTCGTATAGTACTATTCCATTCACTCAAACATACCTTGACAGAAGATCGAGAGGGATGGCACTATTTGACAGTCGAATTTTGAACATCGGAGTAGCCCTTCTGCAATCACTGGTTTGACATGTCTTGCCTGATGGGTGTGTGACGTTTGTCAAATCAAATGTGATTGATTAAAATTTGTAAAATTGTATGTATTTGATTCTTGAAATTACGCGATTAATCGAATTTTGCGGATACATATTCCCATATCAGTATTTATTGTTTTTTTACAAAGAATAGTTTGGTATGCGTTTTCGTGAAGGTCTATCGTAGGTAAATTAGTTTACGTCAAAACGATGACATGTAGGGAGTCGTTGCAACTACAATGATTTGCTCTTCATACAAAGTTTAATCCCGTTTTTCGTCCCTAAAAGGGATGAAACTTGATATATATGATAGGCTATGTCCTATTCTGATATATAAGGTACCTACATAACTGGAAAGTTTCATCATGATTCGTCGTTTTTGAGATTAAGTGGAACGTACATATATCCATCCATCCATCCAAACTTTCACGTTTATAATATTATTAGGATATAAACCTTCTTAAACATACATAAATATAAATAAATACAAGACAGATAAGGAACACATACACAGTCAGAGGCAAACGAACGAAAGCAGTTTCACAAATCACACAAACAACACAATTAATCGAGAGATATTCTTTTATATTATTTTTAAAGATCACTGGTGATTTAGCGCTCCGCAATTCAACTGGAAGCGAGTTCCATAACGAAACTGCTTTAAAAGTAAAGGAATTCGAGTAAAATTTTCAATGTGAGGAGACAGATAAAAGGAAATTTTGGGTTTAAAAATTGATAATAGGTTCAACTGGGGCAACCATATTGTTAATGTACTTATGTAATAAGTTACGAGCAATTCTCTGCAATATTAGCATAATTAAAAATAAGATGCCTTATAATACTCTTCGACTCTTTTACATGGTCATGGCGGATTCTGTCATTAACTATGGTTTATCTAGCTATGGCAGAACGTTCAAAACGTACCTGCAACGTATATATAGGTAACCTGCAAATTAAGCTCCTGAAAGCCATTGTGCCACTGAAAATTAAACATAAGACCAGTCAACTATGACAACCTGTTCAGTCACTGTAGAGTACTAAAGATATAATATGATAAAGTAAAATTAGCTGTAATACTAGAATATAAAGACAGGGTGGGAGATCTAACCAGCTATGAAAGGCCTACCAGACTGAGAACACTGGAGGATAGTAAACACTTTATAGTTCCTAGGAGCACTAATATATATGATAAAAGAGTATGGATAAACCTGTTACCTCATACACTGAATGGATTCCCCACTCATGTCATGGATTGTATCATAAATAAGCCAGGACAGATTAAACATATTGTCAAAAAAAAATAACTTATTAAAATATTTAATATACATAGGTGTATTAAGTATTCTGAGTACATATTACTAGGAATAGGTATGAGCCTATACCTAGTGGAGTATGCTTAGGCTTAGTAAAATAATCTTAAAAAATAAAAGATTTCCTCTAAGCTTTGTAAAACGATAACAATAATAAGTGAAATAAACTGCTGAAATTTTAAATATACTTTTTTAGCCCACTCTGCAGACGAAAGGTAGCTAAAGCGCTCTTCAAGATACATGGGAGTTGATCGGTGGAGAAGTATGCTGCCATATAAAGAAGAGTAAAGGTGGTTTTCCACCGGCGAGGCGTGGCGGGGCGTGGATGGGCGAGAATTGAAATTAGTACGGCAAATTTTCAATCCCCGCCACGCGCATTTTCGGTGGAAATAGTAAGGCGACGCGTGGATGCGAGGGGCTTGAATTGAAATATTTGTTTGTGTAAAAATTAACCTTATTGCTTTTAATATAGGGTAGAGATTAAATCTGATTTTTCCACCGGCGGAGCGGGAAGCGGAGTGGCGAGGCGTGGAGAGACGAGACGGGGCGGGAATTTTATTTTGTATTGCATTTTTTCAATTCCCTCCCAGCGCATCTTCGGTCGGTGGAAATAGTAGGAAATTAGGAATTGGAGAGGATGTGCGGTGCGGGACATGAATTGAAATATTTGTTGGTGTAAAAATTAACCGTCTTGCTTTCGTCAGATTATAAATTAATTAACAGAAAAACCGCTTCACGCGATCGATAGGCGTTTTGTTGTTCGTTCTTATATTTATATATTATAGTTTACGTGAGGTTTGGCACCGACTTCGAAGGGTGAGTCAAATGTAATCTGTACTTGAACGGGTTATTTTTGGCTTTTTAATTTTACTGAAGTCGGTTCTATTTTTGTTAAAAATCTTTTTTTTTTGTGCTTTTTAGTGATTCATATAAAAGTTCTAGTGGCCATCTGTGGTGTTTATCATCAGTTTCCTTACACCAAATCCTATTTACTGAATGTAAATTCTTGACTATCAATAAATTACCGAAAGCACCGTACATGTCCCTATAACATTTGAAGAGTTCCCTCGATTTCTCCAGGATTCCATCATCAGATCCCGACTTAGTGCCAACGGGACCAACTCGGTTATACCCTTTCGATAAAAAAAAAAATTGAAAATCGGTTCACGGTTCTCGGAGATATCGAGTAACATACATACAAAAATAAAATAAAAAAAATAGTTCGAATTGAGAACCTCCTCCGTTTTTTGAAGTCGGTTAATAATGGCTTGTTGCGCAATAATTAATTGTTCAAACACTTCCAATAAAATTGGAGCTGTTAATCGAGGTATTTCCTTTCATTGGTCAATTTGTCCTTAAATATCTGTTATTAATTACAAAACTATTTATTTTATTATTTTCATCAAAACAGAAGCGGGCGGTTGTTTCTAACGCTAGCTTTCCATTGCGGCTTTAATTTGACGAGCCAACCTTGGCGTGCATTCAAAGCCAGCGATGTTAAAATATGCTATTCAAAGATTCAAACTGTCGAGTCACGTTCAAGGTCGATTTCTCATGTTTTCTGTCAAAAGTAAGAATAGTGCTGCTGTACACTGCGATTTTCTTATTCGATTAAAATCGATTTTGAAAACAGGGGAAATGATAATTACGTTCTTATATTATTATGCAGCTATACATAATGTAAGTACATATTGCAATGCAAATATTATTGTGACTATTTTTGTTTGTGACGGCGGCTGGGCCGCGGCGCGGAGCGGTGGGGGTGGCGATGCATAGAATCGGTGCCGTGTTCGAATCGATTTGTGAATCGATGTCGATGTGATCTTGATATATTTCTGTGACTTTATCAATTGAAATAATAATTGCTTTGCTTAGAATATTTATTGATATTTATTGATAGTATGTATCATTTATTTTGATAAAAGGTAATTAGGAAAGTGTTTTTTTACAAATTCCATTAATAGTACATTACTGCAGAGTCCGCGAAATAGGGAATTTTTGGCCGAGTAGTAATAGATGGCCGAGTGACAACGAGGCCATCTAGAGATACGAGGCCGACAATCCCTGTTCGCGCCGAGGCTTGTATCTCAAATAAATCCAAGGAAATAATACAAATGTTCAACTTATTTAGGTATTCATATATTTTTACTATTCCCGCCAACTTTTTACTTTTTTCAAAATTTATTTTTTTAAGCTAGGTAATGTTTTTGCCACCAAATTAAGTTAAGATGATTCTATTTATTAAAAAATGACAACACCTTATTAATTAAATAATATTATATATTTTTAGGTACAATAAACGTGATTCCTTGTTTATTTTATTGAATATCTAATCATCATCATCATATCAGTCGATAGACGTCCACTGCTGGACAAAGGCCTCCCCCAAAGTTCTCCACAACGATCGATCCTGCGCCGCCCTCATCCAATTTCTACCCGCGATCTTAACCAGGTCGTCGGTCCACCTTGTTGGAGGCCGTCCAACGCTGCGTCTTCCGGTCCGGTATTGAATATCTGTTTTAATCTAATTGAATAATCTAGTTAAATAAAAGAAATAAAACGTAAATATGCATGCACAAACAACTTTTTTTTTATTGGCAGTATGCCATTGTTAAGGAGTTTTTATATTGTCTATGTTTTATTTATCTATTTTTTAAGCCCTATGTCATATTTACTAGGTTTAATTTCAAAAAATGATATTAGTAGTGGACGACGCGTCGTACATTTTTTGAAATTAAACCTAGTGACCTATGACATAGGGCTTAAATTTCAATATTTGGCATAGAATCGAGTCGCCGTTGTTATAATGTGCGAAGACCTTAATGTCAACCGCGAGCTCGGTCAGGCACGCGAGGGCTAGCGCGGGCCCGCGCGGGCTCGCGATAGCTATTAATGCCAATTTTTAGTGGAAAAGGGCCAGCGCGATTTCAATTCTCGCCCATCCACGCCCCGCCACGCCTCGCCGGTGGAAAACCACCTTAAGAATGTGAGTTACGCCTATGACAAATACGGGTTTATATCTGTTGGTCTAAAATTGTTTGTCCGAGGCACGTATTTTTTGGCCTAATAATCTTTGGTCAATTGTTTTTATGTCGAAAATTATTTGGTCGAAATTGTTATGCATATATTTTTTTGGCCGAAAATTGTTTAGTCTAACATATGTAACTATGGAATAACATTGTTTGGTCGAATGTATTTTAGGCATAAAATTGGTATTCCGAATATTGGTGTCACTAATAATCCCTATGTTTGTCGGGAACGCGGTTCGAACCTAACCTAACCTACTGTTCTGGGAGCGCCTTATTTTTGTTAGGGACGCAGTTCTGACCTACCCTAACCTACTGTTATGGAAGCGCCTAATTTTTGTTGGGGACGCAGTTTTAACCTAACCTTTATGCTAAAGAATAAGTTTACCATTAAATATTATACCAAACATTTTAGGCCACATAATTTTAGAACATAAAATTTTAGACCAAGCGAAGGGCACCCGACGAATAGGGAGCCACTAGAGTTGTGATCGGAAACTAGAAACATGATCATATAATTCATCATTAGGTTTAACACAGCTAAAATTAATAAAGTAATCAATTAATTTCAAAATGTTATCAAATGATCAAAGTCAATACAATTGTAATAAAATAAGTAAAAAATAACGGTCTCATTAAATAATAATAATAATAATCAAAACATAAAATAATATCATTAATCTACATCATAAAATTGAGTAATCTAAACCTGAAATAAATAAATAAAATACAGTCCAAACAACATTTTATTTATTTATTTATTTATTAGGTTTGCCAACAGGTACAATACTATATAACATACATAAAAAACAAATGCAAGTACGAAACATATCAGAGTATTTACCCAATTACAGGCAAACACAACGTGCGTTATGAACAAATAATCGCTTACGTTAACTGACTTTATAGAAAAAAAAAATAACTAGAAAAAATAACTAGATTGAATTAAAATTTACAATGTTACAATATTTAAAAAAAGCTATTGCACTATACTTAAAAGACTAAAGTGTCATATTTACGTATACACAATTCTAGGAATAGGTAGATAACTACATAGATGCATCGAGGGATCAAAAGTACTCAAAAAATTTCAATTATTTAGACCAGCCTTTATATTGTTACGCCAGTAGGTTAGGTCAAAAAACTTTGAACGTCATTTTCAGTGCGTTAGAAGCGTTTTCAGCAGGCTGAAAAGTCATTTCAGGCCGTTTCAGAAGATGCTCTATCACATATCTAAAGATCGAAATTTCACCCAAGTTGCCGTCGTTTTCAGGCGCCTGAAACATGTTTTCAGTCCGTTTCAGGGCACCCTCTATCAGATTACGCCATAACCTGAAACCCGTTTTCAGGCGTTTTCAGGAGCCCTTATGGGCCTCTGAAGCACAAATCGTTATATGGCGAAATATCCCGTAGGTGTGACAGAGATAGCACTAGTAGAATGAGATAGCTATACTCGGAACATTCGAGAAGTGTGGGACAGAGATAGGACTACTAGAAAGAGATAGCTATACTCGGAACATTCGAGAAGGGAGTGACAGAGAGTGCACCATTTTAGACAGAGACATATATGGCCTCGAATGTTCTCGGCCCTTACGCTGGACCTTACTAGAATATTCGCGATATGTGTGGACAACGCATCGAGACAGCGGTTCCGCGGGATATATAAGGCGCCGACGGCCGGCGCGAGTTAGTTACATTTTAACTGCGAACGAGTGCTAGTACAAGGATAATCGGAGAGAAAGACTCTTGAGTGATTAGTGCGCTTAAGTACAGTTCGTGTGAATAGTGAGTGCATAATTTGTGAAATAGTGTGTTTGTTTTAATTAGTGGATTTTAAGTACAGTTCGTGTGAATTGTAAGTACGTAATTTGGGTAATAAAGTAAGTGTTTTATTTAGTGGATTAATTTGTGCTTTTCTATCATATACGAACCCCACGCTCGTAACATTTGGTGTCAGAAGTGCGGATAGAAAATGCCGTTAACGCCACGAGAAACAGAGCCGAAGGGAGTGACGACGCGAAGCCAAACATCTGGATCTGGAGACTCGACGCCTGGTACGTCGGAATCACCTGCTCCATCTCGACAAGGTGCGGACCTCAACGCCATCTTGATCCTTCTAAAGGAACAGTCGAAAACAGGAGGAACATGCCAGGAAACTGGAAGAACAGTCTCGAATTCTCCAGAACGAATTTCGCGAACAAAAGGAGGAGCAAGCGCGAAAACAGGACGAACAGGCAAGGAAACAGGACGAACAGTCTCGAATCCTACGGAACGAACTTCAGGAATACCAGGAGGAACAGGCTCGAATGCTCCGTGAGGTACACGAGTCTACGACCGAATGGAACAGAAAAAACTGGCCGATATGGACATTAAATTGGAAAGTCGAGTCCATGAGGTCGCGGAAAAGGTGGAAACTGTCAAGGAGGACGTCGAAGCCTATAAGAAGCGCCTCCAGAAATTAGAAATTAAAGTGACTAATGGTACGGGCACTTGTGTATCTGACGCATCGGTGGCTGGAGGCGGCAGGTTCAAGGTACCGCCTTTTGATGGTACCTCATCATGGACAGCCTACAAGCTACAGTTCGAGTCTGTTTCCCAGGCTAACGGCTGGAGTAAGGAGCAAGCCAGGACAGCACTGACGTTGGCGCTGCGCGACGAGGCCCTTACCATACTCGAAGCTCTGGGGAACGACCGGACGTACGACCGCCTTCTGGAAGCCTTGGAGGCACGTTACGGCGACAGTCACCTGGAGCACGTATACCGAGCTCAGTTGAAGGACAGGACGCAAGGACGTAACGAGTCCTTACAACAGTGGGCCTTGGAAATCGAGAAGTTGGTTAGGAAGGCCTATCAACGTACGTCAGCATCCTTTGTGGACAGTATGCTGGTGCAGGCCTTCATCGATGGGATCCGGGATCTGGAAGTGAGGGCAGCCGTGCGATTGGGACATCACGGCAGCCTGAAAGATGCCGTAGCCCACGCTCTCGAGGTGGAATCTGTACGACAGGACTCATCCAGGCCTTTCAGGGTGCGAGAAGTGTCGACTACGAAGCCAGTGGATTCTCGCCGCGAATTCGGGCCACGTTGTTATCAATGTGGAGAACGTGGACATATACAGTTGAGCTGTCCGAGAAGGAATAGACGAGGCGTGTTGGCTAGGAAGCCGGTAGCTCCTCGCGGCGAATCCGGACCACGTTGTTACCAATGTGGAGAACGTGGACACATACAGTCAAGTTGTCCGGATAGGAATAGGAGGGACAGGGATCCAGCTTCAATAGTAAGGGCAATGGGCCCCTTTGGGTCAGTACCACAACGGGTAAATGCTGACGCTGTATCACGAAGACCTTGTGTGGATAACGATGAACATTGCTTAAGACGAGATGACAAGGAATGTGTTCGAATTCGAATGTTAAGAACTGTTACCGGCAGCGATGAGTGGAGGGATGAAATAATGCAGCAAGCGCAACAAGAGGATCCTGACGTGAGACCCATTTTCAATTGGATTAGTACGGGTGCGCCTAAGCCAAGATGGTGTGACGTAGCTCCGATGAGTGCGGTAACAAAAAGTTACTGGGCACAATGGGATAGCTTGGTTATGCATAATGGTGTGTTTTGCAGGTTGTGGGAATCAGCAAATGGGAAGGATGCTCACCTGCAAGTTGTTGTCCCAAAGAAAAGGGTGAGAGATGTTTTGAGATGCTTCCACAGCGGAGCGTCTGGTGGACATCTTGGAGTGAAAAGTACCCTAATGAAAATTCGAGAACGTTTTTATTGGATGAACTATCGCGAAAATGTTGAAAACTGGTGCAGAAGATGCACTAGGTGTGCATCAGACAAGGGACCGCATACCCGTAGCAGAGAAACACTCAAGTTGTGCAACGTGGGAGCACCATGGAAAGGGATGGCATGGAAATTAGGCGACGCAGGATCGTTTCCAAAGTCTGACTCCGAAAACAAGTACAATCATGGTCATAGACTGATACGTGAACACGGGCTCCACGCAAGCATAAAGATGAAAATCCGATATGACCGGAAGTCTTATCAAGTGGGTTTTGAGGAAGGTTCGTTGGTGTGGCTACATAACCCTATCCAACGAGTGAGAAAGTCCCCGAAACTGTCTCCGAATCGGGAGGGGCCTTACAAGGTAGTCACTAAAATAAACGACGTCACGTATCGAATTCAGCGGAATCCTCTTAGTCCCAGCAAGATCGTTCACGTTGACCGGCTGGCTAGATACCACGGAAATAATGACGCTCGGGACGAGCATGTCTTAGGAGGGGGTAGTGTTACGCCGGTAGGTTAGGTCTAAAAACTTTCAACGTCATTTTCAGTGCGTTAGCAGCGTTTTCAGCAGGCTGAAAAGTCATTTCAGGCCGTTTCAGAAGATGCTCTATCACATATCTAAAGATCGAAATTTCACCCAAGTTGCCGTCGTTTTCAGGCGCCTGAAACATGTTTTCAGTCCGTTTCAGGGCACCCTCTATCAGATGACGCCATAACCTGAAAACCCGTTTTCAGGCGTTTTCAGGACCCCTTATGGGCCTCTGAAGCACAAATCGTTATATGGCGAAATATCCCGTAGGTGTGACAGAGATAACTACTACTAGCACTAGTAGAATGAGATAGCTATACTCGGAACATTCGAGAAGTGTGGGACAGAGGTAGGACTAATCGAGAGAAAATCTTTAAAAGAGAAATCTTTTTTGTACTCGCTCAACCCGCTGTATATTACATTTGTATTGAGGACTCCAGATATTACAACAATATTCTAGCAGGCTACGGACCAATGCAAAATAAGCAACTTTTAGGGCAGATACGTCTTTAAAATTCTTACAACGGCGCCAGATAAAGCCTAGAAGTTTATTCGACTTATTTAGAATATAGTCAATATGAGTGTTATACGATAGTTTACTGTCAAGCAATACTCCCAAATCTTTTATGTGAGAAACTTCTTCCAAGGGCACGTCATCGATAAAATAGGTAGTATTTAAAAACTTTTTATTTTTGGTAAATTTAATATGTTTACATTTATTAATATTTAGGGGAAGTTTGTTGACTTGCGACCACTTTAAAACTCGATTCAAGTCCTCTTGGAGGAGGTGGGAGTCCTCAACGCTATAAATAGTTTTAGTTATTTTAAGATCGTCTGCGAAAAAAGAAAATTCTGAATGGTGAATAACATTTGCCATGTCATTGATAAAGATAAGAAATAAAGTTGGTCCTAAGTGAGAGCCTTGTGGTACTCCTGAGGTTACATCAAAACATTCCGATGAGTATCCACTCATCACTACTTTACATAATAACCATGATTAAATGAGTGAATACTAATAAACAAATACAAAATTAGCTAATTAACAGTAATTGTCAATAATCACAAATTCAAATTATCAAAATCACATTTCAAAGATCATCAATGTAAACATAAATTAGGGAATGTAAATGTACATCAGGCTTGATCATAATATTCCTCAACTGAGTAGAAGCACTTTTCCAGCAAGAATGCTTTCAATTTATTTTAATATGTGAAGCTACCGAATTCAGCTCAGTCGGTAACTTATTGAATAATGTAATGCCCTGATATATTGCCTGCCCTGATATTTCTGAGGTTACTTATATAATATGCTTTGAATTAATCTTGTAATTTAACTCCGGACTAACCTATTATTTTATTATTTCAGAACAACACGCTTAAGACTGAAAGCACATATCTAGGGTTCCATATATAGTCAGCAAGAAATTGTCCGTCAGTCTGTCCGTAGCTTAGCTTAGAGACTATTAGTGCTAAAATGGTGTAATTTGGCATTAATATAAATCGACGGCAAAAATCGTAAACGCTGTAAATGCCAATGAATTCCCTTGGCGTTTACGGCGTTTACGCTATTTGCCGTCGATATGTAGGTACATTATAGTCTTTCAAACTTTAATAGTGAAGATACCCTACACGTAAGGTTAGGATGTAATTTTCCCGTCTCCTCGTGGTGTGGGGTGGTTGAATAGGTCGTTTAAAAATTAGTTCTAATTGAGAACCTCCTCCTTTTTTGAAGTCGGTTAAAAAGTGAAGTTGTATAGATAATTTTTAAATAGGCTAATCGACTCAGGTTAAATTGTAGTAAACTGATGTTTATTTTGTATAATATTTATCATAGGAAACCTAAATTTTTTTTTTTCAGTTCATAAAAGTAAGATTTCGAACATTGGAATTACTATTCTGTTTATTTATTATTTTGGGTATTATACCTCGCGCCACAGATACCTAAGCATAAGTCAAAAATGGCGGACGGTGTTTTTGTCTGCTCATGAAATTTCTATTTACAATCAATAAAATTTAGCTTTCTAGCTCTCACAAAAATACAATACTCAAGGTTAAAACCATTACAAATAAAGGTATTTCAAAAATGGGTTAACTAGCCTATTGAGAGATGAGTTTGTTAGCTTCAGTGATCATTTTGTTAACCGACTTCATTAGAGTCAAGTGTCTGCCCTGCCTGCTCTGTCGGCTGGGTTTTAGGTATGTGAAATAGGATTCGATTCACAGTATTAGTAGGCTGTTATAGTTGCATACGCCGTGGTCTCAGATATACATTGCTAAATAAGGAAAATCGCGGTAGACCCGTTATAATTTGTGTTAATTAAACACTTTGCCGTTGTAGATATAAAGTAAACGGATTTCTACTGGAAATTGATCATCCTACCGGGCAGTAGCGGGCAATAAAAACTCATGAAGCTTAATCTTCTACGTTGTAATTAGGTATTATTATTAATGCACTTAACGAAAATATAGGTTTTCAATCAACATTGTCAAACATTGAAACTTGAATGAGAGTGGATTAGTGGCAGGTTCAGTACCTCGCGATCATGTCGTCGTCGACGGCCTCCATCGCGCCGGCGTATTGCTGGATAGTTCTCTGCTGCATCAGTATGGGGTTTAATATTGTACGCAAATTTCTCCATACTTTGCCGTGACTGAAACGTATTTTTAATAATGTTAGACTTATCTAATACATACATGTACCGTAAATTGGGGTTATTTAAGGAAAATTTGGGGCTACTTTGATAGATTTAAAATGGTTATAAAAACGCAAATATTCATAGTACGATTGAGCAAATGAAGTAAAAGGTTAGGTCATTGTTGAAGGTAGGTATGTCATTGCCACAGATAGTAGAAAAATAAGGTTACGGCATAATAACACAAATACAAATACAAGTACTCTTTTTTGCACACCTCATAAAATATACAGGAGAAATACAATGCAAGACATTACAATTAGAGGTAAACAACAGGCGACACACAGAACACTTTTCCAAAGTAGCCCCTGCATTTTAAAGTAGCCCCGTTTTACGGTGCTCATGCCACTGAGGCAGGCAGAGATCACCGAATGCCACATTGTATTAATGAATCGCAGAAAGTTTTTTAACATATTTTTGTATTGCATAAAATTGTGTAATTACATTATGTTAAACTTGGCAGAAATAGCGTTTGGCAGAATTATACTGCGCATAATATTCTTTAGTATACATTAAGCGGTAGTTTTTGTAGGGTATCGCAGTTCTATCTTTACCTAACCTTCTTTTCTGACAGCTGTTCGTTTTATTAGGAGTTCGCAGTTCTACCCTAATCTATACTAATTTTCTGGTAAGTATATAGTCCTTTGGTTAGAAAACAGCACTACTTTGTGGTTTTGTACCTCAGTATCGTCCGTAATAACTGAGAAGTGTGTTTTATAGATAAGATGTCATTTTGATGGATAATCAACACGGCCTCAAAAGTTTGAATTACCAAAAGTTAAAACTGTTTTAAATAGTAATCGCGTTTATCTGACTACCTGAGGTTCTCTTCCTGAGGACCTCTATTAAAATCTTCTTGGTAGTTCAAGAACATCAAAGTACCATTAAATTGAGGGGAGAAACATGTAAGTTGTAGTCTTTAAGTAACCCAGGTCCTAGTAACATTTTTATTCTATTGACAAACTATGCATAATGCAAATAATTTAACAAAAACTACTGCAATGTCGAATTTAATATGTCTTAAATTGTCATTATTAATTACAAAATTACTCACGCACTTCACATTTAGTCCGATCATTATAAATGTGCAGCCTTTGATAACTCTAAAGTCCTTGGTTTTTGCTGAGGGAACAGATAATGTCAATAAAAAGGTATTTTGGAAAAATTTAGAATTTTACGAGCTATGCATTTTTTTTAATTAAGGATTTCAGATTTTTGTATGTTATGAACTGGATATATTATTCTAATACGAAATTACAATTGTATCGAGTTAAGAACTGATTAATGAATTTATTACACAAATTTTAGAAAATTGAGGGTTATGGATATGCGACATGGTACTAAGTCATCGTTAGGTGGTTATAAATCCTACATGGCAATATTCAAAAGCGATAAATGTCTTTCGATAATCTTTTAGAGTCGGGTTATATTTTTGGAAAACAGATTAGAATATAAAAGCCTATGCAATCATAATAAAGATAATACAAAATACATTTTCCCTCGTATAAATTCCATTATTATATGTAAACTCATGTTTTTGCTCTTATATAATTATGATCAACTTACTTGATCAACACACGCAAAACAGAGAATGATACATATTATGCAATTTATTAAAATAACGATCAAATAGTTCCGCAGTTTTTAAAATTCGCGCGCCGCGCCACGCGAGTCACGCATGGCTGCCAGTCACAAAAAATACGAAAACATGTTCAGGTTATTCTCACGCCGCGGCGTTCCAACATTGAAACCAGAAAAATTTAATTAGAACCAGTGGCGTGCACGTCATATATGTAGGATGCGTGAACGATGGATGCTTAGAACGGAACGAATGAAAGAGATAGAATGTTTGAGTGTGAGCGAGAGGGATACATAGGACGGATGTAGGTTGGATTTTAAATATGGCCGATGGTTGTACTTCGCGTGCTGCAGTTTAATTAAATAAAAATAGTGTCTCCATAAGACGATCCTTTTATTTCCACACCCGCAGTACCACATATATGCAAAAAGGCAGTGCCTACCCTATGATTTAACTTTATTCTGGTATCCCCTTATATTATATTATTACAAACTTACCCATAATTCTCTTTGCATTAGTAGTCATAAGTATGTACATGCATAAATCAATAACTTCACAACTAAGCGGTTTGCGCCATCTATCGGATTAGCGTTGCGTTACCAACAAGGTACGTAGTGATGAATAAATCAAAACTCAATCGAATGCGCTGCACTAGCGCCACGGCGCGCGGCTGCAGGAATGGCACAAACAAAGAGGCAATAATTTGAAACCAGGAAAATTGAAGATTGGGTTCTATTGTGTAAAACAGCCGCAAAGTAGTGTACGTTCCTGTAAATCTACACTAATATTATAAATATATAATATAATGGAACACAATGACAAATTTCACGCATGTGTGCATTTAGTCAGGCACTGCTTAAGCAAAAGCACTCGTCTCATTTCTTAAATATTTTGAGCTTATAATGCGTAAATTCGCTACGTTTCATAACGTTTCGTTGGTCTCATGGTGTAACGTTTTGCTTCGGAAGAACAAGGTATCAAGTTCAAATCCGGAAGTGACTACGTGATTATTTTCTTTTTTCCTTTTTTTTTCCTTCTCATTAAGTATTTTTTATTTTATAAGATTACTTTGAATCTGTAATAAAACAAAGTAATCTCATCGAGTTCATATTATTTTTTTCTGCCTATCCTGTCAAAAAACTCTGTGCAAGTGCACTGATTAGAACAATACTTACACATTTTAGTACATTTTGTGCCTTTAATAATCGAGATAATATATAATGCCGTCAAAAATATAAACAGACAAAAGAATTGAGATCTATATGGTTGCCAAGTTCTGTGCCTTAATTTTTTTTAGATACAAGAACATGCTATATACTACAATTATGTATGTAACAGTTTTTTGTTCCTCGATACAATGTCTGCTACTTAATAGTTGATATAAATTCTTAAATTATAACAAACAATTATTTACTCAATGCATGTATTTTACTTGGAGTGTAATTCAATATCAAGACGATGTTATATATTTTATAGGTTTTATTATTCACTTTTAGAGGTCCAGTTAAATATTTCTTTCTTCTTACATAATATGCACTTTATTGATAGCATAAACTAGGTAAGTAGCTACATTGATGCTACATTGCTACAGTTCAGTTCATGAATCCTATCGTTTACCTACTTACTTCGAGAATGATGCAATGCCAAGTGTCCCGACCCGAAACAGAACCGAATGTAGCCGAGGGCGCACGAAAACGTGAACGTGAGCGCTCGCACAACATCGGAATTACTACTCGCACTTACGCACTGTAGCGATATTCCGTTTCATTCGTAGAATGGCATGTACTAACTAAGGAAACAAACGGCAAGAGAAATGAGCTCCTACTCAACGTACATTGATTGGTATACTTCTTCACTACAAAGTACAGGCAGTGCCCCTCATCTGTACCGTGGGAACGCAGAAAGATACCTACACATCGCGCATCGTGGTCGACGCGCTCAGCCAGTTGGTTACCACACGCGCTCACGGCCGGACGCCGCCGGTCGCGCTATTAAATCACCAAAAAAATGGCTTCGTCGCGAATAAGACCAACACGCTGCAGTGTTGTGGGGTGTAAAACCAATAAAAGCAACAGACATTTATCCTGTTTTTCTTTGCCGACAGACGATGAAATGTTAGTAAAAATTCTTAGAATAAGGACCTACCTAAAATAATTGCAACTCTATCGCATTGCATACACTTTTATAATAGATGTAACGTTTAATAAATAAACCTACCGACTTAATGAATTTAAATTCGTAGAAAACATCCACTACCTATATCAAACAGTGGCAATAATTTACTCACTAAGATTTACGAAATAAGTTTAGTGCATGTGGCGGGAGAGTGCATTGCACGGCCTAAGAAAGGGCGTAAACGTCGGCGTTGTTCTTGGCACTTAAGACCTTTTGCAAGGAATGCATTCGCGAAGATGAAACGAGTGATCAGAATATTTTAAAACAACTTGTACCTAGTGACTATTTCGAAGCTTGTAATGCTAGTATTATATAATATTGTTACGAGCGTGGGGTTCGTATTTGATAGAAAAGCACAAATTAATCCACAAATGAAAACACACACTTTATTACTAAAATTACGCACTTACAATTCAGACGAACTGTACTTAAAATCCACTAATTAACACAAGCACAAATTACGCACTCACTATTCACACGAACTGTACTTAAAGCGCACTAATCACTTATGAGTCTTTCTCTCAGATTATCCTTTTACTCGCACTGTATCGCAGATAAAATGTAACTAACTCACGCCGAACGTCGGCGCCTTATATATCCCGCGGAACCGTTCTGGACGCATTGTCCACACATATCGCAAATATTCTAGTAAGGTCCAGTGTGAGGGCCGAGAACATTCGAGGCCATATATGTCTCTCTCTAATGGTACACTCTCTGTCACTCCCTTCTCGAATGTTCCGAGTATAGCTATCTCTTTCTAGTAGTCCTATCTCTGTCACACACTTCTCGAATGTTCCGAGTATAGCTATCTCGTTCTACTAGTGCTATCTCTGTCACTCCTATGGGATATTTCGCCATATAACGATTTGTGCTTCAGAGGCCCATAAGGGGTCCTGAAAACGCCTGAAAACGGGTTTTCAGGTTATGGCGTCATCTGATAGAGGGTGCCCTGAAACTGACTGAAAACATGTTTCAGGCGCCTGAAAACGACGGCAACTTGGGTGAAATTTCGATCTTTAGATATGTGATAGAGCAACTTCTGAAACGGCCTGAAATGACTTTTCAGCCTGCTGAAAACGCCTCTAAAGCACTGAAATTGACGTTCAAAGTTTTTGACCTAACCTACCGGCGTAACACTGCCCCCTCTTAAGACATGCTCGTCCCGAGCATCATTATTTCCGTGGTATCTGGCCAGCCGGTCAACATGAACAATCTTGCTCGGACTACGAGGATTCCGCTGGATTCGATACGTGACGTCGTTTATTTTAGTGACTACCTTGTAAGGCCCCTCCCAAATCGGGGACAGTTTCGGGGACTTTCCCACTCGTCGCATAGGGTTATGTAGCCACACCAACGAACCTTCCTCAAAACCCTCTTGGTAAGGCTTCCGGCCATATCGGGTTTCGTGAACACGATTGCACGCCGTCCCATTCCATGGCGCTCCCACGTTGCACAACGTGAGTGTTTCTCTGCTACGGGTATGCGGTCCCTTGTCTGATGCGCACCTAGTGCATCTTCTGCACCAGTTTTCTACATCTTCTCGGTAGTTCATCCAATAGAAACGTTGTCGAATTATCATCAGGGTCCTCTTGACTCCAAGGTGTCCACCAGACGCTCCATTGTGAAAGGATCTTAAAACATCTCTCACCCTTTTCCTTGGGACAACGACTTGCAAATGTACATCCTTCCCATTTGCTGATTCCCACAACCGGCACAGCACACCATTATGCATAACCAAGCTATCCCATTGTGCCCAGTAACGTTTTGTTACCGCACTCATCGGAGCTACGTCACACCATCTTGGCTTAGGCGCACCCGTACTAATCCAATTGAAAATGGGTCTCACGTCAGGATCCTCTTGTTGCGCTTGCTGCATTATTTCATCACTCCACTCATCGCTGCCGGTAACAGTTCTTAACATTCGAATTCGAACACATTCCTTGTCATCTCGTCTTAAGCAATGTTCATCGTTATCCACACAAGGTCTTCGTGATACAGCGTCAGCATTTACCCGTTGTGGTACTGACCCAAAGGGGCCCATTGCCCTTACTATTGAAGCTGGATCCCTGTCCCTCCTATTCCTATCCGGACAACTTGACTGTATGTGTCCACGTTCTCCACATTGGTAACAACGTGGTCCGGATTCGCCGCGAGGAGCTACCGGCTTCCTAGCCAACACGCCTCGTCTATTCCTTCTCGGACAGCTCAACTGTATATGTCCACGTTCTCCACATTGATAACAACGTGGTCCAAATTCGCGCTGGGGAGATACCGACTTCCCAGTCGACATTCCTCGCCTATTCCTTTTCGGGCAGCCTGACTGTAGGTGACCACGTTCTCCACAATGGTAGCAACGTGGCCCAAATTCGCGGCGGGAATCTACTGGCTTCGTAGTCGACACTTCTCGCACCCTGAATGGCCTGGATGAGTCCTGTCGTACAGCTTCCACCTCGAGAGCGTGGGCTACGGCATCTTTCAGGCTGCCGTGATGTCCCAATCGCACGGCTGCCCTCACTTCCAGATCCCGGATCCCATCAATGAAAGCCTGCACCAGCATACTGTCTACAAAGGATGCGGACGTACGTTGATAGGCCTTCCTAACCAACTTCTCGATCTCCAAGGCCCACTGCTGTAAGGACTCGTTACGTCCTTGCGTCCTATCCTTCATCTGAGCTCGGTATACGTGCTCCAGGTGACTGTCGCCGTAACGTGCCTCCAAAGCTTCTAGAAGGCGTTCGTACGTCTGGTCGTTCCCCAGAGCTTCCAGTATGGTAAGGGCCTCGTCACGCAGTGCCAACGTCAGTGCTGTTCTGGCTTGCTCCTTATTCCAGCCATTAGCCCGGGAGACAGACTCAAACTGTAGCTTATAGGCGGTCCACGATGAGGTACCATCAAAAGGCGGTACCTTGAACCTGCTGCCTCCAGCCACCGATGCGTCGGGTACACAGGTGCCCGTACCATTAGTCACTTTAATTTCTAATTTCTGGAGGCGCTTCTTATAAGCTTCGACGTCCTCCTTGACAGTTTCCACCTTTTCCGTGAGCTCATGGACTCGACTTTCCAATTCAATGTCCATATCGGCCAGTTTTTCCTGTACCTCAAACATTTCCTTCTTCCATTCGGTCGTAGACACGTGTACCTCACGGAGCATTCGAGCCTGTTCCTCCTGGTGTTCCTGAAGTTTGTTCCGGAGGATTCGAGACTGTTCCTCCTGTTTCCTTGCCTGTTCCTCCTGTTTCCTTGCCTGTTCGTCCTGTTTTCGCGACTGTTCCTTTAGCTCTCTCGCCTGTTCCTTTAGGAGGACGAAGATGGCGTTAAGGTCCACTCCCTGTGCAGCTGGAGCAGGTGACTCCGACATACCAGGTGTCGAGTCTCCCGATCCAGATGTTTGGCTTCGCGTCGTCACTCCTTTCGGCTCGGTTTCTCGTGGCATTAACGGCATTTTCTATCCGCACTTCTGACACCAAATGTTACGAGCGTGGGGTTCGTATTTGATAGAAAAGCACAAATTAATCCACAAATGAAAACACACACTTTATTACTAAAATTACGCACTTACAATTCAGACGAACTGTACTTAAAATCCACTAATTAACACAAGCACAAATTACGCACTCACTATTCACACGAACTGTACTTAAAGCGCACTAATCACTTATGAGTCTTTCTCTCAGATTATCCTTTTACTCGCACTGTATCGCAGATAAAATGTAACTAACTCACGCCGGCCGTCGGCGCCTTATATATCCCGCGGAACCGTTCTGGACGCATTGTCCACACATATCGCGAATATTCTAGTAAGGTCCAGTGTGAGGGCCGAGAACATTCGAGGCCATATATGTCTCTCTCTAATGGTACACTCTCTGTCACTCCCTTCTCGAATGTTCCGAGTATAGCTATCTCTTTCTAGTAGTCCTATCTCTGTCACACACTTCTCGAATGTTCCGAGTATAGCTATCTCGTTCTACTAGTGCTATCTCTGTCACTCCTATGGGATATTTCGCCATATAACGATTTGTGCTTCAGAGGCCCATAAGGGGTCCTGAAAACGCCTGAAAACGGGTTTTCAGGTTATGGCGTCATCTGATAGAGGGTGCCCTGAAACTGACTGAAAACATGTTTCAGGCGCCTGAAAACGACGGCAACTTGGGTGAAATTTCGATCTTTAGATATGTGATAGAGCAACTTCTGAAACGGCCTGAAATGACTTTTCAGCCTGCTGAAAACGCCTCTAAAGCACTGAAATTGACGTTCAAAGTTTTTGACCTAACCTACCGGCGTAACAATATGTTACACATTATGTTGTATAAGCACCTACCAAACTTTATTTAGTAGTACCTACTGTCATCGGGATATATTTAAGTTACTTAAGTAGGTACCTACACAGACAGTTTCATGTTTTTGTTTCATGTTTCTGGTAATGTTCAGAAAGAATAGGTAGGTAAGATTGCTTGATTGAATTATTTAACGTAAGTAAAAAATATGGTTGTCATGTCATTTGATATTTACCACTCGCTTTTCGGTGAAGGAAAACATCGTGAGGAAACCACCTAAGCCCAATAAGGCCTAGTTTCCCCTCTGGGTTGGAAGGTCAGATGGCAGTCGCTTGCGTAAAAACTAGTGCCTACGCCACATCTTGGGATTTAGGTAGCCGACCCCGATTGAGAATTCATTCTCT
This sequence comes from Apotomis turbidana, assembly GCA_905147355.2. Lineage (NCBI taxonomy): Eukaryota > Metazoa > Arthropoda > Insecta > Lepidoptera > Tortricidae > Apotomis > Apotomis turbidana. Next base: position 1,203,676 of record LR990285.1, read on the forward strand.
ACAAAGATATGGGACAAAAGCTAGGAGGATGATGATGAAGTAAAAAATATGGTTCCGATATACCTACTCGGGAATTTAAACGATTTTGATGGTGTGCCGCAGCGCATGTGAATACCTATTTCTAGTAGGTACCTAATGATAATTAAATTTAAACTAATAATTTAAATAAATCGATCGTTTTTTCATCATTTCTAAAATCATTTCTAAGCGGTGTCAACCCTAGAGTCGTTTTGCCGGCACGTGCGGCCAACGAACTGCACGTTCAAGGTCGCTCCATTGTTAAATTGAGTAGGTATGAAAAGCGGTAGGTATTTGCCTTTTTATTTAGACATGAGTATCTGTTTGAAGAACTATTATATTAATCTGTGCCGTTGTTTAGGACATTTTTTCAAGTTTACTTGTGCCTTTTTCAATAATAACGCAGTATTTTCCAATACTGCTATTAGTTGATCTGCTGTCGACATTTTAGATTTGCATGTAATTTGCGAATGTAAATAACTTATAGGTTACTTATGACTTCGATATATCAGTACGTAATTATTGAAAATCGAGTATAAATATACTTGTTTTTCGCCTCACCTTTAACGCGGTTCTCCGCATAAACCAGTGTAGCAAGACCCCTATCTTACAAAGTTTATGTACAGTGCTAGTATCTCGTTCCGTTGGGCGCCTTCGGTCGGTCTTAGCCACCAGTTAGCTAGACCTCTCGCTTACGGCTTAAAACCGGCCGGTCAGTGTCTCGCACGATTGGTTTAGTAGCACTGTCTTTTGATAAACACTTCATTGATTAACGGCTTATATCACTTTTTAATCCGGTTCGATGTTCGACCATATGTTCTTTACATTAGGATTCACTTTTTTTGTAGGTACTTTGGTCACAGAGAAGTGTTTGACGGATGATTGATTATTTGCTACTGGTTATTATTATTACATAATATTTAACTATCTTATAGGCTAACACACACATGCATGTATCGCGCACGTTGTATCTAACTTGCCGAACAGTAATATTTTAAATACGATTGTATACAATTGTATCAAAACGTACACAGCTTTTCATTACCCCTCATTTAAGAATCAGACACATTTCACTGTTATGGTTGGAAAAACACGGCCCTGTGTCAAACAGCGAAGGCTTAAGAGGGTCCCGATAGCGCCTTCTGGTACGGTGATTGTGAAATTGTTGATTAATGTATGTATTTAATTGTTGTATACTACTTACCTAATGGGAATTGTGGCTACGTTTGTAATATTACAAAAAGATTCAATACCAGAATCCAGTTAAATCATAGGTTAAACACTGCCTTTTTGCTTATATGACGTGCACGGTACTGCGACTTCATAATCCGAAACGTCGCGCGCAACGCCGATGTTCGCTGCGCGCGAAATTTAAAACAAGCGAATTTGTTTGACCTTCATTTTCATAGATTGCATTAACAAAAGTAGAACTTTTTTTGTGTTTGTTGATAAAGTAAGTTAATTAGATTGTGTAGAAGCAAAATGACGGATTTTAATACAGTATTAATTACGCCGTAAGCGCTTACTAATAAAAATATAAAATAAAAATTCAGCATAGGTCTATATTTTCTGAGTTTTATAATACCAATACAACGAGAAGCTCGTAGAACACATCTAAACTGATTTAAATACTGACACGTTTTAGTTATAACGTTTAATCAATATCGTAGTGCCATGTCGCTGTTCCATAGAAGTCAATATTCTAAAATTTCAATAGCAATTACTGTTGATAGTTTTTATTCCACGGCAATTGAAATTTTGAGCTTAAATTTCATAATGATCAAATAATAATCATGCATAAGAAATACCTAAACCATACCTAACGCATCACCCTGTCAATTATTATTTTATTAAAAATAGCTTTGAGTTGACCTTAATTGTCCACTTAAAACAAAAAAAGGACTAGAATTATCAAAACCTCGTCCATGTACATCACGCTCCGCGTACTGGCCTAATTGACCACAACTTATAACTAAATTATCAAAATACTCAATGATCTATTACAATGACTTTCAGAGGTAAAGATAATCCAATTAATATAATTGTTTTCTAGCTATTGTAGCTAAACGCTTCTAAAAAACTTTATGTTCCAAATTTTGCAACTGCTTGAAAAGTGTTGAAAGAACGATCATCAATGAAACGATTTTCGGTAAAATTATGGGTTCGCGTCAGCAAACACATAGGGTAGGTTTAGGTTGATAATAAGAAGGTTAGATTTGTATGATATTAACAAGCACACAAATCGAGCCAGCCGAACCGAATATACACTCAATTTCCCTCAATTAAACATTGCCTATGTGAGTATATTAAGCAAAATCTATGTATACGGCCCTACGTTTTGTTACGTAAAGTATTAAAAATTATGTAACACCTATACTTACCTATGTTTAAACAAATAAATGATCTCCCCCCCCCCCCACCCCTCTCTCTCTCTCTCTCTCTCCCTAAACAATAATTTTATTTGCTTTTTTTCGTATTTCGATAAACGTAATTTGTGTTTCGAAATAAAATATAATCATTTTTATCAAAACTTTATATCCCTGCTATTAAAAAGAAGCGATGAACTTGTGAAACCAAAAAATCGTGAAGTAAATAATTTGAAATGATTATTAAGTGATATGAAGAGTTCGTGAAATGATGCAGTTTTGAAATGAATATTGGTCAAATGACCGTCTGTCTTAGGAAAAGTTTATGAAATGATGCAGTTGTGAATTTTATATTTTGTTAAATAGCAATTTGTGTGTGATATTAAAACTGTGAAATTATGCAGTTGTGAAGTGTATATTTGTCAAATGACCATTTGTGTAATGATAGTTAACCGCACCCTACGCTCTCCTTAACGGATTAAAAAAAAAACTGATAAAATAATAAAGAGTATATTTACTCAGTCCCGACTCCCGTCACTCGGTCGGGGTCGTAGGTCTTGTCGTGTCGCTTGCGGTAGTACTCCAGCGACTCCAGTATGGGGCGCACCGGCAGCGGCTCCTCACGCCGCAACACCTGCCATTTTATTTTAATACTTCATGAAACATTTTATTTGCTATGAAAACAAAACACAAGGGTGATTGGTTCCTAAAGCTTAGTCCATATGAAGACATGTTGTATGGTTGTAGCGCGTCGTGCCGGCGCGGCGCTGTGTGCACCGGTGCAGCGCACATTATTTATTCAGACGCAAACATGTAAACACACCACATATTTAACATCGTCGGGGATAGTGCAATACCGCGTAAATAACAGCTGTTTAATAAAGTTCTCATTTCGATAAAATACTTTGCATTTGTTTGAATATTGATTCGTATCTACTCTTGTTACTTACGCGGTATTGCACTATCCCCGACGATATGTCGCCATATATTTTTAACCGAGCATCTTAAATATGTCATACATTCGGTAAATGGGGCACTCTCTTGTAAAAATTACGAAATTCTGTAAATGCAAATTTATTATAGTAACGTTTTCCAAAATTATAAGAAAAATCGCAAGTTGTGGCACTGAAGTGATATTTTGAATCTTATAAAATAAAATGTACATCAGGGTGGATTCGATTTTTCTTCACTTCCTTGACTTTATTTTGTGCAGCCCTAATTTGACTATAAATATAATAATATATCAGCGGTAATTTCAACATAAAATCATTATTAATATACACATTTTTTTTAAACTGCCAGGACTAGAAATTCGGGTGTTGTTGATAATTACCCAAATATGAACGTGTTAGGATACTGTACCACAATGCAAAGTTGTTATTCGTTACTGTATGAGTCACGAGCCAAACGCGAACGTTCAATGCGTACTGAAAGCGATACGCATTACGCCTGGTACACGTAAAAATAAAAATATGGATTCAAAATATTCATCGTAACACTTACATTTTCCACCGCCTGTGGATCAAATAGAAAAACTATTAGTTTTCCACCCAAACTCGCGTCAAATTTCACTATTGGTCCATAAAACTGGTAAAGTCGATCAGTCATTTTGCCCCCTTTACATCCTGCCATTTTACCTGCATAAAGAAATCACTTTGAATTAAATTTAATTATAGTAGTACGCGTATGTAAAAGAGAAGCAAACCGTACTCCACCCTCGCAACATGTTTTCTTCCGGGGACCTATGATGGTTGCGTGTGTATCACACGATAAATAAGTGACAAAGCATCTGTCACATGCACTCGCATTTTGTCAAAACGTGATGGATGCTATGTCACTTTTTTATCGCATAATAAAAGCAACCATCATAGGCCCGATGGTCTCAGTGTTAAATAAATAATGGAATTCCTCCCCTTCCATCGGCCTATGTACCTATATATCACTTATGTGGCTTTAGCTGTCAGTTCCACATCAGCAGATGAAACCATGTGACTGCGCAAGAAACAATTTAACGCTATTTACAGCAACTTTTAAAGGTGCAAGAGGGCTGATACCACTGACCTCAAATTTGTTTCAGGAGCAATTTCCACGAGGTTTTTGTACCACTTACCCACGTCTAGATATATTACAATTTCATTTAAATCAGTTTCTTCTTTGGATAGATATATGAAGGCGGAAGATTGTCCTCTGAGTCCTAACCGTCCCGTAACCAGTCCGCAGCCCGCAGCCCGCAATAACGTATAAAGGTAATTCAAAACATGATGCCACGCGAGGGCGACGCAACATGCCACATTGTTTTAATGTTTTAAGTTGTGTCTTCGAGCCGTGAATGTTTCCGTTCCACGCCATCAATGTCCACGTCACGACGATACAACACATAAGTCGTCATAATGTCCCACATAACGTAACATGAAGTTGTGTTTTGGCACCTCGAGCCGGGCTCTCTGAGGACAGTTAAAGTGTCAGCCTAGAGCCAGTGTTAACGGAATAGTTACCTCCGGGCAAAAAGTTATGGATGACTCCTAGAAGAGGCAGACTCGATGGCCCAGGAATTTCTTTCCATGATTTAAGGTTTCTGGGTTCCTTTTGTTTTTCAACCGTTGAACAATTGATGCTGGCACTTCTGGAAATAATACAAAGAAGAGTACTGATATGTAATGATCGACTGAGAGACAGGAGACCCCAATATGAGGTGAGAAGGTGAGATATTTAGATTTTCCAGGTCCCGGAGCCGAACGGAAGAAAGAATGAACCTGCACGCACGCACGCACGCACGCACGCACATCAACGATTTTATTGATAGTGATTTAAGAGGAAGGTTTATATGTATAATACAATATGCATAATTTAGCAGCATGCACTGGTGCGAAGCCGGGGTATATATATGTATAAAAATCAATTGCTGTTCCTTTGTCTCGCCAAAACTCGAGAACAGCTGGGCCGATTTAGCTGATTTTGGTTTTGAAATGTTTAGCAGCTTACTGACACAGACCGAATTCCACGCGGGTGGAGCCGCGGGCACAGCTGCTATTGTTATAAATATTAGGGAATAAGAACATTTTATGTTTATGTTTAAAGAATTTTATTTCTCATAAAGAATTACAGAAATTCACTTAAGTACATGAGAAAGGTTACAAGTTAAAACTAAAACTAAGCATACAGTGTACAAAAAGTTAAATACAAATCTTATAATATACAAAAGAAATCTCATAGAAAAATAATAGTTGGTAGAAATGAATTAGTTTACAACGCTATACAACAGCTGCACGTCAAGCACAGTGATGTAGGAAGAAGATATGCGGGCGCGCCCTTAATATGTTTTGACGAGATTAAGATTCGGTCGGCAACGTTGTTTCGTAGTTTTTTGACTGTGACTTTATAATCATAGGTACCCCTTTTTCGTATTTAATAAGTAGGTTGCATTCTCCATTTTGAGTTCGGTCATGTAGTTGCTGCTGTAGATTCTTTAAAACTTCTCGCTGGTAGGGAGTCTGGTCGGAGTAGATCTTGATGTTGTTGAGCTTTACATTCTTTTTGTTAGGGAGCAGTTGTTTGCTACCTTTTCTGATGTAAAACACACTTTAATGACTTGATTTTTGTTGGGCTGATATTTTCCTAGTCTGAACATTTGTTGAGGATCAGGGCAGTCGTTGAGAACTAATTTAGTGATTTTTAACACCTCTAGTCTGTCGTATTCTAGCCGTTCTATGGCGTTCTCAGCAGTTGATTCTAATATACCAGCTATAGCGATATTTTTACTTCGCATGTTTCGTTCTTGACATTCGTTGATGAGTTTATCGTAGGATTCGTAAGTGATCGATGTTTGATTTGTATATCCAGGTGTAGATGTCTTTAATAGGTTGATATCAGTTTCTAAATTTCTTACTCTCTCCTCTGTAGCTTGTGTTGAGGTAACTAACTGGTGTATATCTTTTCGCAGTTTGTCTTGTTCTATACTCATCGAAGCCATATCATTTCTGATGCTGTTCACCTGGTTCTTTATATCAGTAACGTCCTGGTGGATCTTGTTTATGTGTTCTTTTTGTGTACAACTGGTTGTCTGCATAAATGCCATCATATCTGCCATTTGTTTTTTCAGATCAGATAGGTCGTTTATGATTTGATCATTTTCGTTATGCAGCTTACGTTTGTTTCGGAACGTTATCTGAGGGTTATCACTGTCCAATGGTAGGTACTCAAGTTTGGTTGAGAGCCGCTAGCTCCAACGGAGATACCGCCTCCATTCGGTGAACTTTGTGCCTTACCGTACATTGTACATCCGTGGCGTGGCTTATCTGTTTGAGCGCAGTGATGCAGCTGCACGGTCGAAAGGCAGTATGCGTCAATCACTCGTTAAGCAAAACTGAATGCACTGTTCGCTAGTATAACGGTTGAGATTTGTAAGTCATGTATAAATAATTTTTATAATATTTTAGAACGCGTCTACACTGTACACTTGCTCAGCGCATTTTTAAAACATTTTACTAACAGGGTTTTGACTGTCGGTACCTTAAATACCCTTTTTATTAACCAGACAGGATAGGAAGGATGTTGTAGAATTGACTTATGAGTGAAAATTATGTCTCGAAACAAAAACAATTTACGTATGGGCCCCTATAGTACAGTGATGTATACCTTTACACTATAATGTATATTTATAAAAACGTTTTAGTGTATCTGACCATAAAAGTACTTACATTACTGCAGACGTCGGAAAAGAAGGGCTTGCCGGGAGAGTAGGTATAGATATAGGGTAGGTATACGATAGTGGAATACTAAGCCTAAAAGCCCTTTTCACGGCTAAGGCATTAGAGCTTTCCTCAAGACGCCATTCCCGGCTTAGGCCTTCAATTTTGTATGAAATGACAGTTGCCTCGAATCGTTCCGCCCGTTATGACGCACTTTATGGCGACATTTCATTGCATGTTTGAGAAAAGCATTTATTATTATTATTATTCAATCATCTAACAGATTTAAAAACAACTCACCGGCAATGTTGTTGTTGTCCCTTAATATTTATTTATTTATTATTATTATTTATAATGACAATATGGCCTAAACTTTATTTAATGATAGGATGGAAAGAAAAATATCAAGACTGGCTCGCAGCGACGCATAGTAAAGATCAATAAAAACCCACAACAGACTCAAAATCACGACACTTTGGTACAAATGCTTACCTTCTGAAGTGTGCATGTCCCGCGGCCAACCTGGACACGGCGCGTGCCTCCAATATGTGCATCTTGGTTTAGTCTACAACATATAAACGCATTACTTAATTGAAACTATTAATTTACGTTTACCATATAGACAAGATTAAGATGTGGAGGCGTATTGTTAGTATTTAAACAAAGATGAGTTTTAAATTCGTTGGACACATTTTATGAGGTGTTAGCGATACTGAAAAATATTATTACTTATAAGGAATAAGTGCAGCGTCAGTCTCGCTCCGCAAGCAGCTGCTTGTTTTGTAAAACAAAAAGAGGTGAATCGAATCATAAGTACATACTTACTACCATTTGAGTAAACGTTTAAAGGAATTGCTTACGTCGGAGTATTTAGTAATATTTTTATTATTGTCATTTCTTTTTGGTATTTTCGATTTAATTATTTTTTATCACGATAAAAACATCAGAAATTATATATAAAAAAACGATTTTTATTATTCCCTATTGTATAGGTCCATGTATAACTCTATCTACGATTTCTGATTTTGATACGAATAAATTTGTTAAAAATTTAGTCCTGACTTGCAGTCGTACGTATCTTCCGAGAAGATACTTACGTGATTGTGCTAATCTGTTAGCATTCAGTATAATAGACCCCGTCATGACTCGCATGACGTGTGACAGTGCAGGAGCGAATTCTACGTTACGTTGTAGTGACGTAGAATCCGAGGGCACGGAGCCGCTGGGTGATTTAAACTAATTGGGTATCCCAAAAAATTACCCATTTTTATATTTTTATTCGATGAAATAGGCCATTTTATGATACCGATTTCTTTAATTCTTCTTTAGAATAAGTAGTTATTTTTTTACTAATTATTTTAAGACGCTCATAAGATGACGGCATGCGTTTCCACCTGTGTTTGAGGCACAGACAACCCGTTTGAGGATAGTAAAAAAACACTATTTAGTGCATTCTTATTTGTATTTCTACTATTTCGCTGGTAAACCTACGCATTTCTGAAATGGTCGACTTGGCCATAAAATTCCCAAAAAAAAAAACAATATCATGTCAAAGAACTGTCAGCTGACAGTTTGTAAATAACCAAAGTATATGCTAGGTCCATGTAACCAACAAAAATGTAGTTGTTTTCAAATTTGTTTGCATTATTTTACTACAAGTTATATGTGCTGCTTTTCGATAGCTCTGTCTTAATTTTGTACTTATTTTTCACCCTATGCTAGTCTCCATGGCTATACTTTGACCGTACCAACAAATATTTTACTTAATCCAATACTACATGCCTCAACATCTCAAGAAATACGATAAAAGTATTTGTGTGATGCTAGAAAATAAATGGAAATAATAGTCCTTATAACGAATAATTAGTCATATACGTTATAGATAGGTTAGTAGTTTAGTAGAGAATTAATGAAATTCAGATTGAACTGTACAAATGTTTAATAAAAATAAAATAAAGTAAAAATAGGTTAGATCCGGCTAGTTCGTGGGTAATTTAGTTTGAAATTCCGAGCTGAGCACACTTTAGAGGAGACAAGTCCTTGTTAGGAGCCACTTCCCTGCACACGTCGTCTTCGTCGCAGCAGGCTAGGTTCGGGCTAGGTTAGCTCTAGCCGCCCTGGAGTCTGGGTAGGGCAAACTAGCTCCAGGCTTGATGATCTTGATGTAGTCCTGGGCAAGCCCCAGGCTTAGTATTGGTAGTGTCAGGATATAGGAATCGGTAGCCGGGATTAGATGCCCCGGGATAGGTATCGCAGCTCTAGGATAGGTTTCCCGGCCCCAGGATAGGTTTTCAGGCCCCAGGTTAAATCCCTGAAAATCCCGTAATGTTTAGTTGTAGTTCAGGCATGTGACTGCGACATCTTGATTGCTACGCGAGCTGCGTAGGCTAGTTAAGTGAACTCCTAAGCATTTAATAGTAATCAATGATGTGGCAGTCACAAGCACAATAATATTAAAACAAAGAAGTACCTACATCAAAAAAATAGTTCATATTTAGAGTAGATGAGGTCTATGGCCGTATGGTTAACTGTACACTAAGATAATGCTATTATTTAGTTAATGATCAAATTAAGTTGTCTTAGCCTAACCAAGGAAATTATGTTCGCCCAGCCTCAGACAGAAGAGACTGAAGAATCAATATTGGCATATGAAGAGGAAATTGAATGATCGAGCAGTAAACTATGTAAAGTAAAATAGGGGATGCGACTGACGTTGAATTATACAACATAGTGTATGAAAAAAATTTGCTCAAAATGTCATGAAACAGAGAAAAAAAACAACAAAATGTTTATTGAAATATGTGACCAATACGCAAGAAAATTTTGAAACTGTTTTCAGAATCCTCATAATTTAACAAAACAATAATTGTATGACAGCCATGACTGATTCACACTTTTTAACGGTGAAAAATGCAAATTGATTATTATTTTCACCATATTGTAGATAAAGTAAATGTAATTAGTAGTAAATGTAGGTAGGCCATGTGTATGAAGCGTTTTTAGTGCTCTGAAGGAATGTCGAACTTTGACGGTCATTTGTGACTTATAGAGCAGTCTAAGTGTAGGTAGTCCCATAGTCCCATACAGACATTAATTGATCCCTATAAAAATTATATCGATTGACATCCTCAAAAAAAAGTTGTCCGCTCGTTTATTGTGATATCATATACCCTTTTAATATGACCTTTTAAAATGCAAAAGCGCGCTGTGAGGATTATTACAAAGAAACCACTCGATCACCCGGCTCAGGAGCTGTTTAAAAATCATAAAATGCTCACCTTGCCTTGTGTACCCTGCAAGTTCGTCAGATCAAATCTTGACCAATACACGACCCGTGGGCAAAATCATGGAAGAAACACTCATGGGCAACACCTGCTGCTTGTCCCACACCGTAGACTCGCCAACTCGCTAGAGGGTCATTCGGTATTATTGGTGTTAAAATATAGGGTGTCCCTAAAACCAACGCCGAAATGAAGAGGGGTGATAGAACAGCTCATAAGCAACCATATTAAGTTAATTTGACCTTAATAAAAAATTCATGGTTTTCGAGATATTTGCATTTAAAAAAAACTCGTGACTTTTGATGCCCTGCGTCAGTATGTCGATTGCCACCACTGCAAATTTAGGTATTTTTTAAATCTGTTTTTTGCAGGATGTTACTAAAAACATATCCTATCGAATGTAATTTCAATTTATTACATATCATGATGCTTTGTCGGTAAAAATAATAAAAAAAAAACGTATAATAGCAATTTATTAAATTTAGCCAGCGGTTTTGATCGAGTTTCATTTAAAAAAAGTATTGTAAACTAACATGGCACACAACATAAAAAGATAGTAAATTTATTGTAGTTTTCAAAAAGGTACAGCATTTTCTAATTTACGCAGCAGTTTACGAGATATTGATATTTTACACTAACAGGAGCTCATACTGCAGTTATTACATAGTATGGAACCAGAGCCCCTACTAGGCTCAGAGTTTGAATTTCGAACAAAAAATAGATTCAAAGAATACACAATTTGAAATTGGAACACAATTTGAAATTCGAATTCAAGTCGGCTTTCTGATTAAAGAGTATTTTAGTAATTTTAGGACACTTCGTCAATTCGTTTGATGTTCTTTATTTAGTTTGGTTTTTTTCTTAAATAGACTTGATTTACCAATAGAACTCGTGTTTGCCTTGTGATTTGGATTTTTGGTACAATTTAACTTTGCTTTGTGCATCTTGGACTCGAGTTCTGCCTATTGATTTTAACTTCGATTTACTTTGGCTCTGTTAAGATTAATTTTAGTGCGTTTGTTACAAATATGCCAGAGAATTATACTCCTCAAGAATATGCCAACATGCATTTTGTCTATGGGGAATGTCAGGGTAACTCTTGTGCTGCAGCTAGACTCTATCGGGAAAGATATCCAAATTTAAGGCATCCGGACCATCGAGTATTTCGAAATGTTCATCTCGCATACTCACAAGGCGTTTTGCCTGGCAATCGTGGTGGATTGGGAAGACTTAGAGGAGATTACGATGAAGATGTTTTACAAGAGATTCAAAACGACCCATCCACTTCGACACGGAACATTGAACGTAATTTAGGGATATCAAAATCTGTTGCCAATAGAATATTACGTCGATATGGATATCATCCATACCACATACAACGTGTTCAAGCGTTGCTGCCCCGTGATTACCCACTTTGTGTTCAGTTTTGCCAGACAATGCTGCAAAAACACAGAGAGGATCCCAATTTCATAAATATGGTTTTATGGTCTGATGAAAGCACTTTTAAGAGAGATGGATTTATGAACATGCACAATTTACACAGTTTTGCATTAGAAAATCCTCATTTAATGAGGGAAGTTCGGATCAGTACCAATTTAAAGTGAACCTCTGGACTGGAATATTAGATGGGAAAATAATTGGCCCATTTGAATTACCAGAAACGCTGAATGGTCCAAGTTATCTGCATTTCTTAGAGAATGAGTTGCCAAATCTTCTCGACGACGTACCTTTAGCTACGCGGAGGTCAATGTGGCTGCAGAATGATGGCTGTCCAGCACATTATGCACGCGAAGTGCGACTACATTTAAACCAAACTTATCCACAGAAATGGATCGGCCGTCTGGGTCTGTGGCCTCCTCGATCTCCAGACCTAAATCCTCTGGATTTCTATTACTGGGGTTATATTAAAGAAAAAGTTTACAATGAACCGATTAACAGTATAGCGGAGCTGAGACAACGCATTTACGCAGAGGCCCAAAACGACGTATCAAGAAGTGCACGTCACGTGCCGAGCTTGTATTCAAGTCAATGGCGGACAATTTGAACATTTAATTTAGTTACATAAAACAGGTATCGTATTTTTTTAATGTTTTTAGTTTTTTATTCACTTAACAGATAAAAATGGCAACCAGTATTATTTTTGCATTATCTTATAAACCGCTAAATAATTAAGTCACTTCAATACCATTTTAAAAACAACTCTAAATTTGCTATCTTTTTACGTTATTTGCCAGGTTCGCTATGAACATTTCATTTTTTTTTTTATTCTAAAATTGAATTGTGTTCCTATTCTAAATAAAGTATTCTTTAAATCGATTTTTTGTTCAAAATTCAAACTCTGAGCCTAGTAGGGGCTCTGGTACCATACTATGGAATAACTGCAGTATGAGCTCCTTTTGGTGTAAAATATCAATATCTCGTAAACTGCTGCGTAAATTAGAAAATGCTGTACTTTTTGAAAACTACAATAAATTTAATATCTTTTTATGTTGTGTGCCATGTTAGTTTACAATACTTTTTTTAAATGAAACTCGATCAAAACCGCGGGCTAAATTTAATAAATTGCTATATTTCGTTTTTTTTTATTATTTTTACCGACAAAGCATCATGATATGTAATAAATTGAAATTACATTCGATAGGATATGTTTTTAGTAACATCCTGCAAAAAACAGATTAAAAAAATACCTAAATTTGCAGTGGTGGCAATCGACATACTGACGCAGGGCATCAAAAGTCACGAGTTTTTTTTTAATGCAAATATCTCGATAACCATGAATTTTTTATAAGGGTCAAATTAACTTAATATGGTTGCTTATGAGCTGTTCTATCACCCCTCTTCATTTCGGCGTTGGTTTTAGGGACACCCTGTATAACACACTTCCTAGTGAGATAACGAATTCTCTCAGCGATGCAGTTTTCATGAAAAGGCTAAAAAACTTCTAGTTGACCTGGCATGCTACAGCGTTGATGAATTCATACAAATAAATCAGTGCCTCCAGTGAATAAGGCAATAACTCAAAAACGGCACTTTTCAGGAGAGACAAAAAACGATTTTTTAATAGAAGATATTTAGAACTTTCACTTTTTAAGCATTTTTATACAAGCTATGGTGTTAGGCATTCGTTTTATGAATAAAGAACTAATAATTTGGCCCTGTAAATATGGTTTTTTCAGGTTTTTTTGTAGTTATGCCTTTTGTTCACGAATATTTAAGGACATAACTCAATTTATATGGACCAATTTTAGCGATTGTTTAGCAATTAAACGACTTATGCCCTTATGAACGACGTGCATAAAAGATGAACACGACTTATACCATTGTGAACGACGTGCATAAACAAAAAAAGTACGACTTATACCTATGTGAAAGACGTGCATAAACGAAACGAAACGACTTATACCAATTTTTAATATGGTACTTTAGATATTACACGACTTATCAAGTTTGAAATTGGCTACCTAAGGAGTAAAATGTGGCTGTGTAATAGAATGATCATAAAAAAACATTGATGAAATAAATAATTCTCGTTTATTACTATTATCAAATATATCAATATCAACATAAATATCATTGCACTCACTGTCAATGAATGGCAACAGCTCTATTTAGATCCTCCGATTTCTCAACACATATCAGTAACGGAATTTCGGATAATGTCTGTTAAAGTTATACTTAGAAGATTTTCATATCTTCCATGCCTTTTAATTAAAAGCGTACATTTTTCTTTGCAATTCATCAAGTACCGAGACGAATTTAAGAAGCCCAAACTCAGTAGGATTGCGTTATTTTATTATAGAGTTTTGCCTATGCCCACCATCTCTGGCCCCATCATCAGATCAGGTCTATGCTTATTGTATAAAAATTTCCGAGGACTTGAGTTGAAACTATGTATGTTATGTAAGTATAATTATGTAAACCTAATTTCCGCTCAAGTCCTCGGAAAGTGAATTAAATCTTCCTTGAAATATTTTTTAACATACAATATGTAAATATTAATAAAAACTTTTAATAAAGAACGTGTTAATACCTCCTCCATTATTATTCCGTTTGTTATTGTTTTTTTCGTCAAGCTTAGCCCACTTTTATAAACTATCCTCTTAATAAAACACTTCACGAATAGAATGAAAATCACGACTCGTTGACAAAATCCAAACTGATGAATTAATTATAATAAAGTAAATAGACACCATACTTTTCTCGATGGATTAATTTACAAAATGTTCAACTTTCTTACCACTTGTATATTTTTGAGTTTAAAAATACAACATAAGTATCATCCTGTCCTATTCACGTTACTCAGATAATGCAGTGAGTTTTAAAAGTTTGTTAAATATTTATTCATAATTCAATAGTGGATGAAAGAGTCATGTCCGAAAACTAAAATTAAGTAGAAACTGTAACTGATTCGATAGGATATTGAAATATACATGACAATGTCAGTAATAATATGTTGAATGTATAATTATATAGGTACAATACAATACCATACATGAGTACGTTCTCTTTATTGGGCACCTCATAACTAAAACATACAGGAGAAATACAACGCAATATATATTTTAAAGATAATTAATTTGAATAACTTCATTCATGGTTAAAGTTTGCATGTAAATAAGTAAAACTTAGCCCAGTTTCAATGAATGAGTCACATTTTCATCAAAACCTAACACCCAGTTAACGCAAGTACCCGCATAAATAAACGTTATAAAAATGATAATGTGATTTAATTTCAACATAACACTTTCTTTCTTCTCAAAAAATTAAAATAATACACATTTGCGACTGTGACTATGACTATATGCTATGTAAAAACAGCTAGAAGTGAAAGCTATAGTAAAAAATATACATAATTATGCTATGTGGAAATTGTAGTGGAAAACTTTCTTCCACTACAATTTCTTCTCACTGGTAAAACTGTTGCCACTTTCTTTCATCCATTGAGTTTAAGGCTTTTATAACTTAAAAAAAATTAAAATCGAGAGGGGGGTTTTATTAAAACTTCAAAGGTTAATTAATGAAATAACTGCGGTACGCAAATAGACCAATAGCAAGACGGTATTGGTTGTGAAACTGTCCTATGGCGTTACTTGGTCAGGTGGCACTAAACGAGTTATTCCTTTATGAGCATGTTAGAAAAATGTCATAAATGTGTTTATGTCAAAATGGCGCTACTTGGTCCGATGGCACTAAACGAGTTATTCCTTTATGCTCATGTTAGAATCATGGCATAGATGTGTTTATGTCCAAATTCAAAAATATAAGAGTAAATATTTCCTTGGGTACATGCGTAATTTTGGCTCGACATCATTTATTCCCTTGTTAACGTCTGCAATGCAAAATAAGAGTAACTTATACCTTTTTGAACCTCGACTTATACCCTTTAGCTCATCGAAAAAACTAGGTTAGGAGACAGCTAGAGATACGTCCTTTTGATATGTTATGTAGTTTGACGAGCTGATTCCAATGGTGCAATAAAATCCAAAGGGAATAACTCGTCTTATTCCGTTCTTCACTGGAGGCACTGATATATTGCGTTGTATTTCTCCTGTATGTTTTAGTTATGAGGTGCCCAATAAAGAGAACGTACTCATGTATGGTATTGTATTGTACCTATATAATTATACATTCAACATATTATTACTGACATTGTCATGTATATTTCAATATCCTATCGAATCAGTTACAGTTTCTACTTAATTTTAGTTTTCGGACATGACTCTTTCATCCACTATTGAATTATGAATAAATATTTAACAAACTTTTAAAACTCACTGCATTATCTGAGTAACGTGAATAGGACAGGATGATACTTATGTTGTATTTTTAAACTCAAAAATATACAAGTGGTAAGAAAGTTGAACATTTTGTAAATTAATCCATCGAGAAAAGTATGGTGTCTATTTACTTTATTATAATTAAATCATCAGTTTGGATTTTGTCAACGAGTCGTGATTTTCATTCTATTCGTGAAGTGTTTTATTAAGAGGATAGTTTATAAAAGTGGGCTAAGCTTGACGAAAAAAACAATAACAAACGGAATAATAATGGAGGAGGTATTAACACGTTCTTTATTAAAAGTTTTTATTAATATTTACATATTGTATGTTAAAAAATATTTCAAGGAAGATTTAATTCACTTTCCGAGGACTTGAGCGGAAATTAGGTTTACATAATTATACTTACATAACATACATAGTTTCAACTCAAGTCCTCGGAAATTTTTATACAATAAGCATAGACCTGATCTGATGATGGGGCCAGAGATGGTGGGCATAGGCAAAACTCTATAATAAAATAACGCAATCCTACTGAGTTTGGGCTTCTTAAATTCGTCTCGGTACTTGATGAATTGCAAAGAAAAATGTACGCTTTTAATTAAAAGGCATGGAAGATATGAAAATCTTCTAAGTATAACTTTAACAGACATTATCCGAAATTCCGTTACTGATATGTGTTGAGAAATCGGAGGATCTAAATAGAGCTGTTGCCATTCATTGACAGTGAGTGCAATGATATTTATGTTGATATTGATATATTTGATAATAGTAATAAACGAGAATTATTTATTTCATCAATGTTTTTTTATGATCATTCTATTACACAGCCACATTTTACTCCTTAGGTAGCCAATTTCAAACTTGATAAGTCGTGTAATATCTAAAGTACCATATTAAAAATTGGTATAAGTCGTTTCGTTTCGTTTATGCACGTCTTTCACATAGGTATAAGTCGTACTTTTTTTGTTTATGCACGTCGTTCACAATGGTATAAGTCGTGTTCATCTTTTATGCACGTCGTTCATAAGGGCATAAGTCGTTTAATTGCTAAACAATCGCTAAAATTGGTCCATATAAATTGAGTTATGTCCTTAAATATTCGTGAACAAAAGGCATAACTACAAAAAAACCTGAAAAAACCATATTTACAGGGCCAAATTATTAGTTCTTTATTCATAAAACGAATGCCTAACACCATAGCTTGTATAAAAATGCTTAAAAAGTGAAAGTTCTAAATATCTTCTATTAAAAAATCGTTTTTTGAACGAACACAAACAAACACAAACAAATACAAACAAACACAAACAGACACAAACAGACACAAACAAACACAAACAAACACAAACAGACACAAACAAACACAAACAAACACAAACAGACACAAACAGACACAAACAAACACAAACAGACACAAACAGACACAAACAGACACAAACAAACACAAACAAACACAAACAGACACAAACACAAACAGACACAAACACAAACAGACACAAACAGACACAAACGAACACAAACAGACACCAACAAACACAAACAAACACAAACAAACACAAACGAACACAAACAGACACAAACAAACACAAACAAACACAAACAAACACAAACAAACACAAACAAACACAAACAGACACAAACAGACACAAACAAACACAAACGAACACATACAAACACAAACAGACACAAACAGACACAAACAGCCACAAACAAACACAAACAGACACAAACAGACACAAACAAACACAAACAGACACAAACAGCCACAAACAAACACAAAAAAACACAAACAGACACAAACAAACACAAACAGACACAAACAAACACAAGCAGACACAAACAGACACAAACAGACACAAACACTAAAAAACACAAACAGACACAAACAAACACAAACAGACACAAACAGACACAGACACAAACAGACACAAACAGACACACACAGACACAAACAGTCACAAACAGACACAAACGAACACAAACAAACACAAACAGACACAAACAAACACAAACAACACAAACAAACACAAACAGAAACAAACAAACACAAACAGACACAAACAGACACAAACAGCCACAAACAGGCACAAACAGACACAAACAGATACAAACAAACACAAACAGACACAAACAAACACAAACAGACACAAACAAACACAAACAAACAAAAACAGACACAAACAAACACAAAGAAACAGAAACAGACACAAACAGACACAAACAAACACAAACAGACACAAACAGACACAAACAGACACAAACAGACACAAACAGACACAAACAGACACAAACAAACACAAACGAACACAAACAAACACAAACAGACACAAACAGACACAAACAGACACAAACAGGCACAAACAGACTCAAACAGACACAAACAAACACAAACAGACACAAACAGACACAAACAAACACAAACGAACACAAACAGACACAAACAAACACAAACGAACAAAAACAAACACAAACACAAACAGACACAAACAAACACAAACGAACACAAACAAACACAAACAGACACAAACAGACACAAACAGACACAAACAGACACAAACAGACACAAACAGACACAAACAGACACACACAGACACAAACAAACACAAACAAACACAAACAGACACAAACAAACACAAACAAACACGAACAGACACAAACATACACAAACATACACAAACAAACACAAACAGACACAAACAAACACAAACAAACACAAACAAACACAAACAAACAGTCACAAAAACACACAAACAAACACAAACAAACACAAACAAACACAAACAGACACAAACAGACACAAACACACACAAACACACACAAACAGACACAAACAAACACAAACACACACAAACACACACAAACAGACACAAACAAACACAAACAAACACAAACAGACACAAACACACACAAACAGTCACAAACAGACACAAACAAACACAAACAGACACAAACACACACAAACACACACAAACAGATACAAACAGACACAAACACACACAAACACACACAAACAGATACAAACAGACACAAACAAACACAAACGAACACAAACAAACACAAACAGACACAAACAAACACAAACAAACACAAACAGACACAAACAAACACAAACAAACACAAACAGACACAAACAAACACAAACAAACACAAACAGACACAAACACACACAAACAGTCACAAACACACACAAACAGACACAAACAAACACAAACAAACAGAAACAAACACAAACAGACACAAACACACACAAACAGTCACAAACACACAAAAACAAACACAAACAAACACAAACAGACAAACAAACACAAACAAACACAAACAGACACAAACAGATACAAACAGACACAAACAAACACAAACAAACACAAACAGACACAAACAAACACAAACAAACACAAACAGACACAAACACACACAAACAGTCACAAACACACACAAAAAAACACAAACAAACACAAACAAACACAAACAGACACAAACAAACACAAACAGTCACAAACAGACACAAACAGACACAAACAGACACAAACAGACACAAACAGACACAAACAGACACAAACAAACACAAACAAACAAAAACAAACACAAACAAACACAAACAAACACAAACAAACACAAACAAACACAAATAAACACAAACAAACACAAACAGACACAAACACACACAAACAGTCACAAACACACACAAACAAACACAAACAAACACAAACAAACACAAACAGACACAAACAAACACAAACAGACACAAACAGATACAAACAGACACAAACACACACAAACACACACAAACAGACACAAACAAACACAAACAAACACAAACAGACACAAACACACACAAACAGTCACAAACACACACAAAAAAACACAAACAAACACAAACAAACACAAACAGACACAAACAAACACAAACAGTCACAAACAGACACAAACAAACACAAACAGACAGACACAAACAGACACAAACAGACACAAACACACACAAACAGACACAAAAAGACACAAACAAACACAAACAAACACAAACAGACACAAACAGACACAAACACACACAAACACACACAAACAGACACAAACAAACACAGACACAAACAAACACAAACAAACACAAACAGACACAAACACACACAAACAGTCAAAAACACACACAAACAAACACAAACAAACACAAACAGACACAAACAAACACAAACAAACACAAACAGACACAAACAAACACAAACAAACACAAACAGACACAAACACACACAAACAGTCACAAACACACACAAACAGACACAAACAAACACAAACAAACAGAAACAAACACAAACAGACACAAACACACACAAACAGTCACAAACACACAAAAACAAACACAAACAAACACAAACAGACAAACAAACACAAACAAACACAAACAGACACAAACAGATACAAACAGACACAAACAGACACAAACAGTCACAAACACACACAAACAAACACAAACAAACACAAACAGACACAAACACACACAAACAGTCACAAACACACACAAACAGACACAAACAAACACAAACAAACACAAACAAACACAAACAAACACAAACAAACACAAACAAACACAAACAGACACAAACAGATACAAACAGACACAAACACACACAAACAGTCACAAACACACACAAACAGACACAAACAAACACAAACAAACACAAACAAACACAAACAGACACAAACAGACACAAACACACACAAACACACACAAACAGATACAAACAGACACAAACAAACACAAACGAACACAAACAAACACAAACAGACACAAACAAACACAAACACACACAAACAGTCACAAACAAACACAAACAAACACAAACAAACACAAACAAACACAAACAAACACAAACAGACACAAACAAACACAAACAAACACGAACAGACACAAACAGACACAAACAGATACAAACAGACACAAACAAACACAAACAGACACAAACACACAAATACACACAAACAGACACAAACAAACACAAACAAACACAAACAAACACAAACAGACACAAACAAACACAAACAAACACAAACAGACACAAACAGATACAAACAGACACAAACAGACACAAACAGTCACAAACACACACAAACAAACACAAACAAACACAAACAAACACAAACAAACACAAACAGACACAAACAGACACAAACAAACACGAACAGACACAAACAGACACAAACAGATACAAACAGACACAAACAAACACAAACAGACACAAACACACAAATACACACAAACAGACACAAACAAACACAAACAAACACAAACAAACACAAACAGACACAAACACACAAACAGACACAAACAGACACAAACAAACACAAACAAACACAAACAGACACAAACAAACACAAACAAACACGAACAGACACAAACATACACAAACATACACAAACAAACACAAACAGACACAAACAGTCACAAACAGACACAAACAGACACAAACAAACACAAACAAACACAAACAGACACAAACAAACACAAACAAACACGAACAGACACAAACAGACACAAACATACACAAACAAACACAAACAGACACAAACAAACACGAACAGACACAAACAGACACAAACAGATACAAACAGACACAAACAAACACAAACAGACACAAACACACACAAATACACACAAACAGACACAAACAAACACAAACAAACACAAACAAACACAAACAGACACAAACACACACAAACACACACAAACAGACAAACAAACACAAACACACACAAACACACACAAACACACACAAACAGACACAAACAAACACAAAGAAACACAAACAGACACAAACAAACACAAACAAACACAAACAGACACAAACACACACAAACAATCACAAACACACACAAACAAACACAAACAAACACAAACAAACACAAACAGACACAAACAGACACAAACACACACAAACACACACAAACAGATACAAACAGACACAAACAAACACAAACGAACACAAACAAACACAAACAGACACAAACAAACACAAACAAACACAAACAGACACAAACAGATACAAACAGACACAAACAGACACAAACAGTCACAAACACACACAAACAAACACAAACAGACACAAACACACACAAACAGTCACAAACAAACACAAACAAACACAAACAAACACAAACAAACACAAACAAACACAAACAGACACAAACAAACACAAACAAACACGAACAGACACAAACAGACACAAACAGATACAAACAGACACAAACAAACACAAACAGACACAAACACACACAAATACACACAACAAACACAAACAAACACAAACCGACACAAACAAACACAAACAAACACAAACAGACACAAACAAACACAAACAGACACAAACAAACACAAACAAACACAAACAGTCACAAACAGACACAAACAAACACAAACAAACACAAACAAACACAAACAAACACAAACAGACACAAACAAACACAAACAAACACAAACAGACACAAACAGATACAAACAGACACAAACAAACAAAAACAAACACAAACAAACACAAACAAACACAAACAAACACAAACAGACACAAACACACACAAACAAACACAAACAAACACAAACAAACACAAACAGACACAAACACACACAAACAAACACAAACAAACACAAACAGACACAAACAGACACAAACACACACAAACACACACAAACAGACACAAACAAACACAATTACACACAAACACACACAAACAGACACAAACAAACACAATTACACACAAACACACACAAACAGACACAAACAAACACAAACAAACACAAACAGACACAAACACACACAAACAGACACAAACAAACACAAACAAACACAAACAGACACAAACACACACAAACAGTCACAAACACACACAAACAAACACAAACAAACACAAACAGACAAACAAACACAAACAAACACAAACAGACACAAACAGATACAAACAGACACAAACAGACACAAACAGTCACAAACACACACAAACAAACACAAACAAACACAAACAGACACAAACACACACAAACAGTCACAAACACACACAAACAAACACAAACAAACACAAACAGACACAAACAAACACAAACAAACACAAACAGACACAAACAGACACAGACACAAACAAACACAAACAAACACAAACAAACACAAACAGACACAAACAAACACAAACAAACACAAACAGACACAAACACACACAAACACACACAAACAGACACAAACAAACACAAACAGACACAAAAAAACACAACCAAACACAAACAGACACAAACACACACAAACAGTCACAAACACACACAAACAAACACAAACAAACACAAACAGACACAAACAAACACAAACAAACACAAACAGAAACAAACAGACACAAACAGACACAAACAGACACAAACAAACACAAACAAACACAAACAAACACAAACAAACACAAACAGACACAAACACACACAAACAGACACAAAAAGACACAAACAAACACAAACAAACACAAACAGACACAAACAGACACAAACAGATACAAACAGACACAAACAAACACAAACAGACACAAACACACACAAATACACACAAACAGACACAAACAAACACAAACAAACACAAACAGACACAAACACACACAAACACACACAAACAGACAAACAAACACAAACACACACAAACACACACAAACACACACAAACAGACACAAACAAACACAAAGAAACACAAACAGACACAAACAAACACAAACAGACACAAACACACACAAACAATCACAAACACACACAAACAAACACAAACAAACACAAACAAACACAAACAGACACAAACAGACACAAACACACACAAACACACACAAACAGATACAAACAGACACAAACAAACACAAACGAACACAAACAAACACAAACAGACACAAACAAACACAAACAAACACAAACAGACACAAACAGATACAAACAGACACAAACAGACACAAACAGTCACAAACACACACAAACAAACACAAACAAACACAAACAGACACAAACACACACAAACAGTCACAAACAAACACAAACAAACACAAAAAAACACAAACAAACACAAACAAACACAAACAAACACAAACAGACACAAACAAACACAAACAAACACGAACAGACACAAACAGACACAAACAGATACAAACAGACACAAACAAACACAAACAGACACAAACACACACAAATACACACAAACAGACACAAACAAACACAAACCGACACAAACAAACACAAACAAACACAAACAGACACAAACAAACACAAACAGACACAAACAAACACAAACAAACACAAACAGTCACAAACAGACACAAACAAACACAAACAAACACAAACAAACACAAACAAACACAAACAAACTCAAACAGACACAAACAAACACAAACAAACACAAACAGACACAAACAGATACAAACAGACACAAACAAACAAAAACAAACACAAACAAACACAAACAAACACAAACAAACACAAACAGACACAAACACACACAAACAAACACAAACAAACACAAACAAACACAAACAGACACAAACACACACAAACAAACACAAACAAACACAAACAGACACAAACACACACAAACACACACAAACAGACACAAACAAACACAATTACACACAAACACACACAAACAGACACAAACAAACACAATTACACACAAACACACACAAACAGACACAAACAAACACAAACAAACACAAACAGACACAAACACACACAAACAGACACAAACAAACACAAACAAACACAAACAGACACAAACACACACAAACAGTCACAAACACACACAAACAAACACAAACAAACACAAACAGACAAACAAACACAAACAAACACAAACAGACACAAACAGATACAAACAGACACAAACAGACACAAACAGTCACAAACACACACAAACAAACACAAACAAACACAAACAGACACAAACACACACAAACAGTCACAAACACACACAAACAAACACAAACAAACACAAACAGACACAAACAAACACAAACAAACACAAACAGACAAACAGACACAGACACAAACAAACACAAACAAACACAAACAAACACAAACAGACACAAACAAACACAAACAAACACAAACAGACACAAACACACACAAACACACACAAACAGACACAAACAAACACAAACAGACACAAAAAAACACAACCAAACACAAACAGACACAAACACACACAAACAGTCACAAACACACACAAACAAACACAAACAAACACAAACAGACACAAACAAACACAAACAAACACAAACAGAAACAAACAGACACAAACAGACACAAACAGACACAAACAAACACAAACAAACACAAACAAACACAAACAAACACAAACAGACACAAACACACACAAACAGACACAAAAAGACACAAACAAACACAAACAAACACAAACAGACACAAACAGACACAAACACACACAAACACACACAAACAGACACAAACAAACACAAACACACACAAACACACACAAACAGACACAAACAAACACAAACAAACACAAACAGACACAAACACACACAAACAGTCAAAAACACACACAAACAAACACAAACAAACACAAACAGACACAAACAAACACAAACAAACACAAACAGACACAAACAAACACAAACAGACACAAACAGACACAAACAAACACAAACAGACACAAACAGATACAAACAGACACAAACAAACACAAACAGTCACAAACAAACACAAACAAACACAAACAGACACAAACAAACACAAACAGACACAAACAGATACAAACAGACACAAACAAACACAAACAGTCACAAACACACACAAACAAACACAAACAAACACAAACAGACAAACAAACACAAACAGTCACAAACAGACACAAACAGACACAAACAAACACAAACAAACACAAACAGACACAAACAAACACAAACAAACACAAACAGACACAAACACACACAAACAGACACAAACAAACACAAACAAACACAAACAGACACAAACACACACAAACAGTCACAAACACACACAAACAAACACAAACAAACACAAACAGACAAACAAACACAAACAAACACAAACAGACACAAACAGATACAAACAGACACAAACAGACACAAACAGTCACAAACACACACAAACAAACACAAACAAACACAAACAGACACAAACACACACAAACAGTCACAAACACACACAAACAAACACAAACAAACACAAACAGACACAAACAAACACAAACAAACACAAACAGACAAACAGACACAGACACAAACAAACACAAACAAACACAAACAAACACAAACAGACACAAACAAACACAAACAAACACAAACAGACACAAACACACACAAACACACACAAACAGACACAAACAAACACAAACAGACACAAAAAAACACAACCAAACACAAACAGACACAAACACACACAAACAGTCACAAACACACACAAACAAACACAAACAAACACAAACAGACACAAACAAACACAAACAAACACAAACAGAAACAAACAGACACAAACAGACACAAACAGACACAAACAAACACAAACAAACACAAACAAACACAAACAAACACAAACAGACACAAACACACACAAACAGACACAAAAAGACACAAACAAACACAAACAAACACAAACAGACACAAACAGACACAAACACACACAAACACACACAAACAGACACAAACAAACACAAACACACACAAACACACACAAACAGACACAAACAAACACAAACAAACACAAACAGACACAAACACACACAAACAGTCAAAAACACACACAAACAAACACAAACAAACACAAACAGACACAAACAAACACAAACAAACACAAACAGACACAAACAAACACAAACAGACACAAACAGACACAAACAAACACAAACAGACACAAACAGATACAAACAGACACAAACAAACACAAACAGTCACAAACAAACACAAACAAACACAAACAGACACAAACAAACACAAACAGACACAAACAGATACAAACAGACACAAACAAACACAAACAGTCACAAACACACACAAACAAACACAAACAAACACAAACAGACAAACAAACACAAACAGTCACAAACAGACACAAACAGACACAAACAAACACAAACAAACACAAACAGACACAAACAAACACAAACAAACACGAACAGACACAAACATACACAAACATACACAAACAAACACAAACAGACACAAACAAACACAAACAAACACAAACAAACACAAACAAACACAAACAGACACAAACACACACAAACAGTCACAAAAACACACAAACAAACACAAACAAACACAAACAAACACAAACAGACACAAACAGACACAAACACACACAAACACACACAAACAGACACAAACAAACACAAACACACACAAACACACACAAACACACACAAACAAACACAAACAAACACAAACAGACACAAACACACACAAACAGTCACAAACAGACACAAACAGTCACAAACACACACAAACAAACACAAACAAACACAAACAGACACAAACAAACCCAAACAGTCACAAACACAAAAAAAAACAAACACAAACAGACACAAACAAACACAAACAAACACAAACAGACACAAACACACACAAACACACACAAACAGACACAAACAGATACAAACAGACACAAACAGACACAAACAGTCACAAACACACACAAACAAACACAAACAAACACAAACAGACACAAACAGATACAAACAGACACAAACACACACAAACACACACAAACAGACACAAACAAACACAAACAAACACAAACAGACACAAACACACACAAACAGTCACAAACACACACAAACAAACACAAACAAACACAAACAGACACAAACAAACACAAACAAACACAAACAGACACAAACAAACACAAACAAACACAAACAGACACAAACAAACACAAACAAACACAAACAGACACAAACAGATACAAACAGACACAAACAAACACAAACAAACACAAACAGACACAAACAAACACAAACAAACACAAACAGACACAAACACACACAAACAGTCACAAACACACACAAACAAACACAAACAAACACAAACAAACACAAACAGACACAAACAAACACAAACAGTCACAAACAGACACAAACAAACACAAACAGACACAAACACACACAAACAAACACAAACAAACACAAACAGACACAAACAAACACAAACAAACACAAACAGACACAAACAAACACAAACAAACACGAACAGACACAAACAGACACAAACAGATACAAACAGACACAAACAAACACAAACAGACACAAACACACACAAATACACACAAACAGACACAAACAAACACAAACAAACACAAACAAACACAAACAGACACAAACAAACACAAACAGACACAAACAGATACAAACAGACACAAACAGACACAAACAGTCACAAACACACACAAACAAACACAAACAAACACAAACAAACACAAACAAACACAAACAGACACAAACAGACACAAACAAACACGAACAGACACAAACAGACACAAACAGATACAAACAGACACAAACAAACACAAACAGACACAAACACACACAAATACACACAAACAGACACAAACAAACACAAACAAACACAAACAAACACAAACAGACACAAACACACACACACAAACAAACACAAACAAACACAAACAAACACAAACAGACACAAACAAACACAAACAGACACAAACAAACACAAACAAACACAAACAAACAAAAACAAACACAAACAAACACAAACAAACACAAACAGACACAAACACACGCAAACAGTCACAAACACACACAAACAAACACAAACAAACACAAACAAACACAAACAGACACAAACAGACACAAACACACACAAACACACACAAACAGACACAAACAAACACAAACACACACAAACACACACAAACAGACACAAACAAACACAAACAAACACAAACAGACACAAACACACACAAACAGACACAAACAAACACAAACAAACACAAACAGACACAAACACACACAAACAGTCACAAACACACACAAACAAACACAAACAAACACAAACAAACACAAACAGACACAAACACACACAAACAGTCACAAACACACACAAACAAACACAAACAAACACAAACAGACAAACAAACACAAACAAACACAAACAGACACAAACAGATACAAACAGACACAAACAGACACAAACAGTCACAAACACACACAAACAAACACAAACAAACACAAACAGACTCAAACACACACAAACAGTCACAAACACACACAAACAGTCACAAACAAACACAAACAAACACAAACAAACTCAAACAAACACAAACAGACACAAACACACACAAACAGTCACAAACACACACAAACAAACACAAACACACACAAACAGTCACAAACACACACAAACAGTCACAAACAAACACAAACAAATACAAACAAACTCAAACAAACACAAACAGACACAAACACACACAAACAGTCACAAACACACACAAACAAACACAAACAAACACAAACAAACACAAACAGACACAAACAAACACAAACAAACACAAACAGACACAAACACACACAAACAGTCACAAACACACACAAACAAACACAAACAAACACAAACAAACACAAACAGACACAAACAAACACAAACAGTCACAAACAGACACAAACAGTCACAAACACACACAAACAAACACAAACAAACACAAACAGACACAAACACACACAAACAGTCACAAACACACACAAACAAACACAAACAAACACAAACAAACACAAACAGACACAAACAAACACAAACAAACACAAACAGACACAAACAAACACAAACAAACACAAACAGACACAAACAAACACAAACAAACACAAACAGACACAAACAGATACAAACAGACACAAACAAACACAAACAAACACAAACAGACACAAACAAACACAAACAAACACAAACAGACACAAACACACACAAACAGTCACAAACAGACACAAACAAACACAAACAGACACAAACACACACAAACACACACAAACAGATACAAACAGACACAAACAAACACAAACGAACACAAACAAACACAAACAGACACAAACAAACACAAACAAACACAAACAGACACAAACAGATACAAACAGACACAAACAGACACAAACAGTCACAAACACACACAAACAAACACAAACAAACACAAACAGACACAAACAAACCCAAACAGTCACAAACACACACAAACAAACACAAACAGACACAAACAAACACAAACAAACCCAAACAGACACAAACACACACAAACACACACAAACAGACACAAACAGATACAAACAGACACAAACAGACACAAACAGTCACAAACACACACAAACAAACACAAACAAACACAAACAGACACAAACAGATACAAACAGACACAAACACACACAAACACACACAAACAGACACAAACAAACACAAACAAACACAAACAGACACAAACACACACAAACAAACACAAACAAACACAAACAGACACAAACAGACACAAACACACACAAACACACACAAACACACACAAACAGACACAAACAAACACAAACACACACAAACACACACAAACAGTCACAAAAACACACAAACAAACACAAACAAACACAAACAAACACAAACAGACACAAACAGACACAAACACACACAAACACACACAAACAGACACAAACAGACACAAACAAACACAAACAAACACAAACAGACACAAACACACACAAACAGTCACAAACAGACACAAACAAACACAAACAGACACAAACACACACAAACACACACAAACAGATACAAACAGACACAAACAAACACAAACGAACACAAACAAACACAAACAGACACAAACAAACACAAACAAACACAAACAGACACAAACAGATACAAACAGACACAAACAGACACAAACAGTTACAAACACACACAAACAAACACAAACAAACACAAACAAACAAACAAACACAAACAGACACAAACACACACAAACACACACAAACAGATATAAACAGACACAAACAAACACAAACGAACACAAACAAACACAAACAGACACAAACAAACACAAACAAACACAAACAGACACAAACAGATACAAACAGACACAAACAGTCACAAACACACACAAACAGTCACAAACACACACAAACAGACACAAACAAACACAAACAGACACAAACAAACATAACCTTAGTTTAGACATGCTCGTGCTCGTGGTAGATTTTATCGCTCCCATCCTCTCAAACATTCTGAATTTTTCCTTTTCCTCTGGTACCTTTCCCGCTATCTGGAAATACGCACAAGTTATCCCACTTCCCAAAACCTCTAATCCTATTAATTTTTCACAGTATCGTCCTATTTCGATTCTCCCTGTGTTGTCCAAAATAATTGAACATATTGTCAATCGTCGCCTCCTTTCTCATCTCAACAGGCACAATATGTTCAATCCGTTGCAGTCTGGTTTTCGGCCCGGGCATAGCACAGTCACTGCCCTGGTTAAAGTCACCGATGACATTCGTCTTAACATTGAGAATAAAAAGCTCACTCTTCTTGTCCTATTGGACTTCAGTAGTGCCTTCAATACCGTGGACTATGACATCCTCTTAGGGATACTCCACACTCTGAACATCTCTTGCACTGCTTTAGCGTGGTTCAGAGAGTACCTTTTTGGAAGGCGCCAGCGGGTCAGAGTGGACGACAAGGTTTCCCAGTGGAGCGAACTTACCGCTGGTGTCCCACAGGGAGGTATTCTCTCGCCACTTCTGTTCTCCATTTTTATTGACGGCATAACTAGGTCGTTAAAGTCTAGCTACCATCTATATGCAGATGATTTACAAATTTATGCTGAGGCCAGCCTGGAGGATTTTGCTTTGCTAGTTAATAAAATCAATAGAGACTTAGATTCCATCCAACTTTGGGCCTCTAAATTTGGGTTAAAGATTAATGCTAAGAAATCGCAAGCAATAGTCATTGGAAGTCCACATTTTATTACCAAATTTGCAGACCTGGTGGTGCCAGATATCATTTTTGATGGAACTATAATTCCCCTCTCCTCTACTGTAAAAAATCTGGGCATCACCATGGACCAAACACTCTCATGGTCAGCGCACATAGCTGAGGTCAGCAGGAAACTATTTGCATCACTTCATTCTTTGAGGCGTATGCAGAATTTTCTTCCCATTCATACAAAAATATCTCTCGCTAGTTCTCTTTTACTTCCTCAACTTGATTATGGTGACATTGTATTCCTCGACCTTAAGGAAGACTTGCTTGACAAGCTTGAGCGCCTGCAGAACGTTTGCATTAGGTACATTTTCGGTCTTAAAAAATATGATCATATCTCGCAACACCGTTCGCAACTCGGTTGGCTTCCGATACGCCGTCGTAGGGATGTGCATGTCTTGTCACTGCTCTACAATGTCTTGTTCAATCCT
This sequence comes from Apotomis turbidana, assembly GCA_905147355.2. Lineage (NCBI taxonomy): Eukaryota > Metazoa > Arthropoda > Insecta > Lepidoptera > Tortricidae > Apotomis > Apotomis turbidana. The sequence goes on from LR990285.1 coordinate 1,236,233, forward strand.
TCCTCACCTCTGTATCTCTCCAAAAGATTCTCCTATATGGCGGCTGGCAGTGGTCACCGCTTGCGTTCGAGCGCAAATCTCGCTCTCGCCTTCCCGTCCAATAAGTCACGCTCTTACAGTAAATCTTTTACAGTTCACTCCGTAAAATTGTGGAACTCATTACCGGTGCCCGTCAGGCAATCGCAATCCGTGGCATCATTTAAGGAAAAGTTGAAAGGGTTATGGCTTCTAGACCCCTAATTTCGTCGAGTGCTGTATTGACAATAATGTTAAAATTGAATACTTATTATTTTTATTATTATATATTTATTAGTTTGTTTTATATTATCATATTTATATTCATAATGTGTAAGTTTATGTAGGTATATTTAAGATTTTGTCTTTTTTTTTTTCGCGTAAGCCTTTAGTGTCTCTGTGCATTTTTAATAGTTTTGCCTATCTTCTTGGATCTTCTCTGTTCTCTCTCATTTGCTCAAAGGTTAACTGGAAGAAATCCCTTACAGGGATAAGTTCGCCTTTGTACATATCATTAGTTTAATGTCCTTATAATTATATTTTAATGTACAATAAAGAGTTTACATACATACATACATACATACAAACACAAACAATCAAAAACAGACACAAACAAACACAAACAAACACAAACAGACACAAACAAACACAAACAAACACAAACAGACACAAACAGATACAAACAGACACAAACAAACACAAACAAACACAAACAGACACAAACAAACACAAACAAACACAAACAGACACAAACACACACAAACAGTCACAAACACACACAAACAAACACAAACAAACACAAACAAACACAAACAGACACAAACAAACACAAACAGTCACAAACAGACACAAACAAACACAAACAGACACAAACAGACACAAACAGACACAAACAAACACAAACAAACACAAACAAACAAAAACAAACACAAACAAACACAAACAAACACAAACAAACACAAACAGACACAAACACACACAAACAGTCACAAACACACACAAACAAACACAAACAAACACAAACAAACACAAACAGACACAAACAGACACAAACACACACAAACACACACAAACAGACACAAACAAACACAAACACACACAAACACACACAAACAGACACAAACAAACACAAACAAACACAAACAGACACAAACACACACAAACAAACACAAACAAACACAAACAGACACAAACACACACAAACAGTCACAAACACACACAAACAAACACAAAAAGACAAACAAACACAAACAAACACAAACAGACACAAACAGATACAAACAGACACAAACAGACACAAACAGTCACAAACACACACAAACAAACACAAACAAACACAAACAGACACAAACACACACAAACAGTCACAAACACACACAAACAGACACAAACAAACACAAACAAACACAAACAAACACAAACAAACACAAACAGACACAAACACACACAAACAGTCACAAACACACACAAACAAACACAAACAAACACAAACAAACACAAACTGACACAAACAAACACAAACACACACAAACACACACAAACAGACACAAACAAACACAAACAAACACAAACAGACACAAACACACACAAACAGTCACAAACACACACAAACAAACACAAACAAACACAAACAGACACAAACAAACACCAACAAACACAAACAGACACAAACAAACACAAACAAACACAAACAGACACAAACAAACACAAACAAACACAAACAGACACAAACAGATACAAACAGACACAAACAAACACAAACAAACACAAACAGACACAAACAAACACAAACAAACACAAACAGACACAAACACACACAAACAGTCACAAACACACACAAAAAAACACAAACAAACACAAACAAACACAAATAGACACAAACAAACACAAACAGTCACAAACAGACACAAACAAACACAAACAAACACAAACAGACACAAACAAACACAAACAAACACAAACAGACACAAACAAACACAAACAAACACAAACAGACACAAACAGATACAAACAGACACAAACAAACACAAACAGTCACAAACAAACACAAACAGACACAAACAGATACAAACAGACACAACCAGTCACAAACACACACAAACAAACACAAACAAACACAAACAGACACAAAAAAACAAACAAACACAAACAGACACAAACAGACACAAACAGACACAAACAAACACAAACAAACACAAACAAACACAAACAAACACAAACAGACACAAAAACACACAAACAGACACAAAAAGACAAACAAACACAAACAAACACAAACAGACACAAACAGACACAAACACACACAAACACACACAAACAGACACAAACAAACACAAACACACACAAACACACACAAACAGACACAAACACACACAAACACACACAAACAGACACAAACAAACACGAACAAACACTAACAGACACAAACACACACAAACAGACACAAACAAACACAAACAAACACAAACAGACACAAACACACACAAACAGTCACAAACACACACAAACAAACACAAACAAACACAAACAGACAAACAAACACAAACAAACACAAACAGTCACAAGACACAAACAGACACAAACAGTCACAAACACACACAAACAAACACAAACAAACACAAACAGACACAAACACACACAAACAGTCACAAACACACACAAACAGACACAAACAAACACAAACAAACACAAACAAACACAAACAAACACAAACAGACACAAACACACACAAACACACACAAACACACACAAACAGACACAAACAAACACAAACACACACAAACACACACAAACAGACACAAACAAACACAAACAAACACAAACAGACACAAACACACACAAACAGTCACAAACAGACACAAACAAACACAAACAAACACAAACAAACACAAACAAACACAAACAGACACAAACAAACACAAACAAACACAAACAGACACAAACACACACAAACACACACAAACAGACACAAACAAACCCAAACAGACACAAAAAAACACAAACAAACACAAACAGACACAAACACACACAAACAGTCACAAACACACACAAACAAACACAAACAAACACAAACAGACACAAACAAACACAAACAAACACAAACAGAAACAAACAGACACAAACAGACACAAACAGACACAAACAAACACAAACAAACACAAACAAACACAAACACAAACAGACACAAACACACACAAACAGACACAAAAAGACACAAACAAACACAAACAAACACAAACAGACACAAAAAGACACAAACACACACAAACACACACAAACAGACACAAACAAACACAAACACACACAAACACACACAATCAGACACAAACAAACACAAACAAACACAAACAGACACAAACACACACAAACAGTCAAAAACACACACAAACAAACACAAACAAACACAAACAGACACAAACAAACATAAACAAACACAAACAGACACAAACAAACACAAACAAACACAAACAGACACAAACAAACACAAACAGACACAAACAGATACAAACAGACACAAACAAACACAAACAGTCACAAACAAACACAAACAAACACAAACAGACACAAACAAACACAAACAGACACAAACAGATACAAACAGACACAAACAAACACAAACAGTCACAAACACACACAAACAAATACAAACAAACACAAACAGACACAAACAAACACAAACAGTCACAAACAGACACAAACAGACACAAACAAACACAAACAAACACAAACAGACACAAACAAACACAAACAAACACGAACAGACACAAACATACACAAACATACACAAACAAACACAAACAGACACAAACAAACACAAACAAACACAAACAAACACAAACAAACACAAACAAACACAAACAGACAAAAACGCACACAAACAGTCACAAAAACACACAAACAAACACAAACAAACACAAACAAACACAAACAGACACAAACAGACACAAACACACACAAACACACACAAACAGACACAAACAAACACAAACACACACAAACACACACAAACAGACACAAACAAACACAAACAAACACAAACAGACACAAACACACACAAACAGTCACAAACAGACACAAACAAACACAAACAGACACAAACACACACAAACACACACAAACAGATACAAACAGACACAAACAAACACAAACGAACACAAACAAACACAAACAGACACAAACAAACACAAACAAACACAAACAGACACAAACAGATACAAACAGACACAAACAGACACAAACAGTCACAAACACACACAAACAAACACAAACAAACACAAACAGACACAAACAAACCCAAACAGTCACAAACACACACAAACAAACACAAACAGACACAAACAAACACAAACAAACACAAACAGACACAAACACACACAAACACACACAAACAGACACAAACAGATACAAACAGACACAAACAGACACAAACAGTCACAAACACACACAAACAAACACAAACAAACACAAACAGACACAAACAGATACAAACAGACACAAACACACACAAACACACACAAACACACACAAACAGACACAAACAAACACAAACAAACACAAACAGACACAAACACACACAAACAGTCACAAACACACACAAACAAACACAAACAAACACAAACAGACACAAACAAACACAAACAGACACAAACAAACACAAACAAACACAAACAGACACAAACAAACACAAACAAACACAAACAGACACAAACAGATACAAACAGACACAAACAAACACAAACAAACACAAACAGTCACAAACAGACACAAACAAACACAAACACACACAAACAAACACAAACAAACACAAACAAACACAAACAGACACAAACACACACAAACACACACAAACAGACACAAACAAACACAAACACACACAAACAAACACAAACAGACACAAACAGACACAAACAAACACAAACAAACACAAACAGACACAAACACACACAAACACACACACACAGACACAAACAAACACAAACAAACACAAACAAACACAAACAGACACAAACACACACAAACAGACACAAACAAACACAAACAAACACAAACAGACACAAACACACACAAACAGTCACAAACACACACAAACAAACACAAACAAATACAAAAAGACAAACAAACACAAACAAACACAAACAGACACAAACAGATACAAACAGATACAAACAGACACAAACAGACACAAACAGTCACAAACACACACAAACAAACACAAACAAACACAAACAGACACAAACACACACAAACAGTCACAAACACACACAAACAGACACAAACAAACACAAACAAACACAAACAAACACAAACAAACACAAACAGACACAAACACACACAAACAGTCACAAACACACACAAACAAACACAAACAGACAAAAACAAACCCAAACAGTCACAAACACACACAAACAAACACAAACAGACACAAACAAACACAAACAAACACAAACAGACACAAACACACACAAACACACACAAACAGACACAAACAGATACAAACAGACACAAACAGACACAAACAGTCACAAACACACACAAACAAACACAAACAAACACAAACAGACACAAACAGATACAAACAGACACAAACACACACAAACACACACAAACAGACACAAACAAACACAAACAAACACAAACAGACACAAACACACACAAACAGTCACAAACACACACAAACAAACACAAACAAACACAAACAGACACAAACAAACACAACCAGTCACAAACACACACAAACAAACACAAACAAACACAAACAGACACAAAAAAACAAACAAACACAAACAGACACAAACAGACACAAACAGACACAAACAAACACAAACAAACACAAACAAACACAAACAAACACAAACAGACACAAAAACACACAAACAGACACAAACAGACACAAACAAACACAAACAAACACAAACAGACACAAACAGACACAAACACACACAAACACACACAAACAGACACAAACAAACACAAACACACACAAACACACACAAACAGACACAAACACACACAAACACACACAAACAGACACAAACAAACACAAACAAACACAAACAGACACAAACAGATACAAACAGACACAAACAGACACAAACAGTCACAAACACACACAAACAAACACAAACAAACACAAACAGACACAAACAAACACAAACAGTCACAAACACACACAAACAAACACAAACAGACACAAACAAACACAAACAAACACAAACAGACACAAACACACACGAACACACACAAACAGACACAAACAGATACAAACAGACACAAACAGACACAAACAGTCACAAACACACACAAACAAACACAAACAAACACAAACAGACACAAACAGATACAAACAGACACAAACACACACAAACACACACAAACAGACACAAACAAACACAAACAAACACAAACAGACACAAACACACACAAACAGTCACAAACACACACAAACAAACACAAACAAACACAAACAGACACAAACAAACACAAACAAACACAAACAGACACAAACAAACACAAACAAACACAAACAGACACAAACAAACACAAACAAACACAAACAGACACAAACAGATACAAAAAGACACAAACAAACACAAACAAACACAAACAGACACAAACAAACACAAACAAACACAAACAGACACAAACACACACAAACAGTCACAAACACACACAAACAAACACAAACAAACACTAACAAACACAAACAGACACAAACAAACACCAACAGTCACAAACAGACACAAACAAACACAAACAGACACAAACAGACACAAACAAACACAAACAAACACAAACAAACAAAAACAAACACAAACAAACACAAACAAACACAAACAAACACAAACAAACACAAACAGACACAAACACACACAAACAGTCACAAACACACACAAACAAACACAAACAAACACAAACAAACACAAACAGACACAAACAGACACAAACACACACAAACACACACAAACACACACAAACAGACACAAACAAACACAAACACACACAAACACACACAAACAGTCACAAACACACACAAACAAACACAAACAAACACAAACAAACACAAACAGACACAAACAGACACAAACACACACAAACACACACAAACAGACACAAACAAACACAAACACACACAAACACACACAAACAGACACAAACAAACACAAACAAACACAAACAGACACAAACACACACAAACAGTCACAAACAGACACAAACAAACACAAACAGACACAAACACACACAAACACACACAAACAGATACAAACAGACACAAACAAACACAAACGAACACAAACAAACACAAACAGACACAAACAAACACAAACAAACACAAACAGACACAAACAGATACAAACAGACACAAACAGACACAAACAGTCACAAACACACACAAACAAACACAAACAAACACAAACAAACAAACAAACACAAACAGACACAAACACACACAAACACACACAAACAGATACAAACAGACACAAACAAACACAAACAAACACAAACAAACACAAACAGACACAAACAAACACAAACAAACACAAACAGACACAAACAGATACAAACAGACACAAACAGTCACAAACAGACACAAACAGTCACAAACACACACAAACAAACAAACAAACAAACACAAACAGACACAAACAAACATAACCTTAGTTTAGACATGCTCGTGCTCGTGGTAGATTTTATCGCTCCCATCCTCTCAAACATTCTGAATTTTTCCTTTTCCTCTGGTACCTTTCCCGCTATCTGGAAATACGCACAAGTTATCCCACTTCCCAAAACCTCTAATCCTATTAATTTTTCACAGTATCGTCCTATTTCGATTCTCCCTGTGTTGTCCAAAATAATTGAACATATTGTCAATCGTCGCCTCCTTTCTCATCTCAACAGGCACAATATGTTCAATCCGTTGCAGTCTGGTTTTCGGCCCGGGCATAGCACAGTCACTGCCCTGGTTAAAGTCACCGATGACATTCGTCTTAACATTGAGAATAAAAAGCTCACTCTTCTTGTCCTATTGGACTTCAGTAGTGCCTTCAATACCGTGGACTATGACATCCTCTTAGGGATACTCCACACTCTGAACATCTCTTGCACTGCTTTAGCGTGGTTCAGAGAGTACCTTTTTGGAAGGCGCCAGCGGGTCAGAGTGGACGACAAGGTTTCCCAGTGGAGCGAACTTACCGCTGGTGTCCCACAGGGAGGTATTCTCTCGCCACTTCTGTTCTCCATTTTTATTGACGGCATAACTAGGTCGTTAAAGTCTAGCTACCATCTATATGCAGATGATTTACAAATTTATGCTGAGGCCAGCCTGGAGGATTTTGCTTTGCTAGTTAATAAAATCAATAGAGACTTAGATTCCATCCAACTTTGGGCCTCTAAATTTGGGTTAAAGATTAATGCTAAGAAATCGCAAGCAATAGTCATTGGAAGTCCACATTTTATTACCAAATTCGCAGACCTGGTGGTGCCAGATATCATTTTTGATGGAACTATAATTCCCCTCTCCTCTACTGTAAAAAATCTGGGCATCACCATGGACCAAACACTCTCATGGTCAGCGCACATAGCTGAGGTCAGCAGGAAACTATTTGCATCACTTCATTCTTTGAGGCGTATGCAGAATTTTCTTCCCATTCATACAAAAATATCTCTCGCTAGTTCTCTTTTACTTCCTCTACTTGATTATGGTGACATTGTATTCCTCGACCTTAAGGAAGACTTGCTTGACAAGCTTGAGCGCCTGCAGAACGTTTGCATTAGGTACATTTTCGGTCTTAAAAAATATGATCATATCTCGCAACACCGTTCGCAACTCGGTTGGCTTCCGATACGCCGTCGTAGGGATGTGCATGTCTTGTCACTGCTCTACAATGTCTTGTTCAATCCTTCCTCACCTCTGTATCTCTCCAAAAGATTCTCCTATATGGCGGCTGGCAGTGGTCACCGCTTGCGTTCGAGCGCAAATCTCGCTCTCGCCTTCCCGTCCAATAAGTCACGCTCTTACAGTAAATCTTTTACAGTTCACTCCGTAAAATTGTGGAACTCATTACCGGTGCCCGTCAGGCAATCGCAATCCGTGGCATCATTTAAGGAAAAGTTGAAAGGGTTATGGCTTCTAGACCCCTAATTTCGTCGAGTGCTGTATTGACAATAATGTTAAAATTGAATACTTATTATTTTTATTATTATATATTTATTAGTTTGTTTTATATTATCATATTTATATTCATAATGTGTAAGTTTATGTAGGTATATTTAAGATTTTGTCTTTTTTTTTTTCGCGTAAGCCTTTAGTGTCTCTGTGCATTTTTAATAGTTTTGCCTATCTTCTTGGATCTTCTCTGTTCTCTCTCATTTGCTCAAAGGTTAACTGGAAGAAATCCCTTACAGGGATAAGTTCGCCTTTGTACATATCATTAGTTTAATGTCCTTATAATTATATTTTAATGTACAATAAAGAGTTTACATACATACATACATACAAACACAAACAATCAAAAACAGACACAAACAAACACAAACAAACACAAACAGACACAAACAAACACAAACAAACACAAACAGACACAAACAGATACAAACAGACACAAACAAACACAAACAAACACAAACAGACACAAACAAACACAAACAAACACAAACAGACACAAACACACACAAACAGTCACAAACACACACAAACAAACACAAACAAACACAAACAAACACAAACAGACACAAACAAACACAAACAGTCACAAACAGACACAAACAAACACAAACAGACACAAACAGACACAAACAGACACAAACAGACACAAACAAACACAAACAAACACAAACAAACAAAAACAAACACAAACAAACACAAACAAACACAAACAAACACAAACAGACACAAACACACACAAACAGTCACAAACACACACAAACAAACACAAACAAACACAAACAAACACAAACAGACACAAACAGACACAAACACACACAAACACACACAAACAGACACAAACAAACACAAACACACACAAACACACACAAACAGACACAAACAAACACAAACAAACACAAACAGACACAAACACACACAAACAGACACAAACAAACACAAACAAACACAAACAGACACAAACACACACAAACAGTCACAAACACACACAAACAAACACAAAAAGACAAACAAACACAAACAAACACAAACAGACACAAACAGATACAAACAGACACAAACAGACACAAACAGTCACAAACACACACAAACAAACACAAACAAACACAAACAGACACAAACACACACAAACAGTCACAAACACACACAAACAGACACAAACAAACACAAACAAACACAAACAAACACAAACAAACACAAACAGACACAAACACACACAAACAGTCACAAACACACACAAACAAACACAAACAAACACAAACAAACACAAACTGACACAAACAAACACAAACAAACACAAACAGACACAAACACACACAAACAGTCACAAACACACACAAACAAACACAAACAAACACAAACAAACACAAACAGACACAAACAAACACAAACAAACACAAACAGACACAAACACACACAAACAGTCACAAACACACACAAACAAACACAAACAAACACAAACAGACACAAACAAACACAAACAGACACAAACAAACACAAACAAACACAAACAGACACAAACAAACACAAACAAACACAAACAGACACAAACAGATACAAACAGACACAAACAAACACAAACAAACACAAACAGTCACAAACAGACACAAACAAACACAAACACACACAAACAAACACAAACAAACACAAACAAACACAAACAGACACAAACACACACAAACACACACAAACAGACACAAACAAACACAAACACACACAAACAAACACAAACAGACACAAACAGACACAAACAAACACAAACAAACACAAACAGACACAAACACACACAAACACACACACACAGACACAAACAAACACAAACAAACACAAACAAACACAAACAGACACAAACACACACAAACAGACACAAACAAACACAAACAAACACAAACAGACACAAACACACACAAACAGTCACAAACACACACAAACAAACACAAACAAATACAAAAAGACAAACAAACACAAACAAACACAAACAGACACAAACAGATACAAACAGATACAAACAGACACAAACAGACACAAACAGTCACAAACACACACAAACAAACACAAACAAACACAAACAGACACAAACACACACAAACAGTCACAAACACACACAAACAGACACAAACAAACACAAACAAACACAAACAAACACAAACAAACACAAACAGACACAAACACACACAAACAGTCACAAACACACACAAACAAACACAAACAGACAAAAACAAACCCAAACAGTCACAAACACACACAAACAAACACAAACAGACACAAACAAACACAAACAAACACAAACAGACACAAACACACACAAACACACACAAACAGACACAAACAGATACAAACAGACACAAACAGACACAAACAGTCACAAACACACACAAACAAACACAAACAAACACAAACAGACACAAACAGATACAAACAGACACAAACACACACAAACACACACAAACAGACACAAACAAACACAAACAAACACAAACAGACACAAACACACACAAACAGTCACAAACACACACAAACAAACACAAACAAACACAAACAGACACAAACAAACACAACCAGTCACAAACACACACAAACAAACACAAACAAACACAAACAGACACAAAAAAACAAACAAACACAAACAGACACAAACAGACACAAACAGACACAAACAAACACAAACAAACACAAACAAACACAAACAAACACAAACAGACACAAAAACACACAAACAGACACAAACAGACACAAACAAACACAAACAAACACAAACAGACACAAACAGACACAAACACACACAAACACACACAAACAGACACAAACAAACACAAACACACACAAACACACACAAACAGACACAAACACACACAAACACACACAAACAGACACAAACAAACACAAACAAACACAAACAGACACAAACAGATACAAACAGACACAAACAGACACAAACAGTCACAAACACACACAAACAAACACAAACAAACACAAACAGACACAAACAAACCCAAACAGTCACAAACACACACAAACAAACACAAACAGACACAAACAAACACAAACAAACACAAACAGACACAAACACACACGAACACACACAAACAGACACAAACAGATACAAACAGACACAAACAGACACAAACAGTCACAAACACACACAAACAAACACAAACAAACACAAACAGACACAAACAGATACAAACAGACACAAACACACACAAACACACACAAACAGACACAAACAAACACAAACAAACACAAACAGACACAAACACACACAAACAGTCACAAACACACACAAACAAACACAAACAAACACAAACAGACACAAACAAACACAAACAAACACAAACAGACACAAACAAACACAAACAAACACAAACAGACACAAACAAACACAAACAAACACAAACAGACACAAACAGATACAAAAAGACACAAACAAACACAAACAAACACAAACAGACACAAACAAACACAAACAAACACAAACAGACACAAACACACACAAACAGTCACAAACACACACAAACAAACACAAACAAACACTAACAAACACAAACAGACACAAACAAACACCAACAGTCACAAACAGACACAAACAAACACAAACAGACACAAACAGACACAAACAAACACAAACAAACACAAACAAACAAAAACAAACACAAACAAACACAAACAAACACAAACAAACACAAACAAACACAAACAGACACAAACACACGCAAACAGTCACAAACACACACAAACAAACACAAACAAACACAAACAAACACAAACAGACACAAACAGACACAAACACACACAAACACACACAAACACACACAAACAGACACAAACAAACACAAACACACACAAACACACACAAACAGTCACAAACACACACAAACAAACACAAACAAACACAAACAAACACAAACAGACACAAACAGACACAAACACACACAAACACACACAAACAGACACAAACAAACACAAACACACACAAACACACACAAACAGACACAAACAAACACAAACAAACACAAACAGACACAAACACACACAAACAGTCACAAACAGACACAAACAAACACAAACAGACACAAACACACACAAACACACACAAACAGATACAAACAGACACAAACAAACACAAACAAACACAAACAAACACAAACAGACACAAACAAACACAAACAAACACAAACAGACACAAACAGATACAAACAGACACAAACAGACACAAACAGTCACAAACACACACAAACAAACACAAACAAACACAAACAAACAAACAAACACAAACAGACACAAACACACACAAACACACACAAACAGATACAAACAGACACAAACAAACACAAACGAACACAAACAAACACAAACAGACACAAACAAACACAAACAAACACAAACAGACACAAACAGACACAAACAGACACAAACAGTCACAAACACACACAAACAGTCACAAACACACACAAACAAACAAACAAACAAACACAAACAGACACAAACAAACATAACCTTAGTTTAGACATGCTCGTGCTCGTGGTAGATTTTATCGCTCCCATCCTCTCAAACATTCTGAATTTTTCCTTTTCCTCTGGTACCTTTCCCGCTATCTGGAAATACGCACAAGTTATCCCACTTCCCAAAACCTCTAATCCTATTAATTTTTCACAGTATCGTCCTATTTCGATTCTCCCTGTGTTGTCCAAAATAATTGAACATATTGTCAATCGTCGCCTCCTTTCTCATCTCAACAGGCACAATATGTTCAATCCGTTGCAGTCTGGTTTTCGGCCCGGGCATAGCACAGTCACTGCCCTGGTTAAAGTCACCGATGACATTCGTCTTAACATTGAGAATAAAAAGCTCACTCTTCTTGTCCTATTGGACTTCAGTAGTGCCTTCAATACCGTGGACTATGACATCCTCTTAGGGATACTCCACACTCTGAACATCTCTTGCACTGCTTTAGCGTGGTTCAGAGAGTACCTTTTTGGAAGGCGCCAGCGGGTCAGAGTGGACGACAAGGTTTCCCAGTGGAGCGAACTTACCGCTGGTGTCCCACAGGGAGGTATTCTCTCGCCACTTCTGTTCTCCATTTTTATTGACGGCATAACTAGGTCGTTAAAGTCTAGCTACCATCTATATGCAGATGATTTACAAATTTATGCTGAGGCCAGCCTGGAGGATTTTGCTTTGCTAGTTAATAAAATCAATAGAGACTTAGATTCCATCCAACTTTGGGCCTCTAAATTTGGGTTAAAGATTAATGCTAAGAAATCGCAAGCAATAGTCATTGGAAGTCCACATTTTATTACCAAATTCGCAGACCTGGTGGTGCCAGATATCATTTTTGATGGAACTATAATTCCCCTCTCCTCTACTGTAAAAAATCTGGGCATCACCATGGACCAAACACTCTCATGGTCAGCGCACATAGCTGAGGTCAGCAGGAAACTATTTGCATCACTTCATTCTTTGAGGCGTATGCAGAATTTTCTTCCCATTCATACAAAAATATCTCTCGCTAGTTCTCTTTTACTTCCTCTACTTGATTATGGTGACATTGTATTCCTCGACCTTAAGGAAGACTTGCTTGACAAGCTTGAGCGCCTGCAGAACGTTTGCATTAGGTACATTTTCGGTCTTAAAAAATATGATCATATCTCGCAACACCGTTCGCAACTCGGTTGGCTTCCGATACGCCGTCGTAGGGATGTGCATGTCTTGTCACTGCTCTACAATGTCTTGTTCAATCCTTCCTCACCTCTGTATCTCTCCAAAAGATTCTCCTATATGGCGGCTGGCAGTGGTCACCGCTTGCGTTCGAGCGCAAATCTCGCTCTCGCCTTCCCGTCCAATAAGTCACGCTCTTACAGTAAATCTTTTACAGTTCACTCCGTAAAATTGTGGAACTCATTACCGGTGCCCGTCAGGCAATCGCAATCCGTGGCATCATTTAAGGAAAAGTTGAAAGGGTTATGGCTTCTAGACCCCTAATTTCGTCGAGTGCTGTATTGACAATAATGTTAAAATTGAATACTTATTATTTTTATTATTATATATTTATTAGTTTGTTTTATATTATCATATTTATATTCATAATGTGTAAGTTTATGTAGGTATATTTAAGATTTTGTCTTTTTTTTTTTCGCGTAAGCCTTTAGTGTCTCTGTGCATTTTTAATAGTTTTGCCTATCTTCTTGGATCTTCTCTGTTCTCTCTCATTTGCTCAAAGGTTAACTGGAAGAAATCCCTTACAGGGATAAGTTCGCCTTTGTACATATCATTAGTTTAATGTCCTTATAATTATATTTTAATGTACAATAAAGAGTTTACATACATACATACATACAAACACAAACAATCAAAAACAGACACAAACAAACACAAACAAACACAAACAGACACAAACAAACACAAACAAACACAAACAGACACAAACAGATACAAACAGACACAAACAAACACAAACAAACACAAACAGACACAAACAAACACAAACAAACACAAACAGACACAAACACACACAAACAGTCACAAACACACACAAACAAACACAAACAAACACAAACAAACACAAACAGACACAAACAAACACAAACAGTCACAAACAGACACAAACAAACACAAACAGACACAAACAGACACAAACAGACACAAACAGACACAAACAAACACAAACAAACACAAACAAACAAAAACAAACACAAACAAACACAAACAAACACAAACAAACACAAACAGACACAAACACACACAAACAGTCACAAACACACACAAACAAACACAAACAAACACAAACAAACACAAACAGACACAAACAGACACAAACACACACAAACACACACAAACAGACACAAACAAACACAAACACACACAAACACACACAAACAGACACAAACAAACACAAACAAACACAAACAGACACAAACACACACAAACAGACACAAACAAACACAAACAAACACAAACAGACACAAACACACACAAACAGTCACAAACACACACAAACAAACACAAAAAGACAAACAAACACAAACAAACACAAACAGACACAAACAGATACAAACAGACACAAACAGACACAAACAGTCACAAACACACACAAACAAACACAAACAAACACAAACAGACACAAACACACACAAACAGTCACAAACACACACAAACAGACACAAACAAACACAAACAAACACAAACAAACACAAACAAACACAAACAGACACAAACACACACAAACAGTCACAAACACACACAAACAAACACAAACAAACACAAACAAACACAAACTGACACAAACAAACACAAACAAACACAAACAGACACAAACACACACAAACAGTCACAAACACACACAAACAAACACAAACAAACACAAACAAACACAAACAGACACAAACAAACACAAACAGTCACAAACAGACACAAACAGTCACAAACACACACAAACAAACACAAACAAACACAAACAGACACAAACAGATACAAACAGACACAAACACACACAAACACACACAAACAGACACAAACAAACACAAACAAACACAAACAGACACAAACACACACAAACAGTCACAAACACACACAAACAAACACAAACAAATACAAAAAGACAAACAAACACAAACAAACACAAACAGACACAAACAGATACAAACAGACACAAACAGACACAAACAGTCACAAACACACACAAACAAACACAAACAAACACAAACAGACACAAACACACACAAACAGTCACAAACACACACAAACAAACACAAACAAACACAAACAGACACAAACACACACAAACAGTCACAAACACACACAAAAAAACACAAACAAACACAAACAAACACAAATAGACACAAACAAACACAAACAGTCACAAACAGACACAAACAAACACAAACAAACACAAACAGACACAAACAAACACAAACAAACACAAACAGACACAAACAAACACAAACAAACACAAACAGACACAAACAGATACAAACAGACACAAACAAACACAAACAGTCACAAACAAACACAAACAGACACAAACAGATACAAACAGACACAACCAGTCACAAACACACACAAACAAACACAAACAAACACAAACAGACACAAAAAAACAAACAAACACAAACAGACACAAACAGACACAAACAGACACAAACAAACACAAACAAACACAAACAAACACAAACAAACACAAACAAACACAAACAAACACAAACAGACACAAAAACACACAAACAGACACAAAAAGACACAAACAAACACAAACAAACACAAACAGACACAAACACACACAAACACACACAAACAGACACAAACAAACACGAACAAACACTAACAGACACAAACACACACAAACAGACACAAACAAACACAAACAAACACAAACAGACACAAACACACACAAACAGTCACAAACACACACAAACAAACACAAACAAACACAAACAGACAAACAAACACAAACAAACACAAACAGTCACAAGACACAAACAGACACAAACAGTCACAAACACACACAAACAAACACAAACAAACACAAACAGACACAAACACACACAAACAGTCACAAACACACACAAACAGACACAAACAAACACAAACAAACACAAACAAACACAAACAAACACAAACAGACACAAACACACACAAACACACACAAACACACACAAACAGACACAAACAAACACAAACACACACAAACACACACAAACAGACACAAACAAACACAAACAAACACAAACAGACACAAACACACACAAACAGTCACAAACAGACACAAACAAACACAAACAAACACAAACAAACACAAACAAACACAAACAGACACAAACAAACACAAACAAACACAAACAGACACAAACACACACAAACACACACAAACAGACACAAACAAACCCAAACAGACACAAAAAAACACAAACAAACACAAACAGACACAAACACACACAAACAGTCACAAACACACACAAACAAACACAAACAAACACAAACAGACACAAACAAACACAAACAAACACAAACAGAAACAAACAGACACAAACAGACACAAACAGACACAAACAAACACAAACAAACACAAACAAACACAAACAAACACAAACAGACACAAACACACACAAACAGACACAAAAAGACACAAACAAACACAAACAAACACAAACAGACACAAACACACACAAACAGTCACAAACACACACAAACAAACACAAACAAACACAAACAGACAAACAAACACAAACAAACACAAACAGACACAAACAGATACAAACAGACACAAACAGACACAAACAGTCACAAACACACACAAACAAACACAAACAAACACAAACAGACACAAACACACACAAACAGTCACAAACACACACAAACAGACACAAACAAACACAAACAGACACAAACAAACACAAACAGACACAAACAGATACAAACAGACACAAACAAACACAAACAGTCACAAACAAACACAAACAAACACAAACAGACACAAACAAACACAAACAGACACAAACAGATACAAACAGACACAAACAAACACAAACAGTCACAAACACACACAAACAAATACAAACAAACACAAACAGACACAAACAAACACAAACAGTCACAAACAGACACAAACAGACACAAACAGTCACAAACACACACAAACAGACACAAACAAACACAAACAAACACGAACAGACACAAACATACACAAACATACACAAACAAACACAAACAGACACAAACAAACACAAACAAACACAAACAAACACAAACAAACACAAACAGACAAAAACGCACACAAACAGTCACAAAAACACACAAACAAACACAAACAAACACAAACAAACACAAACAGACACAAACAGACACAAACACACACAAACACACACAAACAGACACAAACAAACACAAACACACACAAACACACACAAACAGACACAAACAAACACAAACAAACACAAACAGACACAAACACACACAAACAGTCACAAACAGACACAAACAAACACAAACAGACACAAACACACACAAACACACACAAACAGATACAAACAGACACAAACAAACACAAACGAACACAAACAAACACAAACAGACACAAACAAACACAAACAAACACAAACAGACACAAACAGATACAAACAGACACAAACAGACACAAACAGTCACAAACACACACAAACAAACACAAACAAACACAAACAGACACAAACAAACCCAAACAGTCACAAACACACACAAACAAACACAAACAGACACAAACAAACACAAACAAACACAAACAGACACAAACACACACAAACACACACAAACAGACACAAACAGATACAAACAGACACAAACAGACACAAACAGTCACAAACACACACAAACAAACACAAACAAACACAAACAGACACAAACAGATACAAACAGACACAAACACACACAAACACACACAAACACACTCAAACAGACACAAACAAACACAAACAAACACAAACAGACACAAACACACACAAACAGTCACAAACACACACAAACAAACACAAACAAACACAAACAGACACAAACAAACACAAACAGACACAAACAAACACAAACAAACACAAACAGACACAAACAAACACAAACAAACACAAACAGACACAAACAGATACAAACAGACACAAACAAACACAAACAAACACAAACAGTCACAAACAGACACAAACAAACACAAACACACACAAACAAACACAAACAAACACAAACAAACACAAACAGACACAAACACACACAAACACACACAAACAGACACAAACAAACACAAACACACACAAACAAACACAAACAGACACAAACAGACACAAACAAACACAAACAAACACAAACAGACACAAACACACACAAACACACACAAACAGACACAAACAAACACAAACAAACACAAACAAACACAAACAGACACAAACACACACAAACAGACACAAACAAACACAAACAAACACAAACAGACACAAACACACACAAACAGTCACAAACACACACAAACAAACACAAACAAATACAAAAAGACAAACAAACACAAACAAACACAAACAGACACAAACAGATACAAACAGACACAAACAGACACAAAC
Organism: Apotomis turbidana; assembly: GCA_905147355.2. Classification (NCBI taxonomy): domain Eukaryota; kingdom Metazoa; phylum Arthropoda; class Insecta; order Lepidoptera; family Tortricidae; genus Apotomis; species Apotomis turbidana. Next base: position 1,256,480 of record LR990285.1, read on the forward strand.
AGTCACAAACACACACAAACAAACACAAACAAACACAAACAGACACAAACACACACAAACAGTCACAAACACACACAAACAGACACAAACAAACACAAACAAACACAAACAAACACAAACAAACACAAACAGACACAAACACACACAAACAGTCACAAACACACACAAACAAACACAAACAAACACAAACAAACACAAACAGACACAAACAAACACAAACAAACACAAACAGACACAAACACACACAAACAGTCACAAACACACACAAACAAACACAAACAAACACAAACAAACAAAAACAGACACAAACAAACACAAACAGTCACAAACAGACACAAACAGTCACAAACACACACAAACAAACACAAACAAACACAAACAAACACAAACAAACACAAACAAACACAAACAGACACAAACAAACACAAACAAACACAAACAGACACAAACAGATACAAACAGACACAAACAAACACAAACAGTCACAAACACACACAAACAAACACAAACAAACACAAACAGACACAAACAAACACAAACAGTCACAAACAGACACAAACAGACACAAACAAACACAAACAAACACAAACAGACACAAACAAACACAAACAAACACGAACAGACACAAACAAACACAAACAAACACAAACAGACACAAACACACACAAACAGACACAAACAGTCACAAACACACACAAACAAACACAAACAAACACAAACAGACAAAAACAAACCCAAACAGTCACAAACACACACAAACAAACACAAACAGACACAAACAAACACAAACAAACACAAACAGACACAAACACACACAAACACACACAAACAGACACAAACAGATACAAACAGACACAAACAGACACAAACAGTCACAAACACACACAAACAAACACAAACAAACACAAACAGACACAAACAGATACAAACAGACAAACACACACAAACACACACAAACAGACACAAACAAACACAAACAAACACAAACAGACACAAACACACACAAACAGTCACAAACACACACAAACAAACACAAACAAACACAAACAGACACAAACAAACACAAACAAACACAAACAGACACAAACAAACACAAACAAACACAAACAGACACAAACAAACACAAACAAACACAAACAGACACAAACAGATACAAACAGACACAAACAAACACAAACAAACACAAACAGACACAAACAAACACAAACAAACACAAACAGACACAAACACACACAAACAGTCACAAACACACACAAACAAACACAAACAAACACAAACAAACACAAACAGACACAAACAAACACAAACAGTAACAAACAGACACAAACAAACACAAACAGACACAAACAGACACAAACAGACACAAACAAACACAAACAAACACAAACAAACAAAAACAAACACAAACAAACACAAACAAACACAAACAAACACAAACAGACACAAACACACACAAACAGTCACAAACACACACAAACAAACACAAACAAACACAAACAAACACAAACAGACACAAACAGACACAAACACACACAAACACACACAAACAGACACAAACAAACACAAACACACACAAACACACACAAACAGACACAAACAAACACAAACAAACACAAACAGACACAAACACACACAAACAGACACAAACAAACACAAACAGACACAAACACACACAAACAGTCACAAACACACACAAACAAACACAAACAAACACAAACAGACAAACAAACACAAACAAACACAAACAGACACAAACAGATACAAACAGACACAAACAGACACAAACAGTCACAAACACACACAAACAAACACAAACAAACACAAACAGACACAAACACACACAAACAGTCACAAACACACACAAACAGACACAAACAAACACAAACAAACACAAACAAACACAAACAAACACAAACAGACACAAACACACACAAACAGTCACAAACACACACAAACAAACACAAACAAACACAAACAGACACAAACAAACACAAACAAACACAAACAGACACAAACACACACAAACAGTCACAAACACACACAAACAAACACAAACAAACACAAACAAACACAAACAGACACAAACAAACACAAACAGTCACAAACAGACACAAACAGTCACAAACACACACAAACAAACACAAACAAACACAAACAGACACAAACAGATACAAACAGACACAAACACACACAAACACACACAAACAAACACAAACAGACACAAACAGATACAAACAGACACAAACACACACAAACACACACAAACACACACAAACAGACACAAACAAACACAAACAAACACAAACAGACACAAACACACACAAACAGTCACAAACACACACAAACAAACACAAACAAACACAAACAGACACAAACAAACACAAACAGACACAAACAAACACAAACAAACACAAACAGACACAAACAAACACAAACAAACACAAACAGACACAAACAGATACAAACAGACACAAACAAACACAAACAAACACAAACAGTCACAAACAGACACAAACAAACACAAACACACACAAACAAACACAAACAAACACAAACAAACACAAACAGACACAAACACACACAAACACACACAAACAGACACAAACAAACACAAACACACACAAACAAACACAAACAGACACAAACAGACACAAACAAACACAAACAAACACAAACAGACACAAACACACACAAACACACACAAACAGACACAAACAAACACAAACAAACACAAACAAACACAAACAGACACAAACACACACAAACAGACACAAACAAACACAAACAAACACAAACAGACACAAACACACACAAACAGTCACAAACACACACAAACAAACACAAACAAATACAAAAAGACAAACAAACACAAACAAACACAAACAGACACAAACAGATACAAACAGACACAAACAGATACAAACAGTCACAAACACACACAAACAAACACAAACAAACACAAACAGACACAAACACACACAAACAGTCACAAACACACACAAACAGACACAAACAAACACAAACAAACACAAACAAACACAAACAAACACAAACAGACACAAACACACACAAACAGTCACAAACACACACAAACAAACACAAACAAACACAAACAAACACAAACAGACACAAACAAACACAAACAGACACAAACACACACAAACAGTCACAAACACACACAAACAAACACAAACAAACACAAACAAACACAAACAGACACAAACAAACACAAACAGTCACAAACAGACACAAACAGTCACAAACACACACAAACAAACACAAACAAACACAAACAAACACAAACAAACACAAACAGACACAAACAAACACAAACAAACACAAACAGACACAAACAGATACAAACAGACACAAACAAACACAAACAGTCACAAACACACACAAACAAACACAAACAAACACAAACAGACACAAACAAACACAAACAGTCACAAACAGACACAAACAGACACAAACAAACACAAACAAACACAAACAGACACAAACAAACACAAACAAACACGAACAGACACAAACAAACACAAACAAACACAAACAGACACAAACACACACAAACAGACACAAACAGTCACAAACACACACAAACAAACACAAACAAACACAAACAGACAAAAACAAACCCAAACAGTCACAAACACACACAAACAAACACAAACAGACACAAACAAACACAAACAAACACAAACAGACACAAACACACACAAACACACACAAACAGACACAAACAGATACAAACAGACACAAACAGACACAAACAGTCACAAACACACACAAACAAACACAAACAAACACAAACAGACACAAACAGATACAAACAGACACAACCACACACAAACACACACAAACAGACACAAACAAACACAAACAAACACAAACAGACACAAACACACACAAACAGTCACAAACACACACAAACAAACACAAACAAACACAAACAGACACAAACAAACACAACCAGTCACAAACACACACAAACAAACACAAACAAACACAAACAGACACAAAAAAACAAACAAACACAAACAGACACAAACAGACACAAACAGACACAAACAAACACAAACAAACACAAACAAACACAAACAAACACAAACAGACACAAAAACACACAAACAGACACAAAAAGACACAAACAAACACAAACAAACACAAACAGACACAAACAGACACAAACACACACAAACACACACAAACAGACACAAACAAACACAAACACACACAAACACACACAAACAGACACAAACACACACAAACACACACAAACAGACACAAACAAACACAAACAAACACAAACAGACACAAACAGATACAAACAGACACAAACAGACACAAACAGTCACAAACACACACAAACAAACACAAACAAACACAAACAGACACAAACAAACCCAAACAGTCACAAACACACACAAACAAACACAAACAGACACAAACAAACACAAACAAACACAAACAGACACAAACACACACAAACACACACAAACAGACACAAACAGATACAAACAGACACAAACAGACACAAACAGTCACAAACACACACAAACAAACACAAACAAACACAAACAGACACAAACAGATACAAACAGACACAAACACACACAAACACACACAAACAGACACAAACAAACACAAACAGACACAAACACACACAAACACACACAAACAGATACAAACAGACACAAACAAACACAAACGAACACAAACAAACACAAACAGACACAAACAAACACAAACAAACACAAACAGACACAAACAGATACAAACAGACACAAACAGACACAAACAGTCACAAACACACACAAACAAACACAAACAAACACAAACAGACACAAACAAACCCAAACAGTCACAAACACACACAAACAAACACAAACAGACACAAACAAACACAAACAAACACAAACAGACACAAACACACACAAACACACACAAACAGACACAAACAGATACAAACAGACACAAACAGACACAAACAGTCACAAACACACACAAACAAACACAAACAAACACAAACAGACACAAACAGATACAAACAGACAGAAACACACACAAACACACACAAACACACACAAACAGACACAAACAAACACAAACAAACACAAACAGACACAAACACACACAAACAGTCACAAACACACACAAACAAACACAAACAGACACAAACAGATACAAACAGACACAAACAGACACAAACAGTCACAAACACACACAAACAAACACAAACAAACACAAACAGACACAAACACACACAAACAGTCACAAACACACACAAACAGACACAAACAAACACAAACAAACACAAACAAACACAAACAAACACAAACAGACACAAACACACACAAACAGTCACAAACACACACAAACAAACACAAACAAACACAAACAAACACAAACAGACACAAACAAACACAAACAAACACAAACAGACACAAACACACACAAACAGTCACAAACACACACAAACAAACACAAACAAACACAAACAAACAAAAACAGACACAAACAAACACAAACAGTCACAAACAGACACAAACAGTCACAAACACACACAAACAAACACAAACAAACACAAACAAACACAAACAAACACAAACAGACACAAACAAACACAAACAAACACAAACAGACACAAACAGATACAAACAGACACAAACAAACACAAACAGTCACAAACACACACAAACAAACACAAACAAACACAAACAGACACAAACAAACACAAACAGTCACAAACAGACACAAACAGACACAAACAAACACAAACAAACACAAACAGACACAAACAAACACAAACAAACACGAACAGACACAAACAAACACAAACAAACACAAACAGACACAAACACACACAAACAGACACAAACAGTCACAAACACACACAAACAAACACAAACAAACACAAACAGACACAAACAAACCCAAACAGTCACAAACACACACAAACAAACACAAACAGACACAAACAAACACAAACAAACACAAACAGACACAAACACACACAAACACACACAAACAGACACAAACAGATACAAACAGACACAAACAGACACAAACAGTCACAAACACACACAAACAAACACAAACAAACACAAACAGACACAAACAGATACAAACAGACAAACACACACAAACACACACAAACAGACACAAACAAACACAAACAAACACAAACAGACACAAACACACACAAACAGTCACAAACACACACAAACAAACACAAACAAACACAAACAGACACAAACAAACACAAACAAACACAAACAGACACAAACAAACACAAACAAACACAAACAGACACAAACAAACACAAACAAACACAAACAGACACAAACAGATACAAACAGACACAAACAAACACAAACAAACACAAACAGACACAAACAAACACAAACAAACACAAACAGACACAAACACACACAAACAGTCACAAACACACACAAACAAACACAAACAAACACAAACAAACACAAACAGACACAAACAAACACAAACAGTAACAAACAGACACAAACAAACACAAACAGACACAAACAGACACAAACAGACACAAACAAACACAAACAAACACAAACAAACAAAAACAAACACAAACAAACACAAACAAACACAAACAAACACAAATAGACACAAACACACACAAACAGTCACAAACACACACAAACAAACACAAACAAACACAAACAAACACAAACAGACACAAACAGACACAAACACACACAAACACACACAAACAGACACAAACAAACACAAACACACACAAACACACACAAACAGACACAAACAAACACAAACAAACACAAACAGACACAAACACACACAAACAGACACAAACAAACACAAACAGACACAAACACACACAAACAGTCACAAACACACACAAACAAACACAAACAAACACAAACAGACAAACAAACACAAACAAACACAAACAGACACAAACAGATACAAACAGACACAAACAGACACAAACAGTCACAAACACACACAAACAAACACAAACAAACACAAACAGACACAAACACACACAAACAGTCACAAACACACACAAACAGACACAAACAAACACAAACAAACACAAACAAACACAAACAAACACAAACAGACACAAACACACACAAACAGTCACAAACACACACAAACAAACACAAACAAACACAAACAGACACAAACAAACACAAACAAACACAAACAGACACAAACACACACAAACAGTCACAAACACACACAAACAAACACAAACAAACACAAACAAACACAAACAGACACAAACAAACACAAACAGTCACAAACAGACACAAACAGTCACAAACACACACAAACAAACACAAACAAACACAAACAGACACAAACAGATACAAACAGACACAAACACACACAAACACACACAAACAAACACAAACAGACACAAACAGATACAAACAGACACAAACACACACAAACACACACAAACACACACAAACAGACACAAACAAACACAAACAAACACAAACAGACACAAACACACACAAACAGTCACAAACACACACAAACAAACACAAACAAACACAAACAGACACAAACAAACACAAACAGACACAAACAAACACAAACAAACACAAACAGACACAAACAAACACAAACAAACACAAACAGACACAAACAGATACAAACAGACACAAACAAACACAAACAAACACAAACAGTCACAAACAGACACAAACAAACACAAACACACACAAACAAACACAAACAAACACAAACAAACACAAACAGACACAAACACACACAAACACACACAAACAGACACAAACAAACACAAACACACACAAACAAACACAAACAGACACAAACAGACACAAACAAACACAAACAAACACAAACAGACACAAACACACACAAACAGACACAAACAAACACAAACAAACACAAACAAACACAAACAGACACAAACACACACAAACAGACACAAACAAACACAAACAAACACAAACAGACACAAACACACACAAACAGTCACAAACACACACAAACAAACACAAACAAATACAAAAAGACAAACAAACACAAACAAACACAAACAGACACAAACAGATACAAACAGACACAAACAGACACAAACAGTCACAAACACACACAAACAAACACAAACAAACACAAACAGACACAAACACACACAAACAGTCACAAACACACACAAACAGACACAAACAAACACAAACAAACACAAACAAACACAAACAAACACAAACAGACACAAACACACACAAACAGTCACAAACACACACAAACAAACACAAACAAACACAAACAAACACAAACAGACACAAACAAACACAAACAAACACAAACAGACACAAACACACACAAACAGTCACAAACACACACAAACAAACACAAACAGACAAAAACAAACCCAAACAGTCACAAACACACACAAACAAACACAAACAGACACAAACAAACACAAACAAACACAAACAGACACAAACACACACAAACACACACAAACAGACACAAACAGATACAAACAGACACAAACAGACACAAACAGTCACAAACACACACAAACAAACACAAACAAACACAAACAAACACAAACAGACACAAACAGATACAAACAGACACAAACACACACAAACACACACAAACAGACACAAACAAACACAAACAAACACAAACAGACACAAACACACACAAACAGTCACAAACACACACAAACAAACACAAACAAACACAAACAGACACAAACAAACACAACCAGTCACAAACACACACAAACAAACACAAACAAACACAAACAGACACAAAAAAACAAACAAACACAAACAGACACAAACAGACACAAACAGACACAAACAAACACAAACAAACACAAACAAACACAAACAAACACAAACAGACACAAAAACACACAAACAGACACAAAAAGACACAAACAAACACAAACAAACACAAACAGACACAAACAGACACAAACACACACAAACACACACAAACAGACACAAACAAACACAAACACACACAAACACACACAAACAGACACAAACACACACAAACACACACAAACAGACACAAACAAACACAAACAAACACAAACAGACACAAACAGATACAAACAGACACAAACAGACACAAACAGTCACAAACACACACAAACAAACACAAACAAACACAAACAGACACAAACAAACCCAAACAGTCACAAACACACACAAACAAACACAAACAGACACAAACAAACACAAACAAACACAAACAGACACAAACACACACAAACACACACAAACAGACACAAACAGATACAAACAGACACAAACAGACACAAACAGTCACAAACACACACAAACAAACACAAACAAACACAAACAGACACAAACAGATACAAACAGACACAAACACACACAAACACACACAAACAGACACAAACAAACACAAACAAACACAAACAGACACAAACACACACAAACAGTCACAAACACACACAAACAAACACAAACAAACACAAACAGACACAAACAAACACAAACAAACACAAACAGACACAAACAAACACAAACAAACACAAACAGACACAAACAAACACAAACAAACACAAACAGACACAAACAGATACAAAAAGACACAAACAAACACAAACAAACACAAACAGACACAAACAAACACAAACAAACACAAACAGACACAAACACACACAAACAGTCACAAACACACACAAACAAACACAAACAAACACAAACAAACACAAACAGACACAAACAAACACCAACAGTCACAAACAGACACAAACAAACACAAACAGACACAAACAGACACAAACAAACACAAACAAACACAAACAAACAAAAACAAACACAAACAAACACAAACAAACACAAACAAACACAAACAAACACAAACAGACACAAACACACGCAAACAGTCACAAACACACACAAACAAACACAAACAAACACAAACAAACACAAACAGACACAAACACACACAAACACACACAAACACACACAAACAGACACAAACAAACACAAACACACACAAACACACACAAACAGTCACAAAAACACACAAACAAACACAAACAAACACAAACAAACACAAACAGACACAAACAGACACAAACACACACAAACACACACAAACACACACAAACAGACACAAACAAACACAAACACACACAAACACACACAAACAGACACAAACAAACACAAACAAACACAAACAGACACAAACACACACAAACAGTCACAAACAGACACAAACAAACACAAACAGACACAAACACACACAAACACACACAAACAGATACAAACAGACACAAACAAACACAAACGAACACAAACAAACACAAACAGACACAAACAAACACAAACAAACACAAACAGACACAAACAGATACAAACAGACACAAACAGACACAAACAGTCACAAACACACACAAACAAACACAAACAAACACAAACAAACAAACAAACACAAACAGACACAAACACACACAAACACACACAAACAGATACAAACAGACACAAACAAACACAAACGAACACAAACAAACACAAACAGACACAAACAAACACAAACAAACACAAACAGACACAAACAGATACAAACAGACACAAACAGTCACAAACACACACAAACAGTCACAAACACACACAAACAAACAAACAAACAAACACAAACAGACACAAACAAACATAACCTTAGTTTAGACATGCTCGTGCTCGTGGTAGATTTTATCGCTCCCATCCTCTCAAACATTCTGAATTTTTCCTTTTCCTCTGGTACCTTTCCCGCTATCTGGAAATACGCACAAGTTATCCCACTTCCCAAAACCTCTAATCCTATTAATTTTTCACAGTATCGTCCTATTTCGATTCTCCCTGTGTTGTCCAAAATAATTGAACATATTGTCAATCGTCGCCTCCTTTCTCATCTCAACAGGCACAATATGTTCAATCCGTTGCAGTCTGGTTTTCGGCCCGGGCATAGCACAGTCACTGCCCTGGTTAAAGTCACCGATGACATTCGTCTTAACATTGAGAATAAAAAGCTCACTCTTCTTGTCCTATTGGACTTCAGTAGTGCCTTCAATACCGTGGACTATGACATCCTCTTAGGGATACTCCACACTCTGAACATCTCTTGCACTGCTTTAGCGTGGTTCAGAGAGTACCTTTTTGGAAGGCGCCAGCGGGTCAGAGTGGACGACAAGGTTTCCCAGTGGAGCGAACTTACCGCTGGTGTCCCACAGGGAGGTATTCTCTCGCCACTTCTGTTCTCCATTTTTATTGACGGCATAACTAGGTCGTTAAAGTCTAGCTACCATCTATATGCAGATGATTTACAAATTTATGCTGAGGCCAGCCTGGAGGATTTTGCTTTGCTAGTTAATAAAATCAATAGAGACTTAGATTCCATCCAACTTTGGGCCTCTAAATTTGGGTTAAAGATTAATGCTAAGAAATCGCAAGCAATAGTCATTGGAAGTCCACATTTTATTACCAAATTCGCAGACCTGGTGGTGCCAGATATCATTTTTGATGGAACTATAATTCCCCTCTCCTCTACTGTAAAAAATCTGGGCATCACCATGGACCAAACACTCTCATGGTCAGCGCACATAGCTGAGGTCAGCAGGAAACTATTTGCATCACTTCATTCTTTGAGGCGTATGCAGAATTTTCTTCCCATTCATACAAAAATATCTCTCGCTAGTTCTCTTTTACTTCCTCTACTTGATTATGGTGACATTGTATTCCTCGACCTTAAGGAAGACTTGCTTGACAAGCTTGAGCGCCTGCAGAACGTTTGCATTAGGTACATTTTCGGTCTTAAAAAATATGATCATATCTCGCAACACCGTTCGCAACTCGGTTGGCTTCCGATACGCCGTCGTAGGGATGTGCATGTCTTGTCACTGCTCTACAATGTCTTGTTCAATCCTTCCTCACCTCTGTATCTCTCCAAAAGATTCTCCTATATGGCGGCTGGCAGTGGTCACCGCTTGCGTTCGAGCGCAAATCTCGCTCTCGCCTTCCCGTCCAATAAGTCACGCTCTTACAGTAAATCTTTTACAGTTCACTCCGTAAAATTGTGGAACTCATTACCGGTGCCCGTCAGGCAATCGCAATCCGTGGCATCATTTAAGGAAAAGTTGAAAGGGTTATGGCTTCTAGACCCCTAATTTCGTCGAGTGCTGTATTGACAATAATGTTAAAATTGAATACTTATTATTTTTATTATTATATATTTATTAGTTTGTTTTATATTATCATATTTATATTCATAATGTGTAAGTTTATGTAGGTATATTTAAGATTTTGTCTTTTTTTTTTTCGCGTAAGCCTTTAGTGTCTCTGTGCATTTTTAATAGTTTTGCCTATCTTCTTGGATCTTCTCTGTTCTCTCTCATTTGCTCAAAGGTTAACTGGAAGAAATCCCTTACAGGGATAAGTTCGCCTTTGTACATATCATTAGTTTAATGTCCTTATAATTATATTTTAATGTACAATAAAGAGTTTACATACATACATACATACAAACACAAACAATCAAAAACAGACACAAACAAACACAAACAAACACAAACAGACACAAACAAACACAAACAAACACAAACAGACACAAACAGATACAAACAGACACAAACAAACACAAACAAACACAAACAGACACAAACAAACACAAACAAACACAAACAGACACAAACACACACAAACAGTCACAAACACACACAAACAAACACAAACAAACACAAACAAACACAAACAGACACAAACAAACACAAACAGTCACAAACAGACACAAACAAACACAAACAGACACAAACAGACACAAACAGACACAAACAAACACAAACAAACACAAACAAACAAAAACAAACACAAACAAACACAAACAAACACAAACAAACACAAACAGACACAAACACACACAAACAGTCACAAACACACACAAACAAACACAAACAAACACAAACAAACACAAACAGACACAAACAGACACAAACACACACAAACACACACAAACAGACACAAACAAACACAAACACACACAAACACACACAAACAGACACAAACAAACACAAACAAACACAAACAGACACAAACACACACAAACAGACACAAACAAACACAAACAAACACAAACAGACACAAACACACACAAACAGTCACAAACACACACAAACAAACACAAAAAGACAAACAAACACAAACAAACACAAACAGACACAAACAGATACAAACAGACACAAACAGACACAAACAGTCACAAACACACACAAACAAACACAAACAAACACAAACAGACACAAACACACACAAACAGTCACAAACACTCACAAACAGACACAAACAAACACAAACAAACACAAACAAACACAAACAAACACAAACAGACACAAACACACACAAACAGTCACAAACACACACAAACAAACACAAACAAACACAAACAAACACAAACTGACACAAACAAACACAAACAAACACAAACAAACACAAACAGACACAAACACACACAAACAGACACAAACAAACACAAACAAACACAAACAGACACAAACACACACAAACAGTCACAAACACACACAAACAAACACAAACAAACACAAACAGACAAACAAACACAAACAAACACAAACAGACACAAACAGATACAAACAGACACAAACAGACACAAACAGTCACAAACACACACAAACAAACACAAACAAGCACAAACAGACACAAACACACACAAACAGTCACAAACACACACAAACAGACACAAACAAACACAAACAAACACAAACAAACACAAACAAACACAAACAGACACAAACACACACAAACAGTCACAAACACACACAAACAAACACAAACAAACACAAACAAACACAAACAGACACAAACAAACACAAACAAACACAAACAGACACAAACACACACAAACAGTCACAAACACACACAAACAAACACAAACAAACACAAACAAACACAAACAGACACAAACAAACACAAACAGTCACAAACAGACACAAACAGTCACAAACACACACAAACAAACACAAACAAACACAAACAGACACAAACAGATACAAACAGACACAAACACACACAAACACACACAAACAGACACAAACAAACACAAACAAACACAAACAGACACAAACACACATAAACAGTCACAAACACACACAAACAAACACAAACAAACACAAACAGACACAAACAAACACAAACAAACACAAACAGACACAAACAAACACAAACAAACACAAACAGACACAAACAAACACAAACAAACACAAACAGACACAAACAGATACAAACAGACACAAAAAAACACAAACAAACACAAACAGACACAAACAAACACAAACAAACACAAACAGACACAAACACACACAAACAGTCACAAACACATACAAAAAAACACAAACAAACACAAACAAACACAAACAGACACAAACAAACACAAACAGTCACAAACAGACACAAACAAACACAAACAGACACAAACAGACACAAACAGACACAAACAGACACAAACAGACACAAACAGACACAAACAAACACAAACAAACACAAACAAACAAAAACAAACACAAACAAACACAAACAAACACAAACAAACACAAACAAACACAAACAAACACAAACAGACACAAACACACACAAACAGTCACAAACAGACACAAACAAACACAAACAAACACAAACAAACACAAACAGACACAAACAGATACAAACGAACCCAAACAGACACAAACACACACAAACACACACAAACAGACACAAACAAACACAAACAGACACAAACAAGCACAAACAGACACAAACAGTCACAAACACACACAAACAAACACAAACAGACACAAACACACACAAACAGTCACAAACACACACAAACAAACACAAACAAACACAAACAGACACAAACAAACACAAACAAACACAAACAGACACAAACAAACACAAACAAACACAAACAGACACAAACAAACACAAACAAACACAAACAGACACAAACAGATACAAACAGACACAAACAAACACAAACAGTCACAAACAAACACAAACAGACACAAACAGATACAAACAGACTCAAACAGTCACAAACACACACAAACAAACACAAACAAACACAAACAGACACAAACAAACACAAACAAACACAAACAGACACAAACAGACACAAACAGACACAAACAAACACAAACAAACACAAACAAACACAAACAAACACAAACAGACACAAACACACACAAACAGACACAAAAAGACACAAACAAACACAAACAAACACAAACAGACACAAACAGACACAAACACACACAAACAGACACAAACAAACACAAACACACACAAACACACAAACAGACACAAACACACACAAACACACACAAACAGACACAAACAAACACAAACAAACACAAACAGACACAAACACACACAAACAGACACAAACAAACACAAACAAACACAAACAGACACAAACACACACAAACAGTCACAAACACACACAAACAAACACAAACAAACACAAACAGACAAACAAACACAAACAAACACAAACAGACACAAACAGATACAAACAGACACAAACAGACACAAACAGTCACAAACACACACAAACAAACACAAACAAACACAAACAGACACAAACACACACAAACAGTCACAAACACACACAAACAGACACAAACAAACACAAACAAACACAAACAAACACAAACAAACACAAACAGACACAAACACACACAAACAGTCACAAACACACACAAACAAACAGAAACAAACACAAACAAACACAAACAGACACAAACAAACACACACATATAGGCCCTTGCGTCTATTGCAGACGAATTATGGTGTAGTGTTTGGGATACACCGTTTCTGGTGGCTAACTAAACCGATACGAGATCGACACATTTTACCGCAGGCCTGACAAGAGAAGTGTGCGACGGGTGGTACTGCGTCGCCTTGTCGACGTCTTTGTCTCTTGTCAGCGAGTGCCGCGAACCAGGTCTCATCGCATAACTTGCGACCTTCAACAACGCATTTGCGCCACTCCGTCCGATTCTCCGCAAGCTTTTCCCATTTCTGGTGGTCAATATGGAAGGCGGCCATGTCCCTCTTTGCGCAATCTTTAAAGCGAAGCAATGGTCTGCCAACGTTTCTTCTTGCATTCGCCACCGCGCCAAGAAGAACACTACGAGGAAGACGAGAAGGTTCCATCCTGTACACATGCCCTAGCCAACGCAGACGTCTCTGTTTGAGAAACGCGGTCAAACTAGGCAGCTGTGTAATTTCTAGAACCCTTTCGTTTGTTACCCTGTCTTGCCACGATATGCCCAAGATCTTACGAAGGCAACGCATGTAAAAAGAGTTTAAACGCCGTTCTACTTTTGCATACGTTGTCCAGGTTTCAGCTCCGTACAAGAGTATGCTTAGAATGGACGCCTGAAAAATTAGCATTTTGGTATTTGTCGTGAGATGTTTGTTTTGCCATACTCTTATACTAAGCTTCCCGAACATGGCGGCCGCTTTTCCGATACGTATGTCGACCTCTGCATCGAGCGTGAGGTTGTTCGTTACGGTCGACCCTAGGTAGCAAAACCTGTCCACTACTTCTAACAGCGTGCCATTGAGCGAGATCATTGGGGCCACAGAGCTATTTTGTGCTAGCACAACGGTCTTTTTGGCGTTTATAGACATGGCAAACAGGGAACATGCCTGGGAGAATTGACTCACCATTGACTGGAGCTCTTGTTCCGAGTGAGCGACAAAGGCTGCATCATCGGCATATAAAAGGTTGTCGACGAAAAGATCCTGACGGTTTCTTTTAGATTTGAGGAGAGAGATGTTAAACATCTTTCCGTCGGTCCTCGTGTGCAGATGGATACCCTGTTGGTTATCGCGGAAAGCTGTACGTAATATAAGGGAAAAGTATATACCAAACAGGGTAGGCGCCAAGACACAGCCCTGTCGCACTCCTCTGGACACAAGGAAAGGCTCTGATGGTTTGCCATTAAAGACTACCGTGCCCTTCGTGTTATCGTGGAAAGATGCCACGAGGTGCAGAAATTTTGATGGACACCCAATGCTCTCGAGCGCTGTGTACAAACCCTTTCGGCTAACCGTATCGAAGGCCTTATTAAGGTCCACGAAAGCCACAACTAAGGGGGTATTTTGTTCACGACACTTCTCCTGTATTTGGCGAAGTGTGAAAATCATGTCTACTGTGGAACGCTCAGAGCGGAAGCCACATTGTGACTCAGGATAAATACGTCCTGCAAGCTTTTGTAGTCTTGACAACACGACTAGACCGAAAAGCTTGCCTACAATGCTCAGTAGGGAGATACCGCGGTAGTTGTTGCAGTCACCGCGGTCGCCTTTCCCTTTGTACAACGTGACGATGTTAGCGTCACGCATATCCTGAGGCACACTTCCTGCTTGCCAGCATTTGCACAGCAGATTGTACAAAATTGGTCGCACGCATTCGAGTTTTATTATCTCGGCTTGGGTGCCATCACCGCCGGGACTCTTTCCGCGCTTAAGCCGATTGACAGCCTTGGTGAACTCCTCTATAGACGGTAGATCATCTAGCTCGGTCATTTGTTCCAGTCTAGGCATGCCCTGCACAGCCTCCGGGTGTATGTCAACAGGACTCGACAAACACAAACAAACACAAACAGACACAAACACACACAAACAGTCACAAACACACACAAACAAACACAAACAAACACAAACAGACACAAACAAACACAAACAGTCACAAACAGACACAAACAGTCACAAACACACACAAACAAACACAAACAAACACAAACAGACACAAACAGATACAAACAGACACAAACACACACAAACACACACAAACAGACACAAACAAACACAAACAAACACAAACAGACACAAACACACACAAACAGTTACAAACACACACAAACAAACACAAACAAACACAAACAGACACAAACAAACACAAACAAACACAAACAGACACAAACAAACACAAACAAACACAAACAGACACAAACAAACACAAACAAACACAAACAGACACAAACAGATACAAACAGACACAAACAAACACAAACAAACACAAACAGACACAAACAAACACAAACAAACACAAACAGACACAAACACACACAAACAGTCACAAACACACACAAAAAAACACAAACAAACACAAACAAACACAAACAGACACAAACAAACACAAACAGTCACAAACAGACACAAACAAACACAAACAGACACAAACAGACACAAACAGACACAAACAGACACAAACAGACACAAACAGACACAAACAAACACAAACAAACAAAAACAAACACAAACAAACACAAACAAACACAAACAAACACAAACAGACACAAACACACACAAACAGTCACAAACACACACAAACAAACACAAACAAACACAAACAAACACAAACAGACACAAACAGACACAAACACACACAAACACACACAAACAGACACAAACAAACACAAACACACACAAACAAACACAAACAGTCACAAACAGACACAAACAGACACAAACAAACACAAACAAACACAAACAGACACAAACAAACACAAACAAACACGAACAGACACAAACATACACAAACATACACAAACAAACACAAACAGACACAAACAAACACAAACAAACACAAACAAACACAAACAAACACAAACAGACACAAACACACACAAACAGTCACAAACACACACAAACAAACACAAACAAACACAAACAAACACAAACAGACACAAACAGACACAAACAGACACAAACAGACACAAACACACACAAACACACACAAACAGACACAAACAAACACAAACACACACAAACACACACAAACAGACACAAACAAACACAAACACACACAAACAGATACAAACAGACACAAACAAACACAAACGAACACAAACAAACACAAACAGACACAAACACACACAAACAGTCACAAACACACACAAACAAACACAAACAAACACAAACAAACACAAACAGACACAAACAAAAAGAAACAGTCACAAACAGACACAAACAAACACAAACAGACACAAACAGACACAAACAGACACAAACAAACACAAACAAACACAAACAGACACAAACAAACACAAACAGTCACAAACAGACACAAACAGTCACAAACACACACAAACAAACACAAACAAACACAAACAGACACAAACAGATACAAACAGACACAAACAAACACAAACAAACACAAACGAACACAAACAAACACAAACAGACACAAACACACACAAACAGTCACAAACACACACAAACAAACACAAACAAACACAAACAAACACAAACAGACACAAACAAACAGAAACAGTCACAAACAGACACAAACAGACACAAACACACACAAACAGTCACAAACACACACAAACAAACACAAACAAACACAAACAAACAAAAACAAACACAAACAAACACAAACAAACACAAACAAACACAAACAGACACAAACACACACAAACAGTCACAAACACACACAAACAAACACAAACAAACACAAACAAACACAAACAGACACAAACAGACACAAACACACACAAACACACACAAACAGACACAAACAAACACAAACACACACAAACAGACACAAACAAACACAAACAAACACAAACAGACACAAACACACACAAACAGACACAAACAAACACAAACAAACACAAACAGACACAAACACACACAAACAGTCACAAACACACACAAACAAACACAAACAAACACAAACAGACAAACAAACACAAACAAACAGTCACAAACACACACAAACAGACACAAACAAACACAAACAAACACAAACAAACACAAACAAACACAAACAAACACAAACAGACACAAACACACACAAACAGTCACAAACACACACAAACAAACACAAACAAACACAAACAAACACAAACAGACACAAACAAACACAAACAAACACAAACAGACACAAACAGACACAAACAAACACAAACAAACACAAACAGACACAAACAAACACAAACAAACACAAACAGACACAAACAGATACAAACAGACACAAACAAACACAAACAGTCACAAACAAACACAAACAGACACAAACAGATACAAACAGACACAAACAGACACAAACAGACACAAACAGTCACAAACACACACAAACAAACACAAACAAACACAAACAGACACAAACACACACAAACAGTCACAAACACACACAAACAGACACAAACAAACACAAACAAACACAAACAAACACAAACAGACACAAACACACACAAACAGTCACAAACACACACAAACAAACACAAACAAACACAAACAAACACAAACAGACACAAACAAACACAAACAAACACAAACAGACACAAACAGACACAAACAAACACAAACAAACACAAACAGACACAAACAAACACAAACAAACACAAACAGACACAAACAGATACAAACAGACACAAACAAACACAAACAGTCACAAACAAACACAAACAGACACAAACAGATACAAACAGACACAAACAGACACAAACAGTCACAAACACACACAAACAAACACAAACAAACACAAACAGTCACAAACGGACACAAACAAACACAAACAGACACAAACAGACACAAACAGACACAAACAAACACAAACAAACACAAACAAACACAAACAGACACAAACAAACACAAACAAACTCAAACAGACACAAACACACACAAACACACACAAACAGACACAAACAAACACAAACAGACACAAACAAACACAAACAGACACAAACAGACACAAACAGACACAAACAGACACAAACAAACACAAACAAACACAAACAAACAAAAACAATCACAAACAAACACAAACAAACACAAACAAACACAAACAGACACAAACACACACAAACAGTCACAAACACACACAAACAAACACAAACAAACACAAACAAACACAAACAGACACAAACAGACACAAACACACACAAACACACACAAACAGACACAAACAAACACAAACACACACAAACACACACAAACAGACACAAACAAACACAAACAGTCACAAACAGACACAAACAAACACAAACAGACACAAACAGACACAAACAGACACATACAGACACAAA
Source organism: Apotomis turbidana (assembly GCA_905147355.2). NCBI lineage: Eukaryota > Metazoa > Arthropoda > Insecta > Lepidoptera > Tortricidae > Apotomis > Apotomis turbidana. The sequence continues at coordinate 1,277,586 of LR990285.1, forward strand.
CAAACACAAACAAACACAAACAAACAAAAACACACAAAAACACACACAAACAAACACAAACAAACACAAACAAACACAAACAGACACAAACACACACAAACAGACACAAACAGACACAAACAAACACAAACAAATACAAACAGACACAAACAAACACAAACACACACAAACACACACACAGACACAAACAAACACAAAGAAACACAAACAGACACAAACAAACACAAACAAACACAAACAGACACAAACAGATACAAACAGACACAAACAAACACAAACAGTCACAAACACACACAACCAAACACAAACAAACACAAACAGACATAAACAAACACAAACAGACACAAACAGACACAAACAGACACAAACAAACACAAACAAACACAAACAGACACAAACAAACACAAACAAACACGAACAGACACAAACAGACACAAACAAACACAAACAGACACAAACACACACAAACACACACAAACAGACACAAACACACACAAACAAACACAAACAAACACAAACAGACACAAACAAACACAAACAGTCACAAACAGACACAAACAGACACAAACAAACACAAACAGACACAAACAAACACAAACAAACACGAACAGACACAAACAGACACAAACAGATACAAACAGACACAAACAAACACAAACGAACACAAACAAACACAAACAGACACAAACAAACACAAACAAACACAAACAAACACAAACAGACACAAACACACACAAACAGTCACAAACACACACAAACCAACACAAACAAACAAAAACAAACACAAACAAACACAAACAAACACAAACAAACACAAACAGACACAAACACACACAAACAGTCACAAACACACACAAACAAACACAAACAAACACAAACAAACACAAACAGACACAAACAGACACAAACACACACAAACACACACAAACAGACACAAACAAACACAAACAAACACAAACAGACACAAACAGATACAAACAGACACAAACAAACACAAACGAACACAAACAAACACAAACAGACACAAACAACCACAAACAAACACAAACAAACACAAACAGACACAAACACACACAAACAGTCACAAACAAACACAAACGAATACAAACAAACACAAACAGACACAAACAGACACAAACAGACACAAACAGACACAAACAGACACAAACAGACACAAACAGACACAAACAGACACAAACAAACACAAACAAACACAAACAGACACAAACAAACACAAACGAACACAAATAAACACAAACAGACACAAACAGACACAAACAGACACAAACAGACACAAACAGACACAAACAGACACAAACAGACACAAACAGACACAAACAGACACAAACAAACACAAACAGACACAAACAGACACAAACAGGCACAAACAAACACAAACAAACACAAACAAACACAAACAAACACAAACAGACACAAACAAACACAAACAGACACAAACAGACACAAACAAACACAAACAGACACAAACAGACACAAACAAACACAAACAAACACAAACAAACACAAACAAACACAAACAAACACAAACAAACACAATCAGACACAAACAAACACAAACAGCCACAAACAAACACAAACAGACACAAACAAACACAAACAAACACAAACAGACACAAACAGACACAAACAGACACTAACAGACACAAACAGACACAAACAGGCACAAACAGGCACAAACAGACACAAACAGACACAATCAAACACAAAAGAACACAAACAAACACAAACAAACACAAACAGACACAAACAGACACAAACAGACACAAAAAGGCACAAACAGACACAAACAGACACAAACAAACACAAACAGACATAAACAAACACAAACGAACACAAACAGACACAAACAAACACAAACGAACACAAACAAACACAAACAGACACAAACAAACACAAACAGACACAAACAAACACAAACAAACATAAACAGACAAAAACAAACACAAGCAAACACAAACAGACACAAACAAACACAATCAGACACAAACAAACACAAACAGACACAAACAAACACAAACAGACACAAACAGACACAAACAAACACAAACAGACACAAACAGACACAAACAGACACAAACAAACACAAACAGACACAAACAGACACAAACAGGCACAAACAGACACAAACAGACACAAACAGACACAAACAGACACAAACAAACACAAACAAACACAAAAGAACACAAACAAACACAAACATACACAAACATACACAAACAGACACAAACAGACACAAACAGACATTAACAAACACAACAAACACAAACAGACACAAACAAACACAAAAAGACACAAACAAACACAAACAAACACAAACAAACACAAACAAACACAAACAAACACAAACAAACACAAACAAACACAATCAGACACAAACACAAACAGACACAAACAGACACAAACAAACACAAACAAACACAAACAAACACAAACAGACACAAGCAAACACAAACAGACACAAACAGACACAAACAGCCACAAACAAACACAAACAAACACAAACAGACACAAACAGACACAAACAAACACAAACAAACACAAACAGACACAAACAAACACAAACAGACACAAACAAACACAAACGAATACAAACAAACACAAACAGACACAAACAGACACAAACAGGCACAAACAGGCACAAACAGACACAAACAGACACAAACAAACACAAACAGACACAAACAAACACAAACGAACACAAACAAACACAAACAGACACAAACAGACACAAACAGACACAAACAGACACAAACAGACACAAACAGGCACAAACAGACACAAACAAACACAAACAGACACAAACAAACACAAACAGACACAAACAGACACAAACAAACACAAACAGACACAAACAGACACAAACAAACACAAACAAACACAAACAAACACAAACAAACACAAACAAACACAATCAGACACAAACAAACACAAACAGCCACAAACAAACACAAACAGACACAAACAAACACAAACAAACACAAACAGACACAAACAGACACAAACAGACACTAACAGACACAAACAGACACAAACAGGCACAAACAGGCACAAACAGACACAAACAGACACAATCAAACACAAAAGAACACAAACAAACACAAACAAACACAAACAGACACAAACAGACACAAACAGACACAAAAAGGCACAAACAGACACAAACAGACACAAACAAACACAAACAGACATAAACAAACACAAACGAACACAAACAGACACAAACAAACACAAACGAACACAAACAAACACAAACAAACACAAACAAACACAAACAAACACAATCAGACACAAACACAAACAGACACAAACAGACACAAACAAACACAAACAAACACAAACAAACACAAACAGACACAAGCAAACACAAACAGACACAAACAGACACAAACAGCCACAAACAAACACAAACAAACACAAACAGACACAAACAGACACAAACAAACACAAACAGACACAAACAGACACAAACAGACACAAACAAACACAAACAGACACAAACAGACACAAACAGGCACAAACAGACACAAACAGACACAAACAGACACAAACAGACACAAACAAACACAAACAAACACAAAAGAACACAAACAAACACAAACATACACAAACATACACAAAAAGACACAAACAGACACAAACAGACACAAACAGACACAAACAAACACAACAAACACAAACAAACACAAAAAGACACAAACAAACACAAACAAACACAAACAAACACAAACAAACACAAACAAACACAAACAGACACAAACAGACACAAACAAACACAAACAAACACAAACAAACACAAACAGACACAAGCAAACACAAACAGACACAAACAGACACAAACAAACACAAACAGACACAAACAAACACAAACAGACACAAACAGACACAAACAAACACAAACAAACACAAACAGACACAAACAAACACAAACGAATACAAACAAACACAAACAGACACAAACAGACACAAACAGGCACAAACAGGCACAAACAGACACAAACAGACACAAACAAACACAAACAGACACAAACAAACACAAACAGACACAAACAAACACAAACGAACACAAACAAACACAAACAGACACAAACAGACACAAACAGACACAAACAGACACAAACAGACACAAACAGGCACAAACAGACACAAACAGACACAAACAGACACAAACAAACACAAACAGACACAAACAAACACAAACGAACACAAACAGACACAAACAAACACAAACAAACACAAACAGACACAAACAAACACAAACGAACACAAAACAGACACAAACAGACACAAACAAACACAAAAGAACACAAACAAACACAAACAGACACAAACATACACAAACAGACACAAACACAAACAGCCACAAACAGACACAAACAGACACAAACGAACACAAGCAAACACAAACAGACACAAACAAACACAAACAGACACAAACAAACACAAACAGATTTTCTAATGCATAACTGTGTAAATTGTGCATGTTCATAAATCCATATCTCTTAAAAGTGCTTTCATCAGACCATAAAACCATATTTATGAAATTGGGATCCTCTCTGTGTTTTTGCAGCATTGTCTGGCAAAACTGAACACGAAGTGGGTAATCACGGGGCAGCAACGCTTGAACACGTTGTATGTGGTATGGATGATATCCATATCGACGTAATATTCTATTGGCAACAGATTTTGATATCCTTAAATTACGTTCAATGTTCCGTGTCGAAGTGGATGGGTCGTTTTGAATCTCTTGTAAAACATCTTCATCGTAATCTCCTCTAGGGTCTTCCCAATCCACCACGATTGCCAGGCAAAACGCCTTGTGAGTATGTGAGATGAACATTTCGAAATACTCGATGGTCCGGATGCCTTAAATTTGGATATCTTTCCCGATAGAGTCTAGCTGCAGCACAAGAGTTACCCTGACATTCGCCATAGACAAAATGTATGTTGGCATATTCTTGAGGAGTATAATTTTCTGGCATATTTGTAACAAACGCACTACAATTAATCTTAACAGAGCCAAAGTAAATCGAAGTTCAAATCAATAGGCAGAACTCGAGTCCAAGATGCACAAAGCAAAGTTAAATTGTACCAAAAATCCAAATCACAAGGCAAACACGAGTTCTATTGGTAAATCAAGTCTATTTAAGAAAATAAGAAACCAAATTAAATAAAGAACATCAAACGAATTGACGAAGTGTCCTAAAATTACTAAAATACTCTTTAATCAGAAAGCCGACTTGAATTCGAATTTCAAATTGTGTTCCAATTTCAAATTGTGTATTCTTTGAATCTATTTTTTGTTCGAAATTCAAACTCTGAGCCTAGTAGGGGCTCTGGTTCCATACTATGGAATAACTGCAGTATGAGCTCCTTTTGGTGTAAAATAACAATATCTCGTTAAATGCTGCGTAAATTAGAAAATGCTGTACCTTTTTGAAAACTACAATAAATTTACTATCTTTTTATGTTGTGTGCCATGTTAGTTTACAATACTTTTTTTAAATGAAACTCGATCAAAACCGCTGGCTAAATTTAATAAATTGCTATAGTTCGTTTTTTTTTATTATTTTTACCAACAAAGCATCATGATATGTAATAAATTGAAATTACATTCGATAGGATATGTTTTTAGTAACATCCTGCAAAAAACAGATTTAAAAAATACCTAAATTTCCAGTGGTGGCAATCGACATACTGACGCAGGGCCTCAAAAGTCACGAGTTTTTTTAAAATGCAAATATCTCGAAAACCATGAACTTTTTATTAAGGTCAAATTAACTTAATATGGTTGCTTATGAGCTGTTCTATCACCCCTCTTCATTTCGGCGTTGGTTTTAGGGACACCCTGTATATAATAAATAATAAATAGATTATAAATAAATTTTTTGACCCTTGGACGTTATTATTTGGATTTCTGCAGCGAATATTTACAAAACTGCTGACTTTATCAAAAAATAATGTTTGGAGATCCCTGTTATTTTTAAAAGACCTATTCAACGACACCCCATACACTAGTGTTGAAACGAAAAAAAATTCACCCCCACTTAGGTGTACGAGAGGTAGGTACCCGAAAAAAGTTTTTATTTTACCTTTACTTGTCGGCGTTATACATATTATGTGTATGTACTCATATTAAATTTTAGCTTTCTAGTACTAATGATCACGGAGCTAAGCCGCGGACGGACGGACAGACGGACATGGCGAAACTATTTAAGGGTTCCTAGTTGACTACGGAACCCTAAAAGCTGCACCAGTGTAATTTAAACGAGCGGTTGCGATGACAGTATGAACATCTTCTTTCATCCCTTTAATTTGATTCATTCCTTGATCCCTTTAATTTGATGTGCAATTGTTAGAAGCTTTGAAATTTCAGATGTCAATCTGTTCTCGTCTATAGGTCGCATTTTTACACCGAATATTGTGATTTTTTTGAGCAGGTTCAGTATTGCGAAAAAATTTTTTAATAAATTTGAAGTAATTTTATGAAATTAAAGTAAGTATTATTGCATTTTTTTTTATATTATATCATACAAATCAAATATATGTCATACTAAATTTCGTTCTGGATGTAAGCTCTGGATTACGGATATATTTAACGCTGATAAAGCAGACGCTATCTCGAGACGCATCAATGCTAAGCCCACACGTGTGTTCGCATTCGCAACTCGCTCCGCTGCAGGCTTTACGGCTACGGCGGTATCTCTCATAATATAATAAACACCTGTATGCTTTGTGAACGAGCCATTGACGTCAGCGCTCTACGAGCGGGACGAGAGCCCGTAACCGATGGAGATCGTCGAGTGGATGACAACCTTAGGTTATAGAGGTTAAGGTTGTCAGAGAGTGCGGGTTGTCTGTGGTGTTGCGACCTTCGTAGCCGGGGCGCCGCGCCGAAGGGTTGCGCGTGCGCGCTGCGGGCTGCGGCGCGCCGCCGGAGACTGACAGAACGCGGTACTCTGTCTCCGAGAGCGGGCGCGTGCCGAGCTGTTCGCGAACTTCGCATCGCGCGGGAACCGACCGACCGGTAAGTGGACGGCGCTCGAACAAATTAACTGCGTATTTATTTGTATTGCTATAGCAGGATATCGAGTTGGTTTGGTTTTGAATGTATTCAGCTGTTATTGAATGAGAGCGGGACAGGAGCAATAAAAGTATTTTACGCCGTTTTGTTTCTTGTTTGCGCCGCGCCGCGCCGCGCCGCGCGCCGGCTGCAAGCAAAATTACGACGGTCTTGTTTATGAATTTGTTTTATGTTCAACTTTTGTGGAGTGGAATAGGTTTTGCCCGTTATTAAGGACTGTGGAACAATTAGGTACAATAATCGCGCGATGTTTGTGACGAGGATTACACGGCGTACAAATAAATTATTTTAAAATTCCACAAAGTTAACGGTTTATGTTTAACCCTTAAATGCATACAATTACGCTAATTTTATTTCTGAAATGACGTAATTACCAATGAAATCCACGTTAGTTTGAGACTTCGGGACAATCTTGACAAAGTCTTTATTGTCAATATTCAGGTTTTGACATGTGTCATTTCAGTAACGTGCATATATGCATCATCATGCATTTAAGGGTTAAGCTTATCACCTGTAACAAGTAAAATAATCAACGTCAGAAACACTTTATCACTTTTCACTGCAAAAATAGTAAATGATCACCAAAATGAAAACTCCATTTTACGAGAAATTATGTACACCCAAAATGTTTATACTAGCAAATGACTCGAAACCAATCACAGCAAACCCAAAAATAGTGAATGACCACCAACATTTCAAACACATTTCAATTTAAAATATCATGCAAATATTATTTAACATTTCGTTATCCGATTAAAGTAAATTACGCTAGGGTAAATATAATAATTTACCAAAACATAATAAATAGACTCCTAAATTTTGACCCTATACTATGATATTGTAACATGTTTACTAAGGTCTGAGTATTTTAAGATATAAGACGGTCGGACGGGATAAGGTCGCTTCGCTTTTGTGGTAGCTCAAATTCTAGTTTATGTATAGTAGTTGTAAGAAAGGAAGGAGCATAAGGTGAGCCGGATGAAAAAAAATCGCGGGCAGTTCTCTTATTTTTTCATTCGGCGCAGGGAACTTTCCCGTGGCATCTTCATATTCATCTTGGCAGCAGCTTTTCTATTATTAAATAAGTAATTTTATACCTACCTACTTCCATTACCAAATCTCTCATTTGTTTAGCTGTAGGTATGTGTAGATAGTACAGCGACAGAAGCACGAAATATAATTATTGAGTCTACAGTTTACTATTCAGGAGAGGCCCGCGAATTTCGCTTGCGCGGAAGAAAACATAAGTCTTTGTTTTCCCGAAGTCGGGTAAAAAGTATCCCATATTAGCATAGAACTATTTTTATGGTATTCGGGACCTACCGCGTCGTATTGGACAAAACGTCGGAAGTATAACATATAATATTGTATCGCCATCGCCGCGCCGCCACACCGCACACCGCGGCTCGGTCGCGTCCTGGCGTGGCGCTCGCGAGTCAAGTGCGCGCGCTCGACTCGTCCAGCTCCTTCCTACGTAATGATCTTAATGGATTGCACATAAAACGGAGATTTTCTTCTTGACGTCGGAAAGTTAACAGTGATTTGTTTTTCTGATGCACAGTATGTTATTACCGATATTTTGCAGTTTTTGTTTTTAGGGTTCCGTTTCCTAGGAAAAACGGAACTCTTATAGGATCACTTTGTTGTCCGTCCGTCCGTCCGTTCGTCCAACGTCTCCAACGGCTTTCCGGACCAATACAGGCGTTCTACCAACTGGACCACCGAACCTGATGCCAGATCCATTTAATTTTTCAACCAGTTGCTTGCTTCTACATGCCTTAGGGTGACATCGTAGCGCCATCTACCGTAAAGATCCAGACTTTGTAATCGGCACCATCGTCTCAAATTATGTTGAGAATCGACAGTAACGATGTGCCACCCAAATTAATTATTTATATTAAAGCAGCAACGTTGCTGACGTCAACCAAATGGTTACAATGAGGTTTTCAATTTTTCGCTTTATTGTAAATATTTACTACAGCTACACTTACACATAGCAGACGTTACTGTTTTAATAAGAATAATTAATATGTTAATGTATTATTAACCACCATTTTGAGCAAATCGGACAACTGACTTACTAACACTATTACATGTTATACTATAGATAACATAACATACCTAACCAAACAACTGACTTACTAACACTATTCCGATTTGCTCAAAATGGTGGTTAATAATACATTAACATATTAATTATTCTTATTAAAACAGTAACGTCTGCTATGTGTAAGTGTATGTATGTATGTATGTATGTATGTATTTATATATTATGTATATCGTCGTCTAGTACCCATAGTACAAGCTTTGCTTAGTTTGGGACTAGGTCGATTTGTGTAAGATTGTCCCTTAATATTTATTTTAATATTTTTTATTTAATCAACAGGGAAACCTAGACCGACGGATAAGTCTAGGGAATAGAGTTCCAGACCGCTCTGCAGTCTAAACACACGCGCCAATGTATATTTGTATTGTTCGGCAGTGTTGTTAGGAAAGGGCAGCCAGGTTTGTGAGCCGTCTGTACCTGCGGTTTAACCGACCATGAAATTCCAAAATGCTGAAATCCAGAGCAAGTTAGGCAGACTTCGCAACTGTTAGGCAACTCGGGCACTACAGTACTTTCTTCGCTTTTTGCTTTAGAGGGCTTCCCTTAAACTTAGCCTTGGGGTAGTTAAACTTGAGCGAGTTAGGTAGGGCTCTCTTTACAATGTCACATTTGATAGGCATTCAAAATTGGCAGATATTTAATAAAAACCGGCCAAGTGCGAGTCCGACTCGCGCACGACGGCTTCTGTTTTCATCAATTAAAAAAAAACACTTTTTTGTTTTTTGTATTGTGGCTATAATACCACATATTTTTACTTTATCAATAAATAACCAGCCAGGAGAATGACGGGCCACGCTCAGTGTAGGGTTCCGTAGTTGCCCATCCTTCACAGCGAATCGAATAAAACATAGAAGCCTAACTAGCGTCGGAAAATGGCCCCACGGATTTTGTGTCAGTTAAGGCGGGGCGTAAATTTTGTGTCAAACGGGTGTCTAGTTTGCAAATGGCGACGCAGCCGAACAGTTGCATTACGTGAAATATATTTACTCAGTTGCCGAGTTTCTAAACACACAAAACATTAGCTAGTTAGAAATATAGTCAATTGCATGTTAGTCCTAAAATTATTTTAAAATTGAAAATTTCTACGCCTATTTTCGGTAGAATATGATGAACTAACACATTTTACTAACCAACATTGTATTTACCATATTCTCAGAAATAAATAAATTATTATTATTATTATTATTATGAAGTGTCAAAGTAACAAAATATGCCATAATGTTCAGTGAAATGGTGATTTAATCACTCAGGAAAACACAAAAAAAAGATGGCATCAGTTTTCATACGTAAATAAAGCCGTACACATATTAATTTAATTTATTTTACGGAACAGATTTTGTATAGGGATGGTGTTATGCCATATGACTAATTTATATACGATGTTTGAAAAAAGTAATGCAATCAGTGGCGTGCCTAGGATTACAGGAGAGGGATTTGTTTTGGTAATTATTAGTCGGTAAATACATTTTATTGCCGCATTACTGTTCAAAGTACAATTTCAATAATACACAGGTTGGGCGTGGGTTTTGGGGAAAATGTGAGCTGTTTTTTCTGAGCGAAAGTTAGAGTGCCTACCTTTCCCTCGCCTATTAAAAGACCTGCACACTTTAACTCATCACGATCGCACGGACCAACTCCTTCCATTGTTAAAAGCCACAGTAATCACAACAACAAACAAAATCAAAACACGAACACTATCTCTAATATTACCTACTTCTACTTATTACTACGCTCAAACAAACACTACACTAGCTAAATATTTCTAAACAACGTGAAGTTAAATCACTCCTGTTTACGCGAAATTTGCAAGTGGCCGATCCGTATCTAACTTCACTTCACTTGAAGCAACGTATAGTTATATTGATACATAGGTTATTTCCATGTGTTAGAGTAGGCGGTATGAAGCCCGATTGCAAGCCAACGCGTGCGAGGGAGATGACTAGCGGTGACATAGAACGGCGACGAGCCATCAGCGAGCGCGGCGCGGTCGGTGCGCGGACAAATTTTAAACCACGCGGCGTAGACTAAATTTTAAATTATGAAACACGTCACGGCGCGCAATTTTATATTGTTCAAGTAAATCATATTTTTATCGTTTGTTATATTACTAGGGCAAGCCGGACTTTTGTGCTTGTATAAGACCGTCCCTAAAAGGCTACGCGTTTTCCGTCAGTCCGGTAGGAAAACGTATAAGTTCCTAATTATGTTTGTTATTTTTTCACTACAAACATTGTATCGACTTTACATGTAAAATATTGGTTAATACATGTAAAGAAGGAGAAATAATAATATATACAGCAGTTACAGCACGCATTAATAATAATCATTCAAAGTATTAGTAACAACAAGGAACAAACAAGGATTCCTTAAAAGATGTAAAAAAAAATTGAAATTCGTATGTAAGCAATAACCTTAACATTCAAGATTTATAATGAAGGAAACAAAAATGGCTCTTTATTGCATTAACGATTCACCAATTATGAGTTTTCAGTGTCACCGCCATATTACCATAGACAAATGTCATGCGTTTTGTCGAATCACAGCTGGCCATTCGGAAATTGACGAATCACATTTATTTGTTATGCGTAATTGAAAACATTTGAGTGGCTGTGATTGGTACACCGGTGAGCATGCGCATTTCAACTGTTGGGCCGGTTTTTGATTGTAAATTTGTATGAAGCTCGTGTTCTATGTTTTATTCGTTCGCTGATCCTTCACGATAGACGAAAACTACGAGAAAGACTTAAATTACGAGAAAGATTTCAAGCTCTATAAAAAGGTCGTAAACGCCGAATTAACAGTAATTACTTATTACCTTCTAGAAGTTATCGTTTATACGCGTCAGATTGAGCGAAGTGTTTTAATATAGTATGGCACTTAACCAATATATGTAACGTTCGAAGTGTAGGGACACCGCGCGGCACTGACGTGATTTTAAAGAAAATTATGAATATTTGCGATCTCAAAAACCGATTTTATTCAATATAGTTTTCATTAAAAGTACTTATAAGGCCGCATTTTCATGAATTATCCATAATTTTTTGACCCGTGGTTGAAAAGTTAGAGGATGGCTGCCGTGTCAATCCTATCTCATGTATCTTAACATACATGAGATACGCGTAACAGCTCAAAATCGTATTTTTTCGAGTACCTCTATGGACCCACATACCAGGTTTTTTAATTTATCTAACCAATTTCCTGTACGGGCCTGTCACACAACTCATGTAACTATGATTTTGCCATGGTAAATTATGCTTAAATACTGTATCTTAAGTTACATCAATTAGGCGTGACAAGGTTTGTAAACGTCGCGCAAATTCTATATATCAGGTAACTTAAGATACACGATTTAGCCGCGACTGGATTGCGCGTGATCCTGCTTGTCACTCGTCACGCGCACAGTACTTTCTCTACCCGTCTCTTTCTTCCGCCACCGCTCCGACCTGTATCGGCGACGAATTAGTGTTTAGTTTCGTGTAGCAAGCGATCACGGTCATTACGCGGTGTCACAAAATAATTGTTAAAGCAGTTTTCGTTTAGTTAATTAGTAGTTTGTGCACTTTTTTTTGACGACGTGGTTGACGCAGTCCGTAGTGCACCCGCCCACCGAGCCGGCGGCCCCGGGCTTAAATCCCTGCCACGGCAAACAGTTGTGTGATGTGATGAAATCGAATACTCATGCCTGGGTCATGGTTTTTGCATGTATTTAAGTATATAATTATTTATCTGGGTCATTGTCAGTTCAAAAAACAAAATTTGTCCCTTCGGTGGTCAAAAGTTAAGAGCTTGTATGAATCTAGGTTATGTTGCTATTACATCGGATTATAGAAGAGGGAAAGTTCTTTATTCTCACAGGCATTTAATCAGAAAATTAGGCACTGGAATCCTTAATTTCGCAAATGTCCACCGGAAAGACGCGCACCTAAATCTGACAATGACCCATCTATACAAGTAACTACGTATTAGCCATCGTCTAGCACCCATAACCGGTGATTGGCATGGCCCATGTAACACCGCGGGTTTAAAATGAAAATAATGATAATCCTGCGATCGTGATTGAAAAATGTATGTGAGTTTAATATCATTAAGTTAAATTTATATTCATTATAATCACGTTCGTTTTTTGACGCCGAAAACCGCGATGTGGGACCTTTGGGACCAGATCGATACAGCCACAAACCAAGCAAAGCCCCGGTACTAGACGAGGATACACATAATATTCAAATACATATAATAATAATTATAAAGATAGCATCTCCGACCCGGGAACAAACATTCGAACCCATCACACTAACACCCGCCCGGCCGGGACTCGAACCCAGGACCGGCACCGGCTCAGCTCGCAGGCGCACCACAAACTGCTCTGGAACTGCCACTTTGTAGCTGGGTTGGGTAGGCAATTTTCCTTGTTTGTTCAAAAAAATAAATGTGACTTTTTTTGATAAATGTATGTTAAATTTTTTATCATTTAAATTTGTTTGCACCCATATGAAAAGACTTACCAATATGATTATGTTTATTCATTTAATAAGATTTTTTTTTATTTCGCTTCATTTTAAACATTTGGTTTACGTTAGCAGACGTTTCTAATCTGCTTTATTAAAAATAAGATTTTTTTTGTTGTGTTTTTGATGAAAGTTATCTATTTTCGTTTCTATGTATATTTTCTTTCGTACCCGAATAATTTCAATTAATAATTAATGTTATCGTTCTGAAACAAAATATACGTTTTTTTTTTATGAGTAACACGAGTTTTTTTTCTCTTTTAATAAGTACCTAGGTAAAAATATTTCTACTTGCCTGCCCACTTCCTTGTTATGATATTATAATAAAATTACACCATGCAGCCAGCAGCAGCTTTATAAATATAATTCGCATTTCACGCCCTGATATGCCTAAGTCATGTATCTTTAGATACAGATCGTTGCATGACAGGCTTAGTATGGCGAGCCTGTCACGCCTAACTCTGCTAGAGCTCATAAATAAATAAATATACACATAAAAATATTTTCAACACAGAAAATTTGCATTAGCCTTTCACTGATATATCAAAATATATATTTTTTAATTATTGCATGATATCGTTGAATTATCAATAATTTACGAAAAAAAACTTTAAACTGCTTTTTCTCAAAACTATGTTTTTTGAGATACATGAGATAGGATTGACACGGCAGTTGGGGGGGACACTATTTTTTATTTTCGGAGCGAATATTTACAAAACTGCTGACCGTATCAAAAAATAATGTTCGGAGACCCCTATTATTTTTAAAAGACCTATTCAACGACACCCCCTACACTAGTGTTGGAATGAAAAAACTACTTTAGGTGTACGAGAGGTACCAGATTTTTATGTTTTTTATTTTTTATTTTACCGTTTTGTCGGTGTGATACATACACATACTCAAACCAAAATTTCAGCTTTCTAGTACTAATCAGCGCTAATAAGCCGCGGACGGACAGACGGATATGGCGAAACTATAAGGGTTCCTAGTTGACTACGGAACCCTAAAAATGCAAGTGTCACTACTATTAGCATTCAATACGAATACCGGGAGGAGGGGGGGCTTATAGTAGTTTATGTGACTGTACATAATGAAGGGTATTAAACGCGCCGAAGGCAAGTTTCATAATAACATCACACGAGTGTTTTAATACCTAATTATGTACAGTTACATACACTACTTTATCTAGCCACATATCATAGGCCTCCATGATGCATTCAGGAGTCGCACATTACGACAAATATTACCCGGTAATGGCGGTAATAAAGTTTCCTGACATCTGTCATATTTTTTTTTTAATTCAGAGACAAACTAGATTTGGCCCCAACTATCATATTGTTCGATATCTTACTTACGTGCGACATTTGTCAAATTTGATGCAAATTGACAATTCATTTCGAACTAAACGTCATCTCGACTGATATTAGAATAGAGGTCAAATCAAATTTCTTTGTTTTTCAAAGATGTTCGAAATTTGAATAAATAATATTATCGAAATCGATGTTATTATTTAGCAATAATAACATTTTCACAGATAAGAAATTTGTTCTAATAAAACAATCTATTTTTATGGTGGTCATAATGTGCGGTTCTTGCACGAATCATGGAGGGTTTATGATATTTGGATAGATAAAATTATTTACTTGTCGGGATAGGGTCGGATGGCCGGGTGCGGTGTGTGGCACATTAGTTGAGCTATCCGACATAGTTGTGGACGAGGAGGTAGTTCGAGCGAGATGAAACACTTCCGATACAATTAACTTGATTTACTCCTTATACAATAGGGTGGAGCGTCGATGTATGGAGAAAAAAAAAAGTTGTCTGATCGACCTGGAACATTTGTAATATGTTGCCTTTAGATAAGATATTAATGAATATATAAATATGTAATTGATTTTAAATATGTTTCAGCCCTCTACTTGAGCTAGAAAAAAAAAAAATTTACTCATAATTGGTAAAAAAAAAACTTTTCTTTTTTACGTAATTAGTATTAGATTTATAAAGAAGGGTTTCAACTTCAAATGTTTTGAGCTTATTTCATACTTACGGCAACTACTACGTCAACCTGTGACCCAAATTAAAATTCAGTATTTAAAAAAAATATATATTTTTGATATTGTTATAATTTTATGCAATAATATCTTTTATTTCGAGTATTATGGGCTGAGATAAAAATCACTTGACTTTCATTAAAAAAAAAACAAGATTTTGATAAAAAAATTTTTTTTTCAGTATGTGCTTGATCATAATATTCAAAACGACAGTAGAGGGCTAAAAGTATTATTGAACATTTTTATTATTATTTTTCTCGTACACCTGGCAGCCTAATGCAACGTTTTAGAAACGTTCTGAGTTGAATTTCCAAAGAAAAATAATTCACTCCACCCTATTATACAATGAAGCACAAAATAACAGTTCCTCGCACAGAGGTCTGTAAGCTAAGTCTCGAACAGAATAGTCTTCATTAAATTAACATCTAATCAACTTGGTATAGCACAACGAAACGGGACAGTTCCAAGGCAGTAGTGCACTCGACGGTGACCCAAAGTGAAGTGTGGTCGGCGTTGGCTGAATGAACCACCAAGACTCTGTCTAGCGCGCCAAAACAGGTTCAAGGGGGCGCTACTGTCGCCTTCCTATGACGCGCTGGTTTCGTTATACGTCCATACTCATGACCATCTCCGACACGGCCATCCTGCGATGACACACGTCCTCGTGTGTTGCTCTGAAACAATCAACAACCAAAACAGTATCCTCTCGGTCACTCCTGACAAACACGTCAAAATAGTAAGACAAAACAAAAACTTCATCATCCCTTTCACATCAAATAGTTACTGACACCAAAACTAAAAATGTCACAAAAATTATTTTGACAACTAAGTGAAAGTTTTTGTTTTATAACCGCAATATTTCAAAAAAATACAAATCGAATTATGGTATGTAGGATACCAACCAATTACCAATTGTAACATTACTTATTCTTTCAATAGTGCAATACGTTTTAAATGCGATTGTACTACAATGTTACTTGTTGTGAAACAAACTATTAGCTATTTACCACTTCTACCTTAGAAAACACATTAGAAACCATGTACCACCATTTAACTTCCTTTTAGCTCGCCTTATTGACAATATCAAAACATTTAAATCAACAAAAATACATTCGACAAAACAGGTATCTCATTCGTGCCCTAGGGCCCACGGGATCGCCGAGTCAACCCTATGACTCTACCGTCTCTGCGAGAGAGACGGTAGAGCTCCGTCAGCACTTACCGAGCACCGCGTATCCACGGACTGCTCAGAGCAGATACCGACTTCTACCGGACTACGGATACGGTGAAGTGACTGGAACGGTCGACCAACCGAACTGAGAACCTCCCTATCAGTATCACTAATACTATCTTGTTCAACTACTTGAAATGGTACATAGCTCCCGGGCATTTCCCTCAACCTACTGTACAAGTACGCGCATGTTCGAAAGTCAAATTTATGGCAAAGGGTCTTGCAATTTACAATACTACATGTCAACATTTCTAAAAGGCTCGCTTCAGTAACTCGATTTACTGCACAGTACTAACAATTTTTAGCTAGACTGATACATGTCATACATAGTCACTGAATTATACAATCGCTTGCCATGGAACTTATTGGAAATAAACTCTTCCATAAGCGATCACTTGGCAACCGAATCACAATAAAATGAGAACTCCTCACCAGATTGCCTCATATGGTGTGGTGACGTCAGGCATGTCAACCTTCTTCTCGGTGAAGTCGCCCTGTTGCTGGCCGTCGGGCAGTTCTTTGAGTCATGTCTCGTACCGCGGCAGCCGAAGCATACGACTCACGGATTCGCTGATAACTACTGAGATCACGTAACTTTTTCTGAAACAAAAACACCAAGCACAGTATCCCAAGCAACAAATAAAATGTTACATCATATGTAAAGAAGATAGACATCTGATACAAATCAATAGTTCAAGAACAAGCACCCATTAATAAAAATTACCGCTTTTTACAATAATTAAAAATATTGGATACAGTGCCGCCTTTGTCCGGCTATCCCTGTAGCCTATACAACCATCCCTGTGGTCACTCGACATATAACCATCCCTGTGGTTTTATGTGAGACATGAAA
Source organism: Apotomis turbidana (assembly GCA_905147355.2). Classification (NCBI taxonomy): domain Eukaryota; kingdom Metazoa; phylum Arthropoda; class Insecta; order Lepidoptera; family Tortricidae; genus Apotomis; species Apotomis turbidana. The sequence continues at coordinate 1,295,435 of LR990285.1, forward strand.
TCATCCCTGTGATTTCATAGCTGCGACTCTAGAGGACACTTACCAAAATGGTAAAGTTACCAATCTGACTCGACCAATTCAGAATTCTCAGAATCTAGAAACTTAATGGGTACTTGCCCCTCGGGCATATTTCTAAGCCGGTCATTATAACTTTAAATGTAACAAAAAAGGAAATTCAAATCAATCTAACAAAGTTACACTTTAATTAGGATACGTTAATGTCAACATCTAATCCACGACGTAGATACAAGAAAAGATTTAAATCAAATCATTATTTGCACTTCAATAATAAGCTTTAATTTGTATGATAACTTTTAAATTACCAAGGGATTATGAAACATTAATGATAAAAATCAAACTTCAATTTCAAACTGTTGTGTCCTAATATTTTCCTAATCCTATCAGTGTCTCCAGTTAAAATATTTTAGGCTATAGAGATCACCACAGTTAATAACATTAAGATCGTTTAAACAAATCTCAAGCTCACCAGTTCTTACCGAAATTATAGGCGCTTAAACTATACACCAGCTAAAGTACACAGAGTAAGAAACTATTCAAGACGTAAAGAAATTCAATTCTACAGAAAGATTGGAAAATCATGAAAAAAGGGTAGATTATTATTACCGCAGCCGATTATTAGTAGGGGCCTTCTACTAAGTACTGTGTATTGATACACCCTCATAGCGCAATTTTTAAATCCTAAACTTGAATATTGGTAAACTATGTAGTGGTCATATCACTCAACACCAAATCTCTGTAGCAAGATTTCGCGTCTGGTCATATTATATCACTGCGAAAACAATAGTTAGAAAAACGTGCAATAAACTTTGTTTCAAATTATTATTAATTTCTATCACGCAATATTCAACTTTTACTTGGAGGGTTGCTTTTACCAGTACCCGATAATACTTTTTTGATAAATACCCACTAAACTGAATAAGTGTAACTCAAGTCTACCCTAGCATCTAGCTACACTTTTATTTGTGAACACTATATCGGAATCGTAGTGACAAGTTAACGACTGACCTGATGTGTTTTTAAAATCTGTCTGTGAGGCCATAGTGCCTACGTGTCCACGCGTTTGTAGTTGACCGTCGCTTCTGGGTCACTTCCACTGGTGCAACAACTGACGATGTGTCCCGCTGTTATTGAAGCAAACAATGAACTTTGATGTGGTTTGCTGTTAACTGCTGGCTATTGTCGCCGAGGTGGTAAGTTGTAGTTTTCTTTTATACGAAGTAAGCAATCGAATTTTTCAGGCCCGTTTCTCTCGCAATGAAAACAATTTAAACAGTGCAATCTTCATTTGTTTTCATACGGTTTTGTAGATCTCCGTGACGGTGTTAGCTTGAGATTCAATAACGGAAACGCTTGTAGCTCCTGTTCCTTGATTTAGTAATGTCAAGTTCGTTGTATTTCAAAGAGTAACCACAAACTTTTTTCTTCCATTTTATTAGCTTCGTGTTCCATCATTCTTCGTGTCGCTCATGTCATGTCGGGATACGGTAGGGATGGCCGGGTGCGGTGTGTGGCACATTAGTTGAGCTATCCGACATAGTTGTGGACGAGGAGGTAGTTCGAGCGAGATGAAACACTTCCGATACAATTAATTTGATTTACTCCTTATACAATGAAGCACAAAATAACAGTTCCTCGCACAGAGGTCTGAAAGCTAAGTCTCGAACAGAATAGTCGTCATTAAATTAACATCTAATCAACTTGGTATAGCACAACGAAACGGGACAGTTCCAAGGCAGTAGTGCACTCGACGGTGACCCAAAGTGAAGTGTGGTCGGCGTTGGCTGAATGAACCACCAAGACTCTGTCTAGCGCGCCAAAACCGGTTCAAGGGGGCGCTACTGTCGCCTTCCTATGACGCGCTGGTTTCGTTGAACGTCCATACTCATGACCATCTCCGACATACTTTTATTTTTCAGTATTTCTGCCGTGCTACGGTAAAAGGCGACCTTTTGACAAAAGTCACTTTCGAGATAATCGCAAAAAACGTCAAATAAAATTCAAAATTCAATTTCCAGAAATTGGTGCAACATATTCGACTATTTTTTTCTGTGTTTCATAGCAGCGTGTTGGGACTTATTTTTTAAGGTACTATCACTTTTTTAAGTGAATTGGTTTTTTTTACAGACCCAAAAAACATTTTTAGCTTAGCAGTAAAAATATAAAGTAAAATATAAAACTAGCTAAAAGGCGGTATAAACGCACTATACGGTTCTTTAATTTAGTATTTTCTGGTAAAAATATGATCAACTAAGCTTAAATGCCAAATATGGTGTATACGGTCTTATAACTTTGCGTTAAGGTGTAATGACGTATCAACAGTCAAAGTAATAAGACCACATCGTGCTAATACGATTTTTAAGTTAGATAAATTAGTCATAATTTTTATTTTGTCAATAAAACTACGACGAAGTACTTAGCGTCTCAATAATTGTCACTATTATACTCGCATCTTTGTGTTCAGTTATAGTATAGGTATTACTGCAGAGTGCAGAGGCTGGAAAAGTTATATTGTGGATGAGTATGAGGTATGTATATAGACATAGTGATTTTCTCCAAATGTGCGACGAAGTAATATTAAATTTAGGTATGAAAATCAATATCATCAAGTTTCACTTCTCGCCTTAATGTTATTTAAAGAGTTGCGATTAGTCGCTAATCGTAAGTCGTAATTTAATAATATGTGGCAATGATAATGAAACCATACTTTGGTTAAATAGGAAATTTTTAAACGTACGACAATTGTAGAAATAGTTTCTTTGTTACAAAATATTCATCGGGCGGAGATGATATAGTAAAAAAAAGGACACAATATTATAATAGGTATTTTTACATCTGATTATATACTCGTTCATTATCTCGCAAAAACTAGTCGCAGAGAACAGTAAAACTGTTTATTTGTAATCTTAATTTTTGATTACGTGACTATGGACGATTTGCTGTGTGTATAGTGAATTTCTTTTATGAAATAAACAGTAAAACTCGTACAGTAACGTATAGCTAAGTAACTTAAAGGACCCTCATTTGTGTATGTTTTTTAATCAATAGTGTTCTATGTAGTTTTACTTCCCGGACGCTATGACGTGACGCGGATATAAATTGTAATGTGTTATAACGAAGGATTTTGCCATCTCATTAATGGGAACATTTGCAACCAAGATGCAGAAAAGTAGGTTTTCTTTAATAATAGAAGATAGAAATGAAGTTACGTCAAATTAAAACTAAGCGGAACAATATAAATATAATACAAATCATAATGTACCCATTAATTTCACTCGAAATTGAAAAAGCCATAAGTTGTAAGTAATAAAAGCCATGAGTTATAAAATATTTTGCATTGCTGTACCTAGGAATAAAATAAAAGGTATTTATATTAAAAACTGTTGAATGTCAGTCAAAAATGGAAGTTACTTCAAGTAAGAAGGTATAGTTAATTATAAACCTATGGTAAAAATCTTGTCCAATACTAAGTTAAAAGTCCCCACCTTTACTAACTATTGTGCATATAAATGACTTCAAAAATAGAAGTTACTTCGAGTAAGAAGGTATAGTTAATTATAAACCTATGGTAAAAAATCTTGTCCAATACTAAGCTAAAAGTCCGAATCTGTTTTAGTCCAACCTTGTTTGTGGCGGAATTTTATTGCCTTAACTTTACTCTAACTGATAATTTATGCGTTCTAAGGTAATAACTGTATTGAATACATGCAAAAAAACAAAGAAAACTGACAGTCATTTTATTTTTTCTTATTCTACTTGTAATTTGAATGTTGGCGCGCTGGCTGCCGGCGTCGACAACCGTGCCTCCCGCGCACACTTTGACCCCGCGCCGGCGCGCTCGCTGTGGGCTTCGTGTACGAGTTGCGAGCCATGTACCGTATGTCGGATGTTGGGGCATATACGGGTTTTTACACTAGTACGCAGTACTTACGGCTATATCAGCAATATTTTTCTATAACCACGGTTGAAATACTACATATAAAGTACGAATATCCTAAACACGCTTTTTTAGATTTATAATATTTTACTATAAAATTGTTCGGTTTTTAATCTTAAAGCACGTAAAAAGGATAGATTCGGTATTTTAGACTAAAAATAAAGGATACGGTGTTATAGGTTTTGATGAGCCGTATCTTTTTCGAAGAAGATATTTAATTTAAAGGCAGTAAAATGTGTTATACGTGTTTTTATCTTAGAAATCGTCTAAAAAAGGCGACTGTTCGTTTTTTTAGACTGGTATCGATAAATTACCGCCTTTTAAGCTAGTTATATTGTCAAGTTAAGGACATATGCGTTCTTATAACTTCCTAGTAACTTGAAAACGAAGCCTCTTATCGAAAAACGGATAAAATAGGTCGACGCAGCTTTTTTTTCTCATTATGGTGGTATTAATAACTCAATTTTGGCAAAATGTCAAAAGGTCGCCTTTTAATGTAGCACGGCAGATTTTTTGTTATAGCGAACATAGTAATACACATTATGCAGAAAGCATCTACCTATTACGGTTCCAGACAGCGGAGGCTTAATAATAGGGTTCCGTTAGAACCCTTTGGGTACGGAACGGTAACCAATCTCATACACTAAAAATAATTGACCGAATTTCATTTGTCCGAAAACTATAGTTTGTCCGGATGACAGGTTTCATAATTTTTTCTTTTAACAATTTCACATAAAGTAAAAATATCGCTTGTTCAAAAAACTTTACCGGTCTCATTCATTCATTTGCCCAATTAACTGTCGTATTTTATTTCGAAGACCATTTTTAATTTACCCAATGATACTTTTGGCACTGTACCTATTACGTTTTGTCAAATTTTCAGTTTACCTTTTAACGATAGCCCAACTTACTTTTCGGCAGAAGTTTTTTCCTTTTAATATTATGAAGAAGAAGAAGAAATTTTAATTACTAGAAGGCTAAACCTTTTTTTTGGGCAGTAGATGTAAAAAAAGTAACACATCACTCTTAATATATTTATTGAATAATTAAAAAATACTTACAGTTTTAAAGATTAAATCAGTTTAATCCTTAGTATAAATACTAATTACAGTGCACAAGTATTTGCAGCACAGTTAATGCAGTAAATTGTACACATATCACTGTGCATTCCTGCTGGTACTGACATCTAACAAAATATAACCTCAAAACACAGCCCAGGAAACAACAGCTATGGCAAATATTCTGGATATTGCAGAGACAAAAAAAAGTCTTGAAGCCACAATCCTCAAGAAGTTTGCAGATTTCGAGTCCAAGCTGAGCAGGTCTCCGGCAACCAAAGTGACAGTTCAGTCTCTGAGTGAAGAATTCTCCGCTTTCAAAGAGCATATAGTGACTATCCTCAGACTTCTCAAAGACCAAATAAAGGCACTCAGTAAGTCCCATGACATCTCCGAAATGCGTCACAGAAGAAAATTTCTACTTCTCAGTGGTGTCCCCGAAGTTGCAGGTGAAAATGTTTGTGCTCGAGTTGCCGATATAGTCTCGGAGCAACTGAAGATTCCTGGTGTGTCTGCAAGCTCGTTCAAAGCATGTCACAGGCTTGGTAAGCAGTCTGATGGTCATAACAGGCCCATACTCTTACGCTTCACCGACATTTCCATGAAGTTCTCTATTTGGCGAAAGAAAACGGCATTCAAAGGCACTACATTTGTGGTATCTGAGTTCCTTACACCACAGCGGCAGGCACTTTTCATCCAGGCTCGCAAAGTGTTCGGTATGAAGAGCTGCTGGACGCTTGATGGTAATATTTTCGTCAAGTTGGCCAGCGGCGAACGTGAGCGCCTTGACTCGGAGATTGACATCGCTCGCTTGAAGCCCTCGCAGAGCCAGCGGCGGCCCCAGTCGTCATCCACCCCTGATGCAACCACATCGGAAGAGGAGATCGTCGTGGTAGCAGGTCCCAGTGGCCAGCCCAGTCGATCTCGGAGAGGTGCTAAACCGGCGATGTCTTAGATTATTTTTGTTGTTTCGATTCGATTTAGAATTTTTCAATTGTAGTTTTCCGTTTTATTATTGCAGCAGGCCATTGTGCATTGATAATATGCATATGCTACTTTACTTTTGCAATTTAACACTTTAATAATTTCCTTCTTAGCTTCTTACCCACTTTTATAGTTTGATTAGTTTTTTGTATTAATAAAATTACATTGTCTGTTTGACGTTTGAGATTGTCATATTTATAGTCGGGTATGTTCGAGTTCAATTTAAAACGGCTTTGCTGCTATTGCTAAAATTATTGTTATTTTTGTAAAGTACTTTTTTCTCCTTTTTGTTATCTCTAATTTAGCTAACCGGCAGGATATGCAGATTTGTGCAATTTGCTTGTGCATCTAACTGTATATTTTATTTATTTTATTATATCGTATTTGTATATCGTGTATAATCATAATCCTTATATATTGTATTTATTTTAATGTCTGATGAAGATAGTTTTTATTCTGCTAATGATGAGAGTTCCGCTTTTCTTTCTATAGATTCTCTTGACACCTCTCTTTCTCTGGGTACACGTCTTTCACATGTCTTTATAAACTCTTGCAATTTTAATGTATGTCATATCAATGCTCAAAGCATTCCGTCCCACTATTCAAATCTTGTCGATACTTTTCAGTCTGATTTTATCCACGCAATCTTGGTCTCTGAGAGTTGGTTAAAACCTACGCTTGACTCAACATCCTATGCCCTTCCTGGATATATTTTGATCAGAAATGATCGAACTGGCAAAGGTGGCGGCGGTGTTGCCATTTACCTTAGAAGCTCCATTCCCTATAAAATATTATATTCCTCTCAGTCTCTTTATTCTGGCTCTGCAGAATGGATTTTCCTGGAGCTTGACATTAAAGGGGTTAAGGCTGTTCTGGGGGTAGTTTACTGTCCCCCTACTATCGATTATTTCTCTGACCTTGAAATTGTTCTCGAGTCTTTAAGTTCGGACTACACACATCACCTTGTAATGGGTGATCTTAACACTGATCTCTGCAAAGACTCCTTGGAACGTCGCAAATTGGCATCCGTGGTCACGTCTGTCAGCTTCTCTATTCTTCCATTGGAACCTACACACCATACTAAAACATCTGACGCGTGGCTTGATGTAATTCTTACTTCCTCTCCAGATCATATCGAAAAGCATGGTCAGTTATTGGCTCCCGGCTTCTCGCACCATGATTTAGTCTTTGCATCCTACAAAATCAAACCTCCTAAGTGTAAACCTGCTGTAATCTGTATGCGTAACTTTGCCAAGATAGATTCTGACGCTCTATTTAGTGACGCTAAGGCGATTGACTGGTCTCCTGTGCTCTCCGCCACGTCTACTGAGACCAAGGTGTCCTCTTTTAATGCTAAATTGTTAGGATTATTTGACAAGCATTCTCCATTACATACTGTAAAGGTCAGACGCCCACCTGCTCCTTGGATTACTGAAGGAGTACGTATGGCGATGCGTAAGAGAGACCGTGCTTTTAGAGTTTTTAAACGCGACCGCACTGACGAAAACTGGAACCTTTTTAAGACAGCCCGTAATCGCTGCAATCAGATGGTGCGTTCAGCGAAGCGGCGGTTTATTCATCATAATGTATCATCTTCGTCTATGGCAGATGTCTGGAAATTTCTCAAGTCTCTTGGCCTAGGTAAACCTATCAATGGTTTCGATGGCAATTCCTTTTCTCTGAATGATTTAAACAGACATTTTTCTTCTGCCCTCTCCGTTGACAATCATATTAAATCCATCACTCTGTGCGATATTGCGTCTCTTCCGGTTCTTACTACTGGAACCTTTTCCTTTTCACCTACGTCTCAAACAGAAGTGAGAACTATAATAAAGGCAATTCAATCCAAAGCCGTCGGATGCGATGATATCAGTCGTTATATGGTGGTATCTGTTCTTGACTGTGTGCTTCCGATAATGGGTATTTCTACCATTTCGTGTAAATCGGCAGACATGAGGAGAAATTTTTATTTTTTATTTTTTTCTATGCCAATGGGAAGAAATAGGAAAAAGAATAACTGTAATATAATCTATTTAGAATTATACCCAAAATTTACCGAGATATAAGTAATTTTGTTTTTTCAAATGGAATGGTAATGAACTACGGAATATGGTAATGATATAAAGTAGTATGGTAATGAAAATGTGGTGTTGGTAATGAAGGATTAAGCAAAAAGCCTATATTAGATATTTTTTTATTTCTTCCTATCCTTAGTAATTACTCTATGAAAGAGTGATTACAACATATTCACAAAAAAGGAAAAAAAAAACAGTCTCATAAAAAGTAGTGCAGCAGTGCACATGTTTTTTAATCTAATAATGTTACTTTTTGCTTTCAATTTTACCTACTTCAAACCATATAAGTCCCTAGAATAAGTTTTTTACTATTCTTATTTTTATGTCAAATTGGATACCCATAAATAGTATCTCACAAATTGCTGCGCCCTCTTTCAGGATACATGATGTGATCTCAAATTTGTAACTTTACCACCTGTTTTGTAAAACCATTATGTGCAATAAAGTATTGAGTGTATAATTAACCATTTAACGTCTAATCATCAGTTGAAATCCACTTCTTAGAATACTTTACTTATTATATTGTGTAACCCGAATTAATATTACAATAACAAAGTTTTAGTTGTGAATTTGACTCAAACGAATTGGTTAATATTTAACAGTCTTGACAATAGAACGCAACATAGATACTGTACCACAATAGAACATTTCAATTAGACTTCAAACAACGTGCTGTAGGAAGTTCTTCATAATTATAATGATTTAAGATTATATTTCAAAACTTAAAAAATGTTAAATTCATCGTCAGATGAAGAACTGTCGAAAAATTTGCTCACTTTTTTAGAAGTGTTTAGAAGTTTAGAAGTACTTTCTTATTTATAATTTGCTCCAACTTTCGTTCCTTTATCATTTTCCTCTGAAGAACCATTACTTATTGTGGCCTTCAGTATTTTACAGCCCTTTCCAGTTTTAGCAATACTTTTCTTTATTTTCTCTTGTGTCGGTTTCTTAACTCGCATACAAGACAGGACGAGATCAACATCTGCATCCAGAACACCTTACGCTGCAGCGCGGCACTTCATAGGGTGTTGGTGTCCAAGCTCCTCAGCAGATCTACAAAAATACGGATATACAAAACCGTCATCAGACCTATATTAATGTATGGCTGTGAGGCTTGGACGCTGGGAGGAGAAAAGTTTGTTAGTTGCAGAAAGAAAGGTGTTCAGAAAGATTCTGGGACCTACTCAAAGAGAAGATGGAAGCTGGAGGATCCGCAAAAACACGGAGATCGCCGAACTAGTAGCCGAACTTAAGATCATTGGCGAAACCAAGGCACATCGTCTTCGCTGGATTGGCCACGTCGAGAGAATGGGGGACGATCGAAATGTCAAGAGAGCATACTTAGGCCGACCAATTGGACGACGTCCTATTGGTCACCCCAAGTATCGCTGGAAAGACATGGTGGAGGCGGATCTGCGTGAGCTAGGAGTTAGCGACAGCTGGCACGAAGTGGTGCAGGATCGGGCAAGATGGCGTGCTCTTGTGTTGGAGGCCAAAACTCATTTTGGGTTGCTGCGCCAAAGTAGTTAGTTTAGTTTCTTTATTTTACTTTCCGTATATGACGTTTGGTTCTGATCACTTTTATTTTCTTTCTTAGAGTCAACAACAGTTCTTTTTCGGGTGACTGGAATCTGTTTTAATAAAAGATTCGTTAGTCCAATGTCGTTTTATATTCGAAAGCAAAGTGATAGTTTTGCTTTGAGTAGCTCCACTCGCCTTGACATGAGCAGCTCTGATATTATGTTGCAATTGTTGTGTTTGTTCTAAAGTGGTTAAGTTTTCTAATTATTGGGGAAGGACAGGTTGACTCGTTTTCCACTTCTTTAAAAAATCTTTCGGTGGTACGTTGATGCATAAAGTCTTTTAGTTCTACAAAAGCATTGTCAGATGCAGGGATAATATCAATGAACCCTATAACGAAGATAAATAAAAAAATCGCAAAAAATATAAATAACGTTCTGCATACATATACCCACTGAAAACGTATTGTCACGTAAAAGAGGAACGGATAGAAGATAGGATTTTCACAATTTTTATACTTAAATTCATTACCAGTATTTTATATTCATTACCATTCGCCTAAAAGTGACTGGTAAATCATGGTAATGAAGAGGATGGTAATGAATTTTCTTTACCTTTTGCAGATTTACTCATTATAAACAACTGCAATCGTAGGTATATTCATACACTAAGTTTTCGAACTTAATGTTGCTTATTTAAGTATCAACAGTACAATAAATCTCTAAAGCATTAATATCAAAACAGCACGAATGGCAATGAAAAAAAATCGTACCAATTCCAAAATCTCGCCACGAATTATTTTTTTACAAAATTATGGCACGCGTCCACTCTCTTCACTATTCACTGAGTCGACTGAGGTGGGATCGCGAGTGGAAGGGACAACGCATAAAATACTACTTTGTACGTCTACAGGCCGATGTTGCCATTGCAAATTTAATTGATGGTAATGAAGTTTTTTGATGGACAAAAATATTTTGCTATACAATCAACGTAAATAAGAATTATACGACTGTTAGACTCTCAAAGTTATGTCCCTTATTACATAGTTCAACCATATCAGAGATTAAATTTAATGTGATACATGTAAAATAGATTAGTTATTCGCTGTCTAATCTATACATTTGTGTTCTGAACGGTGATGGTAATGAATTTTTCGCATGTTATTTTTTTTTATATTTATTTATTTTGCAATAGTATAATATATTTTAGATGCAAAGTATACCCATGTACCTGACACAATACATAAAAAATATTTGAAGTCAATTTGACACTTAATACATGTTTTTTTTTCTACGAACATGTGATTTGCACGAAATGGTAGAAATACCCTAATAACTGATATAGTCAACTCCTCGCTGTATAATGGCGAATTCCCCTTGCTCTGGCGAAAAGCTTTCGTAATTCCTCTGCCGAAAAATAGTAATCCCACTTCGCTCAGTAATTTTAGACCAATATCCATTCTCCCTTTCCTGTCGAAAATCGCTGAAGCGGTGGCTCATAAACAACTCTCACGGTATATTTTCTCTCACCAGCTCATGAGCCCCTTTCAGTCTGGTTTTCGGCCTAGTCACAGTACCGGTACTGCTCTTCTTAAGGTGACTGAGGACATCAGACGAGGCATGGAGGATCAATTGGTCACGGTACTAATTCTGATTGATTTCTCTAATGCGTTTAATACTGTCGATCATGACATTCTCCTTGCCCTTCTTGAACATCTTAACGTGTCACCTTCTGCCCTAAGTTGGTTTTCTGCTTATCTTCGAGGTCGTCAGCAGGCGGTTCGGGTTGACCGGACTTTGTCCGAGTGGTGTGACCTTGCCACTGGCGTACCTCAAGGAGGAATCCTCTCTCCACTCCTGTTTTCTATATTCATTAATTTCATTACCGCCGACATTCGCTCTTCGTACCATCTCTACGCAGACGACTTGCAACTCTACGAGCAGTGTAAAGTGATCGATCTTAAGATTGCCATTGATAAGTTAAATTTAGACCTCCTGCACATTCAACAATGGTCCGAGAAATTCGGACTATTTGTTAATCCGTCAAAGTGTCAGGCTATCATCGTAGGTAGCTCCCGCCAGCTCGCCAAAATTGACCTCGATACTCTCACGCCACTAAGTTTCAACGGCATACCTATTCCTTACAGTTCGACCGTCAAAAATTTAGGTGTTCTGCACTCCACACACACCTGGACTGCACTCTAAGTTGGAGAACGCATGTTGCCGACCTTAGCAGGAAGGTTATGGGTTCTTTGCATGCTCTTAACAAACTTAAGCACTTTTTACCCATTAAAACCAAGATCCTGCTAGTTCAAACGTTAATTTCACCTATCATTGACTACGGTGATGTGTGCTATCCGGACCTAACCGAAGAGCTTCTGAACAAACTGGAAAGACTTCTCAACAACTGCATTCGTTTCATTTTCTGTCTCCGTAAGTATGAGCACGTGTCTTCTTTCCGCACTCAGCTCGGCTGGCTTCCTATCCGTCAACGACGTGAAATGCGAATGCTTTGCACTCTCTTCTCAATTCTTAAAAACTCGAATTCTCCTGAATACCTCAAAGACTTCTTCCACTATTATGGTCTAACTCTAAACCGCCAATTTCGCTCTTCTGGCAATCTATCTCTTTCCATCCCTTCTCACCGTACAGGTTTTATGTCCAACTCTTTTACCGTCCAAGTTGCCCGCCTCTGGAACCGCCTTCCCCTCAAGATCAAGCAAGCTCCGAACAAGGTAAATTTTAAAACATCCTTGCGTGACCTCTTCAATAGCAGAATGGAGAAATCTTAGCATATCTGTTTTGCTTTTTAGTCAGTATTTATTTATATATGTATATATAATAAATATATGTATTTATCTAAGTATTTATCTATTAAAACCTATTTAAGTTAGCTGCACCGCCCACAACTTATCTGCTTTGCCCGATGGTTGACTGGTAGAGAATGCCCAATGGCATTAAGTCCGCCTTTTGTACGATTTGTTTTCATTTGTGCAATAAAGATTAAATAAATAAATAAATAAACCCATAGTTTAATAAGGTCTAATTTTTATTTAGCCTCACATACAAATACAATATCCTTTGCTCACATTTTTATACTAAGCGTAAAATGTATCAGTCTGAAGATGTTAGGTGCGATGACGAGCGAAGCGAGGTGAAGTGTTAGGAAGAACTGTGATATTGCTTAGGTACTATTTTAAAAGCTTTTATTTAACTTGCAATGTAAGTATGTATGTATGTATGTATCTAAGTATGTTTGTTCGGGTGAAATCTTGCAACTCAATTTTGAAGCAGATATCGTCAACCGATTGAGCTGAAATTTTGCATACTTACTTAACTTTGATGACAATACAATAATATGTTACCATGGGGCTGATCTGATGATGGAGCCGGAAGGTGGCCATAGGAACTGTATAATAGAAAAAAGCAATCCTACCGAGCTTGGGCTCTTTAGAATCGTCTCAGTGAGCATTTGATGGATATCCAATGAAAAGTACAGTCGGCTATAAAAGCTTGCCACTAAAATGTCATTTTTGACAGAAACTTATTTATTAAAAGCTTTTATTTAACTTGCAATGTAAGTATGTATGTATGTATGTATGTATGTATCTAAATATGTTTGTTCGGGTGAAATCTTGCAACTCAATTTTGAAGCAGATATCGTCAACCGATTGAGCTGAAATTTTGCATACTTACTTAACTTTGATGACAATACAATAATATGGTACCATGGGAGTGATCTGATGATGGAGCCGGAAGGTGGCCATAGAAACTCTATAATAGAAAAAAGTAATCCTACCGAGCTTGGGCTCTTTACAATCGTCTCAGTGAGCATTTGATGGATATCCAAAGAAAAGTACAGTCGGCTATAAAAGCTTGCCACTAAAATGTCATTTTTGACAGAAACTTATTAAAGGTAAAAATAAAAATAAATATTCGAGGTTAGCCATTATAAAACATCAATTGAATACGTTTTCCCTGACTGCTGTAGGTGTTTGCCGAGGTCTACCGACCGCAGGCATCAGTGGAATGGAACAAGAATTGAATGGAACTGAATGGGCCGGCTGACGCGCATGCGAACTTCTGCCTGCATTCAACACCGGGTATGCCGGGAATGTCTGCGTTTCTGCGAGATGATGGATGATATAGGCTTTTAAATTTATATATATATTTTAATTTGTTATGTTAATTGAGTTTCTCGGTGCATTGGTCTATAGCTGTAATGCCGTGAAACTTTATGGTAAATAAATAATAATAAATAATAACACAATATCTCCTCTGCACTGTATATTATATACATAATAATTACATTTGTATAGTCACTCAGACGGCCTTCGAGGAATTTAATCATTCAATCAGGTGTGATTTTTTCTTCGTTTCCCATTTTCTATACATTGCGTTTTTTTATATAATTGATATTTTAATGTACCTATGTTATTTGTTTATTTTGAAACTACTATACTTATTGATGTTTCTGGAGACGACTCTTAAGGGAAGAAATAAGCCTGCACTTGGTGAATGAACAATACGAATGCAAAGCAGTTGGAGCTAGTTCAAAGATAAAAAGAATAGTATTTTATGCAACCGTTGTATAAGAGGGGGCAAAAAACGCGAGGGGCATGGGTTACGATGTGAGCGCAGCGAACATCGTAAGAAAGATGCCACGAGCGTTTTTTGACCTACTTATACAACGTTGCATACAATACTTTTTCTACGACTCAAAATTTCATAAATAAAATGCAAATAATAAATTTAATAACAATTTAAATAATTACATGTTCCTGCTCGGAATCAACAAAATTAAAAAAAAATAGTCTGATAAACTTTTTTTTATTGATGTCTATCTGTCAAAAAAAATTAACTTATACCTACATAAAGGTATACGTTCACTATACTAAACATCTATCAAAATAATATGAACTTATACATAAAGGTAACGTTCATTATACTAAAGATCCATGCACTGAAGATAAAACTTTTTTTTTAAGTTGGCAGCAATGCCTTAGTACAATAAGTTTTTTTTTAAATCAAATCAAATCAAATCAAATCGTTTATTTGCATAAATTGCGGTACAGTTGAGATCGAAATTACATATAACAGAACAACACAATTTGCCAGTATATTGGCATGCAAAAAATTTCAATAATTAATAATAACTAGTACCTATTATTTATAAATTATAATTTACATACACATACAACTCATTACAATTATTTTAATAAATCCTTATGCAATCACATAATAAACATAATTCATTTTTACATAATTTAATATTGCGATTGCTTCCTAAAAAAATCATTAATTGAATAAAAACATTCACTAAGCAACCATTTTGTTAGTTGCTTTTTAAATTGAGTTGGCGGACAATCTTTTAGAACGGTTGGTACATTATTATAAATTTTTATTGCCATGCAGAATGAGTTACTGCTATGGATTTTTAATTTTGCACTTGGCAAGTACAGCCTATTTCTGTGTCGTGTAGACCTTGGAAAAGCATCGGCATGAGTTGTAAACAAGCTTGGATGTTCATGAACAAATATGGCCATCTGCCTTATATACATACATGGAAGAGGTAACACACGAGTCTCTTGAAATAACGGCCTACATGAGTCCAAAAAGTGGGCATTGCAAACCGCTCTAATGCATTTCTTTTGAGCCAGAAAAGCCTTATTCATCTCCACGGAATTGCCCCACACTAGCAACCCATAGCTCAAAATGGAGGAGACATAGCCATGATAAGCTGTGAGTGCGACCTCTCTGGAACAGGTAGTGCTTAGTCTGCGTAAGGCAAATACAAATTTGTGAAGCTTTCCACAGATTTCCGAAATGTGCGGTTTCCAAGTACAATATTGGTCAATATTTATACCTAAAAATTTTGTCGCTTCAACTACATCAACCTGCTCGTTATTATAACTAACGTTTAATCTAGCAGTTTCCCTATTACGACTTTTAAATTGCATAAGTTGTGTTTTATTTACATTAAGTTTTAGGTTATTGTTGTTCAGCCATTCGGCCACCTTTCCGAGAGCGTCGTTCACATCTTTATTGCAGTTATTTATGTTATCTGATCGCACAATTAATGTAGTATCATCAGCAAACATTATGCAGTTATGACCGACATGAACGGGCAAGTCGTTGATATACAATAGGAAAAGAAGGGGTCCCAAAATACTACCTTGAGGAACTCCGCAGCGGTTATATTTAAATTCTGACCGTGTTGTAACTTGTTCGCCGTTGTGAATGTATTGTATTTCCGTACACTGCTGCCTATCGGATAAATAGCTCAGTAGCCAATCATACGCATTGCCTCGGATACCGTACCTCTCTAATTTGTTGAGCAGTAATGAGTGACTGACAAAATCAAAGGCCTTACTTAAATCTAGGAAAATTGTTACCACATGTTGTTTGTTATTGATGGACTCAGTCACAACTTTCATAAGATTTACGCAAGCCAAAGTCGTCGAGCTGCCTTTACGGAATCCGTACTGGTTTTCACTGAGAATAGAGTTTGCATTTAGAAAAGAAATCAAACGCTTGTACATGGCTTTTTCAAAAATTTTGGATATAATTGGTATTAAAGCTATTGGCCTATAGTTATTCATACTTGTCTTGTCACCTTTTTTAAGGAGAGGTTTAATTATTGTAGACTTCAGAGTCTTAGGAAAACAGCCATCTACCAGTGACAAATTTATAATATGTGTCAGTGGTTTAGCAATATATTCCGAACAATATTTAATTATCTTCGTACTGATACCATCTATGCCCGTTGCTTTACTATTGTTCAGAGACTGGATTAACTTTTGTACGTCTTCCACGCTAAATGGACTTAGAAATATAGTATGTTCATTAAATGGTATTAAATTAGTGTTCTTTATGTCAAAATGATTAATAGTTGGAGACGAGTTCGTAATGTTAATAAAGAAATCATTAAATAATCTAGCAATGTCAATAGCATTATTATATATTATTTTGTCAACTTCAATACAATCTATATTTTTGCAGTCAGATCTAGTGTCTCCATTAACGATTTGCCAAATCGCTTTAGATTTGTTTTTGGCTGTCATAATCTTTTTTTTATTTTGTAATCTTTGAGCTGTGTGTATACATCTTCTTAAAAGCTTAGTATATTTATTGTATTTATGTTTATTCACAGACTTATGTTTACTATCATGGACATATTTCAAATATAATTTCCTTTTCTGCACACAAGACCTACGTAATCCTTTTGACATCCACTTGCTGTTTTGGCGTCTACACATTACCTTAATTCTAATAAAAGGAAAACATAATTCATTAAACAAAGAGAGAATTTCAACAAATTGGAGATAAGCTGTGTTAGTATCGCTTTCATTGAATACTTCAGAAAAAGTAAGAGATTCTAGACAATTTTTAAACTTATCTAAATTATCCTGACAATAGTCTCTTCTTCTAATGTAATGATCTCCAATTAGTTTTGTGTTTTTAACACTAAATGAAACAAATTGGGCAGTCTCATGATCAGAGAGTGCCAATGGAAGAACAAATGAAGATATATTTTTTTTCATATTACTGGCAATCTGGTCTAGGCAAGATTGACCTCGAGTAGGAACATTTATGTGGGGCTTAAAATGATAATTCTTTAGCAAGCTGGTAATTTCAGTAATGCTTCTGTTATCTTTTAAAATATTGTAATTCCAATCCCCACTAAGGATAATTTTATGTTGTTTCTTTTTTTTATTTAAACTATATAAGAGTGCTTCTAAATGTAATAGGAATTGCTTTTCGTTTGTACGTTTTGGAACACGGTAAATATTTACAATTATGATATTATGTTCAGGAATTTCGATGCCACAACACTCAAAAACTTTGGGAACAGCTAGGTCTTTACATAGCTGTAATTGTTTACAATCCAAATTTTTTTCGACCAGGATACAAGAACCGCCTCTTTTTTTATTAGGAAGGCAAAAACTGGAGGCTAGACTGTAATTATTAATTTTCAAGTTATTTTCAGCTCCCCTCTGAATAAAAGTTTCACTAAGGCATAAAATATTAACATGTTTCCCACTTTTCGTTAATTCGTTAAGACTGATGTTGATAAAGTCAATTTTATTCAAAGCGCCCTGTATATTTTGGTGCATTAATGTAAAATTCTCGTTAATAGGCACGAAAAAAACCATCCCGCGAAAAATTTCCTGAAGTACTGTCCCTCGTGTTACATTGAGATACCGATGCATAGGAATAGGAATTGATGGCACATATAAGGTTTGCTACATCGTTAAATACAGTAACAAGTCCTCGTCTATTGACCTTACCAGTACGTCGCGAAAACATATTGCTGGAACGTAATATATTTACATTTGTATCTATAATATAAGCATACTCATGTGCCAAGTTGTCATTATACAATAGTTGATTAAACTGGTCAATCCGTTTGTTAAAGAAATTTGAATAATAATTTGTCTTGAATGTAGGTAAACAAATGATTACATTGGTATGTTTAATAATTTGAAGTTGCGATCTTATAAAACTAATTAGGCCATTAAAGTCCGGCGTTGTGATTGTAATGTATTGAATTAAACTCGCAATTGAATTAATGCTGTTTATTATTATATTCACGATTACAACGCAACAAGCGTTCCTACGCCATCTTGGTCTAGGTCGCAAGAGGGAGAAAGATAGGGTGCGAAAGGGAGAGAGAGAGAGGGATACCACACTCTCCGCCGCCAGTTCAGAACCGCTCCCCGCAGCCTGTCTTTCCCTTATTCCTAAAATATCACATGTAGAATTATAATACTAAATAATACTCTTGGCATCACACTTATGTGCACATCCTAGGTTGTCCTACGAGTACAATATTCAACTCTTGGCATCACACTTATGTGCACATCCTAGGATGTCCTACGAGAAGAAATGTTCTTATTCTAACAAGGTATTACTACAATTTAATAATTGATTAACATGTCTTTTCCACTGACATCCATCAACATCAACAATATACGTGGTGTCCGGAACAGACTCCTCCACCACTATTCCCTGTACCCAGGGCTGGTGACCCTTCCTATAATCTTTAACCATAACCTTTTCTCCGACTTTAAATTTCACATGTCTACTTCCTGATGCATATTTGCTCTGTTTATCTAACATTTCCTGTGTTTTCTCTACTATTGGTGGTGGTCTTAACAAGGAAAACCTAGACCTCAACTCTCTGTTGTACATGAGTTTGGCCGGTGTCAATCCTGTTGTACAGTGAGGCATGCTTCGATAATCAAAAAGAAATAGATTAATTGCCGACTGAATTGTATTACCTCTGCTTTCTTTAATTTTCAATACATGATTTTTAAAAATTTCGACAAATCGTTCAGCTGCGCCATTTGTGGCGGGATGATATGGTGGAGAAAAGGTATGTTTGATGCCATTCAATTGACAAAAATTGTTAAACTCTAAACTGGCGAAGGATGGGCCATTGTCTGTCACCAAATGGACTGGGTACCCGTGACGTGCAAATACTGATTTCAGAACATCAATAGTGCGGGCTGCGGAGATTGAACTCATTTCTATAACTTCTGGCCATTTACTGTAACTGTCCACAATTACCATATACATCTTATTATAGAAAGGCCCACAGTAATCAGCATGTATACGATACCATGCGGATGGAGCTGCTGGCCATGCTTTTTGTTGCCCTTTGGTGGGATTATTTCGCATTGATAAACAAGTAATGCAGTTATTAGTAATTTCCTCTATTTCCGAATCTATACCCGGCCACCAGAAATAAGAGCGTGCCACCTGCTTCATTCGCACAATACCGAAATGACTCTTATGAAGTTCTAATAATATTTGATGCCTCAGCGATTTAGGAATAATAATTCTATAACCCCAGAAAAGACAACCCCTATCACAGCTTATTTCCATTCTTTTAGTAAAATAAGGAGATAACTCTTTTTCTGGTATTAAATCAGGCCACCCGTCCATACTATATCTTATGACATTAGCTAAAATTATATCTTTCTTTGTATCTTCTTGTATAGTTTTCCAATTCAAATTATCTATTTCACAGTTTTGTATGTGATACACACTACTTGTATCAGCATCTGAACAGATTGGGTGCAACAATCTCTCAATCTCAACATTATTTGTAAGATATGGTGTTCGCGACAAGAAATCAGATGGATTAAATTTCGTTTTGATGTGCCTAATCTTGTAATTAAATGCTGACAAAAAAATTGCATAATGTTGCAACCTTTTTGCTGCCATCTTAGGGATTGCTTTTGTTGGACCAAAAATACGAACCAAAGCGGCGCTATCAGTCTCCAACTCAAAACTTCGACCATATGTATAATTATAGAACTTAGTCACACCAAATACAATTGCCATAGCCTCCTTATCAATAGTTGAATATTTAATCTCTACATCTGTAAGTTTTTTACTTGCAAATGCTATTGGTTTCACAACCCCATTTAAGTCTCTATTTGATATCACCGCAGCCAATCCAGTTTCTGATGCATCACAAGTCAAAATTAATGGTAATTTTGGGTCATAATGGTACAGGTTATCAGTGTTGGCTAGTTTTGCTTTTATTGTTCTAAAAGCATTGTCACATTCAATGGTCCATTTAAATTTATTGTTTTTTGTACACTCATACAAAGGTGTGATAATGGTTGACATATCTTTTAGAAAACGGGAGTAATAATTTAATTTTCCCAAAAATGAACGCAACATTGTGATGTTGGTAGGCGGTTTGGCGTTTAACAATGGTTCAATATTTTCCCTATTTACCCTAATGCCCTCTTTATCGATTCTAAATCCAAAAACATCTATGTTTCTCTCAAAGAGTCTGCATTTTTCTAATTTTAATTTAAATTCGCTCTCCTGTAATTTTGAGAGAACCTTAGATAAGGTAGCCATCGTATCATTAAGGTCTTTACCACTAATATATATATTGTCTATAAAAACCGCAGTATTTGGAATGTCTGACAGTTTTTTGCTCATTAGCCGTTGGAATGAACCTGGTCCTGTACTTACTCCATAAGGTAAATAATTATATCTAAATGTTCCCATTTCTGTAACAATTACTGTACACTCTTTGGAAGCTTCATCTAAGGGTGCTTGGTGATAGGCCTCTTTCAGGTCGAGTTTGCAGAAGTATTCTCCATTGTTAAGGGATTGGAAAATTTCCTCTATGTGAGGCAGGGGAAAATGATCAACCTCCAGGTGTGGATTAACTGTTAATTTATAATCTCCACATAATCTAACAGAACCGTCTGCCTTTAAGATTGGAACCACTGGTGTGGCCCACTGGCTGGTCTCCACGGGTTCGATTCTACCATTTTCTAAAAGTCGAGTAATTTCAGCTTTTACCTTCTCACGTAATGCAAACGGAACACGGCGTACTGGTAAACTCTTGGGTTTTGCATCAGTTTTCAACTTGAGGTTGATCGTCTCACCCTTAAAATTTCCCCATCCAGGACTGAAGACCTCTGCGAACTTCTCCTTTATTGCGGCTCTCGCTTCTGAAACATTATTAATTGATTTATCTAATGTATACATGTTATTTGTTGTTATGAAGTTAGGTGGCCACAACATTAATTCTTTCAACCAATCTCTTCCAATTATACATGGAGAGGTCTTTGTTACAAAAGCAACAGCTTAGTACTTAACAGTTTAGTTACACCATTAAAACTTACTGTCAGGTTTTCTAAAAGACCTAAGGGCTCTGATATTGTTTGGTCAAAATTTCTGAATAAAATACTGCATTTTTTAATTTTCATATCTGGGATTAGTACATCCTTTAGTTGTAATGGAATAACCGTGACATCTGAGCCAGTGTCTAATTGAAACTCTATAATTTTATCTTCAACACTTATTTTTAAAATGTGTGGTGGCACTTTACTTACATTAACGGAGTACATTTGGAACTCATTTATTTTTTGTTGCCATTGGGCATGTTCATTCTCCTGAGTTTCAATAGAATTATCCTCTTCCTTTTCCAAGCAATTTACCCTAGCTGTATTTTTCTTGGGACACATTTTAAAAATATGCCCTTGTTGGCCGCACTCCGAGCAAAATTTTTTCTGCAGCCTGCACTCTGACCGAAAATGGTTGTCATTTCCACAGCAAAAACATCGTCTTGTCACAGAATTGTTTCCTTTATTAGTTTTATTGTGTGTTATGTTATTTTTGCTTGTCTTGTTTCGCGGTTGAAAACGTTGCTGATAATAGATTGGTGATGCCTCCTGTTCTACTTTCAAGCTGGTTTCCTTTAGCGCTGCTTCCACTGTCCTAGCCAGACTGACAAGGTCTTCAAGAGTCTTGTTTGTGTCTGCCTTCAATAGCTCAAACTTGACAAGCTTGGAATATACACCATCAATAAACTTTTCCTTAATTTGGTCTTCCATGTCCTTGAAATCACATTTTCCTCCTAACTTCCTTAGTTCCAGGATATAATCTTCTATTTTCTCAGATTGTGACTGGTTTCGGTTACGAAAGGTGGCGCGTTCCAGGACCACTGATTGTTTCTGAACAAATTTATTTCGCAGCACGGCAGTTAATTCCGCATAAGATAAATCAATTGGCTTTTTTGGTGTACACAGACACGTAACTGTTTCAAAAACTTGAGGTGTCAATTTTGTAAGCAATAGTGGTACTTTCTTGTCATCTGGTACCTCATTTAATGTTATGCAACATTGTAATTGTTGTTCAAAACACTCCCATTTATCGCCGTCAAACGATTGTAAATTAATATTCGTCATGTTAAATTTCTTCTGAACTACTGATATTCCTTGTTTTTCTCTGATAAATAGAACAAGTAATTTTCGTAATTCTTCTACTGTCAGATTGTCTTCATTGGGAATTTTTAATTTTGTCAGCTTTTCTCTTAATTCGGTTTTGGATAATTTATAAATCCACGAAGTTTTAGCACTTGTATCACTTTTATCGTTGTCTAAATCCGACATTGAGTTGAATTTCCGCAACTTTTTTGCATTTGTTCAGAGTTAGGTTATTTTGTAGCCTAGTGACGCGTGCCAGCGTACTTCTTACTAACACGAAGTTACACTTAATTTCGTGACTCCTGCTGTAATTTAACTTGCACTTCACTGAGTTCTTTACCGTTCGTCGCCAATTGTAATGTATTGAATTAAACTCGCAATTGAATTAATGCTGTTTATTATTATATTCACGATTACAACGCAACAAGCGTTCCTACGCCATCTTGGTCTAGGTCGCAAGAGGGAGAAAGATAGGGTGCGAAAGGGAGAGAGAGAGAGGGATACCACAGTGATGAAGTCTGGCTCGGCAATGTATATAATGCAGTAGTCTTTGTGTGTGAATTTTTTTAATTTTCCTTGAAGGTCACCGAATAGCTGCCGTATACCTCCGCCGGGTATTAGGTAGTGGCAAATGTCACTTGTGCCTACTCGTAGTGATCTTCGTGTAATATTTAACAAGTCCGAGTTATTTCCACTAATTAGGCAAATTTTAGGCTGTATTGATATACTGTCATTCATTCCTTGAGTGACCGCAGACACAGGAGGATTAGCTTTTGCGGTGCTGTCGCTGCCGCTGCCGCTGGGCTGAAGTAAATGGGGTCTTCCCAGATCCAGGCCTGAGATTATTTTTTTCACTTTTTCGTTTGTTGAAGATATCTCGTTGCTCCCGCATCCTGAAGTAGCGGTGGATTCAGCGGTTAATCGATTACTGGGATCACGGTCTGGGGTTGGGATTGTAAGATCCAGATTTAATTTCAAAGCTTTTTTCTTTGTCGGTGATTTTTTTGCGCTCCCTCGAGATGAGATAGGAGTAGGAGTACTGTACGGAGATGTAGATAAAGTAGTCAATTTTTTTATTTTAAGTTCATATTCCAATATTTTATTTTTTAAGGTCTTATTTTCAGAAGATAAAATTTCAATCTCATTTTCTGCAGATATATATTTTTTCTCGAGAGCCAGAAGTTGATCTTGGAGACATTCTATATCAAAAATGCTTATCTTCATTAAATCAATCATATCTTCATTTAAATTGCAAATTGTGTGAATGCAGCTGTTTATCTTGTAATCTGTGGTACTAATTGATGCTTTTTTGGCGACATTATAACATCGTTTAGCAGTGTTTTTTTGGGCAATAGAGTATAGACTTTTACAGACTTTCATAATTTATGTCTTTATATTAGAGTTAGTAACTATATAAATGACAGAAAAACGTACTGGAGTAGAAAAAACTTATTATAAAACCATTGCCATTTACTATATGTATGAGAGATTAAGATAGTGTTGATTTTTTTATTAACTTATAAAAAATGTTTTGGTCATGGTTTTGATTGGAAATGCAGCCCCGTGCTTAAAGGAACACCGGGACTGGTACCCCGTAGGTACAACAAGAACAAGGACCAACGTGTTCTAGAAATTTCGGTTTATCTTTGGTCAGTGAGCGTATAGAGAAATGAGCCGCGATGCACGTCTAGACGTCTAGTGTAACTGTGACATGCGACTCTTTGTCGCGCGAAAAATGCTACCTGTCACTTTCCTTTCAATACTGAGTGATCAAGAAAGGTGATGCTAAGTCGCGCAACAACCGAAGTCGTGGCTAGATATGCTAGCCCCGCTGGTGGGATCGTACGTCGCACCGCGCCTCTGCGCAGCGACATCCGTAGGTGACTGCGCCGAATCTTCCTAAATTTATTTATTTATTTATTTAATAAATAAATAAATAAATAAATAAATAAATAAATTTAGGAAGCGCGGAGGCGCGGTGCGACGTACGATCCCACCAGCGGGCCAGTAAATAGTACCTGTTTAAAGCTTCTAACTCGTATTTGTTACAATAGAACTATTGTGGTATCTTCAACATTCACATCAATGTCATTCTCAAATAATTATTTTGTTCTAATTTAATTTTAGACAACTAAACAAATAATAATCGAGTCTAGCTATTGTTACATATTATACACATTATTGAGCAGCTTAAAAAGTTATTATAAAAACGTTATGTGACGTTATTCATTATTCTTGTAATTGTTTAATTTAAACTTGGGTCCGCAAAATGGTGTAGTACCTGTGAATAAAACTTTCGATTGAATTTATTTCTAGTTACTGGCAAGATAAACTTAATGTCGATCACTAAATTCATCAGGGTACCTATACAAAGTGAAGCTTCATTGATTGTCCGAGTCATGATTTCTAGGACTTGTTCGACAGCCATCTAATATTATATAAAAGCTGAACCAATCTATATTTGTTTCATAGCTTGTTTGGTAATTGTTTGTTTAAAATGTCTGACTCAGAATCATGTGACAGAAACTGGGAATGGGGAGGGGGGAGCGTCCTTTAAACGAGCTCTAGCACTAATTGGAGCGGCGGGCACGCGACGCGCGCCGCGCCGGCCGCCGCGGAGCGGACGGTGTGCTGAGGGCATCTGCGGCACAGATGACGCGGGTGCTAGGTCAACTTATGGTTTTATGTGAAATAAATGGTCAATTAAATTTGTTTCATGTATTATGAATTAAATAAATAATATAATCGAATCTAATACGCCGTGTGTTTTAAACATTCTAATGTATTAGTTACCTACTATCTCTTTCAAATGTGTGCTTTGTTAGTTTTGTCTTTTTTTCTGTATTTGTGGTTTGTGCCATCGTCATGAACGAAGCGAGTAACCAAAATATAGTGTAGATATGCATTAAGCAATTTAATGAAATCAAACAGTTGTCAAGTCCGCGGCACAGCCAAGTTAGACCAAGCGGAATATTCCATTCGCATTCAATTTGATCCGTAGGTGATTTGAAAGGCAAATCACCGAACCCGGAATAAGCAACTCAAGGATCCGGAATTAAGTTTGCACCGCCGAGCCGCGCCATCGGTGGAATGTTTAGTCACCGCTTGCTGGTTGAAGGCCCTATCTAAAGGCCTTCATTTGACATGCGACAATATAATTATTTTGATGATTCAGTTAGGTACTTATCAGTTGCTATGAAAACCAGTCAATTGGATATCATTCAGAATCAGAATTACTCAAGTGACCATTGAATCATAGTAATCACCGAACGAAGTCTCAAATGAAACATAAAATACATTGTGATCCGCTTAGTTTATGCTGTATTTAATTACTTAAACTAATAAACATTTCAAGTAATCTCTAGTAGGCTTGTGATAAGAGACGACGATATACAGACTTATAATTATTATTTAATTTTATGTCTTTTATTGTCGTCAATAGACTATAACATTTTATGATCGTTAACAAGTAATTGAATCTTCCAAAAATTTGGATTATTAAAACCAACAGCCTTTTGGTTGTGTTATTAGGGATCGGGCGCGCCACGGAGCCGGTGGGCCGCGAAATTTGCGCCACACGAGCACACAGGGCCGCGGCGTGAACTTCCAATGAATTATTTTCTTATTTCCCGCTTCCATGATTTCGGTTCTTTAGCGGCTCGAGTGAGCTTTTTAAATTGGAAACCATCAGTTTTTATGGATCATTATTTTAACCTAGTGAATTTAATCTAGTTTTTTTTTTAGTATTCAATAAAGTGTTAATATTTATTAGGTAAACTCCAGGTAACGCTCAACATAACACTACTCAATGAGTTAAATAACAATAACATATTCTGCCAATAACCATTCCAACTGTAAATTACCTACTCGTAGCACGAAACTTGCTTGTCTTTTAAACTGATTAACAGTAACACTTTTGGGATACGTACAAAAATAATTATCTTGGTAGTTCAGTTATCTAAAATTATATTTGATTTATTTCTAAATTACCAACTTTATATGAGTTTACAATTTAAATTGAACGCCTTAAATTGCGGTGATCACACCTCTCACTATTGTTAAGGACATAAATGCTGTCGCCGAGTTGCCATTTGTTGCTCAATTACCTGAAGGAAGAGGCCAATGAATCTCAATCAAATTCGCGCTGACATAATACTTAACCCATTTGTGTCACCTATAGCGGCTGACATTAAATGCATCCAGAGGTTTGACCTATTACTTTTGCTTTAGTCTTCTACTTGAGTAAGCCTTACGACAAATCATGGATATCGATAATAGTGTTTTAATAACCTATAGGTTAAGTTACAAGTGAAAAGTGTATGTTATTTGCTTCGACGGTTATGTATCTCCTCTGGTATTGCGCGTGTCGATGGACGACTGTAATCACGGTAATAATTTATCATCAAGCGATCCACATGCTAGTTTGATTCATGTACTTATAATAGAAAAAACTAATGTTCTTATTTTAACGGTTGTATTGCCTTCTCACTTATCATAACTAAGTATAAATGTATTCTGTTAGAAGCCAAAATCTCCTTCAGGGAATATTCAGCCCTGACTGTTTTGTAGGAAAAAATCGACAACTCGATCTCTGTGATACTTTTGGCCTGTGACAGGATATAAATATCTCGATAATTAGCGGATTTTATTTTACAAAACACAAAAAATATTGTTTATAATTTTATCAACGTATACTCAAAAACCAAAAAAGCGTTCGTAATTTGACAAAACGAGATATTAAAGTGACGACAAGCACACTTTAACGTTAACAAATGAATATATCGTTTTATCTAATTATACCCCAGCCACCGTACCAAAATAAATATGTCAATTTATCATTTACCGATAAAACTTACGTAAATTCATATGTCATTTTATCATTTTCAGGTGGGCACAGCCAATAATAAGTTAACATCATTAGATAAAAGTTATTGCTAGCGCATAGCCTTTCTGTGCATAGCGTAAATAACTATATTAATTTAATTATTCACAATTTATCTAAATGTATATTTCGATTTGTCAAGTTATTCTGACCTCTAAGGTGTAGGTACTCTGGTACAAACGAAGACACTAATAACTGTACATTTGTGATCTAACATAAACCTTAGTACGTGTTAAGGTCTATGGGTGTATAGTTAACAGTGTCTTCGTATGTAACATCCACATTGCTTATTACCGGTACCTACACAAAAAATCAGCCTTGCCATTTAACGGGCAATATTATACTGCCAGCTTCCTATCCAGGTACCCTGCCACATGGAAGGGATACATAAGTTTTTGAAATATGATTATCTGTTATTTTTAAAATAAGTTAGTTACTTATTTCAAGTTTAGTTTGTTAGAATATGAACTCATACGAAAAACCTCTATAGTAATTAGTAACCTAGTTACAGTAGCACAGTGGTGGAATAAATAGGTGCATTCGTGTGTACTGGGAAAATGAGAAGAATTATGTTGACAAAATTTCTTGCCAAAGACGATTTGCACTAAAAATTAAAAATAAAATTTTAATTCCAATAACGTCAATTAAACATTATATCCACAGAAATATATCAAGATAGAAGGAAAGAGTGGACGTACCTCGCGTGGCGAAATGTTGACACGGTGTCAACTTTGCTCGCCGCGAACATTAGTCAGCACCCGACCGCGGTCTGTGTGCGACGTCAGGTCTTAAAAACAAAATGGCTTGTTGGGCAATAATTAATTGTTCAAACACTTCCAATAAAATTAGAGCTGTTAATCGAGATATTTCCTTTCATTGGTATGTACAATTTGTCCTTAAATATCTGTTATTAATTACAAAACTATTTATTTTATTATTTTCATCAAAACAGAGGCGGGCGGTTGTATCCAACGCTAGCTTTCCATAGCGGCTTTAATTTGACGAGCCAACCTTGGCGTGCATTCAAAGCCAGCGATGTAAAAATAAGCTATTCAAACTATCGAGTCACGTTCAAGGTCGATTTCTCATTTTTTCTGTCAAAAGTAAGAATAGTGCTGCCATGTGCTGCTGTACACTGCGATTTTCTTATTCGATTAAAATCGATTTTGAGAACAGAGGAAATGATAATTACGTTCTTATTTATTATGCAGCTATATAATGTAAGTACATAGTGCACAGCAAATATTATTGTGACTGTTTTTGTTTGTGACGGCGGCTGGGCCGCGGCGCTGTGCGGTGTGGGTGGCGATTCATAGAATCGGTGCCGTGTTCGAATCGATCTGTGAATCGATGTTTCTGAATCGTTTTCGCGCGGCTTATGTTTCCCATCACTAAATTACGCTCGTGACGTCAAAGTACCTACGCAAAATGTTACACGCTCGGTCTCCCTACAAATCGCTGAACTCTTTCCTTCTATCTTGATATATTTCTGTGATTATATCCTTAATTCTTTGACACTTGTCAACCATCGACCAGCCTCATTTATTGAATTTTGAAGGCAGACAAATGGTGCACTGCCATGTCATAATATTTAAAAACTGATTTTAGAAAACCCAGTGTGAGGAGAAATTAAAGAGCTGCAGTTTGTAGCGTCTTATTGTTAAGACTATCAGAAAAAAACAGTGTTAAATGTAGAAAATTCCGGGACGAAAATTCTGTTTGTGTAAAAAATATGAAATAAAAATAAAATTAAAAATTTAAAAAACCCCCGAGGTTGTCATGCAATCTGTAAAAAGAAAGAAATAAAATCTACGAAATGTGCCTTTACAATGAACAGTAGAAAAACAATCCAAGCTTCGTTGCGTTCGGGGGACCGCTAAGTACCTAAGTGAAATGAAATATATTTTTTCTACTCCAGTACTTTTTTCTGTCATTTATATAGTTACTAACTCTAATATAAAGACATAAATTATGAAAGTCTGTAAAAGTCTATACTCTACTGCTCAAAAACACACTGCTAACCGATGTTATAATGTCGCCAAAAAACCATCACTTAGTACCTCAGATTACATGATGAACAGATGCATTCACACAATTTGCAAATTAAAAAAAAAACTTTTGAACTAAGGCATTGCTGCCAACTTAAAAAAAAAGTTTTATCTTCAGTGCATGGATGTTTAGTATAGTGAACGTATACCTTTATGTATAAGTTTAATTTTTTTGACAGATGTTTAGTATGGTGATCGTATACCTTTATGTATAAGTTAATATTATTTTGACAGATGGATGTCAATAAAAAAAAAGTGTGTGTGTCAGCTCCGACGCACGACTGGAGTTTACTCTTCAGGCCAGGCGCGCACCACTTTTTTGTCGCAGAAATAAGCGTACTTATGGGTTTATGAAAATCGTGGTGCGCGCACTCTCATATAAACCCATATCTTGCATTTATGCGACAAAATTATCGTGCGACTAAAATCTTGGTGCGCGCCTGGCCTTAAGAACGTTTATAAAATATATACTCAATACGTTTATTGCACATAATGATTATACAGGTGAAAGTAAATAGTTTAAGTATCACATTATGTACCCTGTTGGGCGCTGCAAACAAGAACGAAAAGGTAGGCACACTTTTTGTGCAACCTGAATTCGAGCGCTGCGAGGAATTCGTTTGACCACTGGAATTGAATGTTTAAGCTCACTGTTTTTTTCAGAAAAAGGCCTGATCTGACTTGGTTGTGAATTGTTTGCCTGGTGGCGACGTAATTGCGCCAGCACGAATGCCATGGGTTCTACTGATGTGTATATTAAGTCCTTTCTGACCTTTAAAGAAACGAATCTGGGAGCAATGTGGGCACTGTACGGAATTCTCCAGCGACAGCGACACAGACCTGGAAGCGACATTCTGAGAGGAGCCCGTGCTATTAGGATTCATCAAGTAAACTATTAAAAAACGCAATAGATAAAAACTTACGGCTACGATAACAAATAAAGTATTTAAAAAAGCCGCGCCAAGTTTCGGCATACAAATTGCCCCATAAAGTTCCTGGGGGAAGCGGTGGTTTATAATTGCACATATAACTAGATAGTACTCATGCACTGATAGCAATCACACTCGTAACATGATAGAGATTCACGCAAAATATTAGCAAAAACTTGAAAACAAAAACACATTTCTCAGCTGTTGTAGATTGACAACTGTCAGTCAAGCTGCCCGATGCGCACTTGCGCAGCAACGCGCCGCCGCGTAGGCCGCCGGCCGCCGCCGCAGTCTCCGCGGAGAAATTATGAATATGTTTCTTGTCTATGTTATTTGTTAAGCCTCTTGTGGTAATTTAAAATAAATAAATGGCAGAGAACAATTAATATTAATTTTATCTAACGGGAGCCATGTTTTCCCGTTGCTAAGTACATTTAAAATACATTTCATGAAATAAACATCTCGGTGAAGGTCATTTTATATAGGGATCTTAGTCTATAACGCTTAACGTAACGCATAACCTGCTAAATTAAGAAGTCTTATTTTTACCCCGATCGTATACTGAGATACGACTTTTTAAATTAGCACGGCAGATACGTTCGATTTTATACCCCATAATTTTCATACCCCGGGCTTATATATGAAAATCGATTCTTAAGGAGTAAACTCCAAAAAAGTTTATCAGAGACAATTTTTCTTTTTAATTTTGTTGATTCCGAGCGGGAACATGTAATTATTTTCTTTGTTGTTTATTTGCATTTTATTTATGAAATGTCGAGTCGTAGAAAAAGTATTCTGCCTTGTACCCTGGTAGAGACGGGATCGTTAGAGTGGCAGAGGTGGCTACAGCAGCTGGCACGTTAAGACGTCCCCTCAAGAAACTTGTTAAGTTGTCAGTTACTTGAAAAAGGGGAGAATGTGCAAGATGTATGCAACGTTGTATAAGTAGGTCAAAAAACGCTCGTGGCATCTTTCTTACGATGTTCGCTGCGCTCACATCGTAAACCATACCACTCGCGTTTTTTGCCCCCTCTTATACAACGGTTGCATAAAATACTATTTTAATACAGTTGCTCAAAAAGTGGTACTTTTCGTAGCTGCAAATCGTGCGAAAAGTTGGTTATTTCGAACTAGTGCTTTTTACTTTTAAATTTTTTTTAATTTTCAGTTGTACTAACACGTCATACCTCATACATCCTAACAAAGGTCAATCACTTTCTGACTTTATTTATTACGTCATGCCGCATTGCAGGTGTATATCTCATAATTATGCTTAAAATATTTAAATTGCAATCAATCAAAGGGCTATCTATTAAAAAAACTCAAAAACGGTGTTAATAATTTATTTGAGTGACTATTATTTAATGAGCAAATGAGTATTATGCGTGACCTAAAAAAATTAAAAAGAAAAGTATTGTCACAGATTAGAAAATACAGTATTAAGCGTGACCCACGCGCTGCTTTATAAATTCTTAATAATTATGAATAATCGCTATTTTTGTGTATTAAATAATATATTTATATTTATTTACAATTATATGAAGTGTAAAGAATTAAAACAGATTCACGATGTTTATTGTTTGGAATCAATTAAATTACTGTGTAATTTTATCATATCTCTTCTGAAATAGTAAAACTATTTCTTTTGATTTGGCTGAATGATGACAGCCGACGCCATCTTGAAAAAAAATATTACAATTAAAAGTAAAACTTTTTTTTTCATTCAAGATTGTTTTAATTATGTGTAAATGACACGTAAGATTTATAAAATAAGAGTATTTGATAGAAAATGATGGATTCTGATGTTACCAGAATAGATTTAACACCGATATACGATAAAAGGCAAAAAATGGAAGTGAGAGTATTTTACCCGCAAAATCGAAAGAAAAATTACACTGCCGTCTATGAACATTTTATTGACTGGAAACGAGAAAAAGAGAATTATTAACAACTTGAATAAAACTTTAAACTTACCAGCAAAGGCCTTAAATGCGACCCTTGACAATTGCTCTAAAAATTGTAGGTAGGTACTCTTAATTTTTACCAGACAGAAATAAATATAATTGTCCCTTTCAATTACTGTTTTAAATTTGTATTATTGCAATTTTTCGCAAATGTATTAAAAAACGTTGTTTGGTACACGTGTGGAAGTGCCATTTTAACTCGTCCCGAGTCTTGACCCTCGCCTTGCGGCTCAGGCCAAGACTCCTCGGGACTCGTTCAAAATGACATACTTTCCACACTTGTATCAAAAACTACTATTTCAACGCAAAATTGTAAGTATATAATGCATTTATTTGGGGCTTCCCACTTTAGGATTTTCAGTAGGTACATTGCATTTCATTTACTTAGCGGTCCCCCGACGCAACGAAGCTTGAATTCTTTTTCTACTGTTCATTGTAAAGGAAAATTTCGTAGATTTTATTTCTTTCTTTTTACAGGTTGTCATGTCAGGGGTTTTTTAAATCTTAAATTTTATTTTTATTTCATATTTTTTAAACAAACAGAATTTTCGTCCCGGAATTTTCTACATTTAACACTGTTTTGGTTTTACACCGTTTAAGGTCCATAGTTTCCAGTCTTTCCTCGAGCTTGATCCTTGACTATGTGTAGGTACAACAGGATCTCAAGCCAGTGGTAACGAACGCCATCTTCTCTAAGATTGAAATTAGGATATATTTTGATTTAAATAGCCTTAAGCAACATTCTCGGAAAAAATCGTTAAAGTCAAACTACTTAATTCTTATAATGACAAAATGTCTAAGTTATTAGCCAAGACAATCAAAATATATACTTTAAATGCACTGGATGAGTTGAAAGAACCTGTTACTTATGGCCTAAAACAGAACCAGGTTTCCATTCTACAGGATCCAAATAGTACGGGTGGCTTACTTAGCTCCATAAAAAATGCAGTTGATGCTAGGTAACTGACTTAGTTTTGAAAGACCTAATCATCGATATCGATCACCATGGGATAACCCGATAAAGAAAATTACATCCCCACTTTTTTATGTGTACACCTCTGATACAAAAAAAGTTTTTAAAAATTTATTCTGCCACTATGTCTCTGAGCTAAGCTGTAGACAGACGGACGGACGACATGGTGAAACTATAAAGGTTCCTTGTTGACTACAGAATTGTAAAAAAACTGTTATTTATTCACTTAGGCAAGAGTTCTTTTGCTAAAGCTTACGTGTCCTTTAGCCGTGTTAAAATCTTGCAGGGTGTTGCTATTTTTGACCTCAATCAAAGGAACCTGTTCAATACTCCTAATGACAATTCAGCTTTAGCAGAATTGCAAAACTTAGAAACAGTGACCCAGTATTGTGACAGAAATTAAAAAGTTTTTCTGTGACTCGGTTTTATTATCGACTGTACTTTCTTACACAAACGTTAAATGATCATCAAGAACAATCAGCCAGCAATGAGCCCAAACACCATGGGTTTATTCTGTGCTATTAAGGAGTTCCTACGGCCATCTTCAGCTCCATGGTACCAAATTATTGCACATTCAAAATTTTATTATATTGTTTATTACGCTAATAAAACTAACATTTAACCAACATTTGAAATTCTTGGCTTAGATCCTTTCACAACTAGATGGCAGGGCCGTATTTACCCCTAGGCCCACAAGGTCCGGGCCTACGAGGCCCAGCTAGTCTACTGACCCAGTCCCAGACGCAGGAATTGTACCATAATAATGTTCTTCTTATAGGGGAGGGAGCCCCAAATGCCAAGTCCCTAGGGGCCCGGGCCCTCTTAATCCAGCCCTGCTAGATGATTAACATGAGATCTTCACTTAGTGAGTAATAAGGAAAATGCTAATAAAACTTAACATTTATCTAGCGTTTGGAATTATTGGCTTCAATATTGGCTGAGATCCATTAATAACTACCTGTGCATCATGAGACCTTCATTTAGTAAGTGATAAGGAAAATGATAATAATACTTAACATTTAACCAAAATTTGGAATCCTTGGTTTCAATGTTGGCTGAGATCCATTAACAACTAGCTGGTCATCATGAGACCTTCATTTAGTGAGTGATATAGAAAATGCTAATAATACTTAACATTTAACCAAAATTTGGAATCCTTGGCTTCAATGTTGGCTGAGATCCATTAACAACTAGCTGGTCACCAAGAGACCTTCATTTAGAAAGAAAGAAAGAAAGAAAATGACCAAATGAAATAAAACAAGAAAATAAACTACTAACTATGGCTGTACCACGAAAGGGTCCCACCTCAGCATGATGCTAGCCCAAGAGCCAGCGCTGATCTTCCGGTGGGACCATAGATGGCGCCACGGAGAGCTGCACGCGCGAGCGCCGATCGCATTTTGATGCGTTAACCTGAACGCAGACAAGACAAGCGCTGTCAGTGTCACGTCACGTCAAGCAAAATGTCAGGTCAGGTGGGCATAACCAAGAATGCTTCGTTTGCATCGTGAGTGCAGCTCTTAAATTACTTACACAAAAGACAAAATAAAAAAAATATAATTAAAGACAGAGAAACAAGAAAAACTATAAAATAGCAAAATGAGAACTCGAAGAAAATACAATTAAAACTGTTGAACAATGTTGTCAAAGTGAGAGTGAAGTGAACTGAACTATTTACTATTAGGTAATAACAATACAAATACAAATACAAATACTCTTTATTGCACACCTCCAACATCAAGGAATATACAACAATGGAAACAAGAATGAAACAAAAATGACACCAACACACAAATGGGACGCAAAGCTAAGGTATGTTATTAAATTTATTAATATAGAATATATACACATAAAATTAGCAAAATAGGTACTACTATTAAAAACAGCTCGTATCTAGTCTCAAAGTTCCTTGTTTTAGTTGATGTTCAAAAATAAATTTCGTAAGCTTGAGTTTAAAGTTTGTGTAATATTGCAGGTTCCTTATTGGCGGTGGAATGTTATTCCAACATTTGGTGGCGACATATCGGAAACTACCTTTGAAGGCAGCTGAAGCGTGTTGCGGAGTCGTCAGCTGCAAGCTACACTGGCGCGTGCCGCGATTTCTGTGGTTGGAGAACCATGACAACTTCTCATACAGATATGATGGCGCTTTGTGCTGTATTACTCCAAAGAGCAAACATGCTAAGTGGAGTTTACGACGGTGTTGCATTTTAAGAATCTTATGATCATTTAAAAATGGTGTGACATGGGCCCTCAAAGGGACACTCCGGGTAGGTGCGGCCGGCTACACTCCGGGTAGGTGCAGCCGGTTACACTCCGGGTAGGTGCGGCCGGCTAGTCCCGCCCCCTGCCATAAACAGACATTCGGATGCAGCCATACAAGGCTTCCGGCTTCCCAAAGAATAGAAAAAAAAAAGCCCTCAAAGGGATATTGAAACAGTAACGAGAGCAGGCATTTCGGACACGCTGGATGAGCCTCTTTGTTTTCGCAAGAAGACGTGGACCAATCACTATATCCATGTAGTTTAATTTTGATAAAACCAGTGATTCAACTAGTTGGACACGTAACCTTTCACTTATAAAAGGCCTAATTTTGTATATTATTTTAAGTTTATAGAAGCAACTTCTAACAGTGCTCTCCACATGCTTTTCGTATCTGAGATTGCAGTCCATTATGAGACCTAGGTTTCGTGCTTCATATACCCGCTCGTTCATCCATCATTTTGATATCATAGGATGGACTGAGACTATGCAACATATGGTTAGTACCAAAAATAAGATACTTTGTTTTGGCAGGATTTAGCAGTAGACTGTTGTTAGAAGCCCAAGTAGATATGTTGGACAGATCACAGTTTAGCTTTTGTACAGCATATTCAATCTCAGATGGTTTACAAGAGATATAGATTTGAATATCATCAGCATAAATATGGTACTTGCAGTGTGTAATGTGTGACCTAATATCCGCCGAGTACAAAATAAAAAGGATTGGACCGAGGATCGATCCCTGCGGCACCCCTCTAGTGACTTCCATCTTCTCTGAGACCCGGGTGGAGCCATCATTCAGGCTAAGCTTGACATACTGGTAACGATTGCTAAGGTAGCTAGCAAACCATTTTAATGCAGCATTGTCAAAACCATAGTAGCTTAGCTTAGAAAGTAATAAGTCGGTATTGATACAGTCAAATGCCCTGGAAAAATCAAGCAGTACAAGCAATGTACACATTCCTTTATCCTGAGAACACAAAATGTTGTCGGTAACATCCAGCAGAGCAGTTGTGGTACTTCGTCCCTTTCTAAAACCTGACTGGACATCAGGTAAAATGCTGTTATTTTCAAGATAGTGTGTTAATTGTAAGCATACTGCTTTCTCAAGTATCTTAGACAAACATGGCAATATACTTATCGGTCTAAGATCTTTTAGCTCAGTTGGATTTGCGGTTTTAGGAAGTGGTCGCACTATAGCCAGTTTCCAAAGGTCAGGAAATGTGCAAGTTGTAATGGAGGTGTTTATTATTTAGTGAGTGATATGATATTATAGAAAATGCTAATAATACTCAACATTTAACCAAAATTTGGAATCCTTGGCTTCAATATTGGCTGAGATCCATTAACAACTTCCTGGTCATCATGAGACCCTCAATTAGTGAGTCATATAGAAAATGCTAGTAAAACTTAACATTTAGCCAATATTTCGAATTATTGTCTTCAATATTGGCTGAGATCTTGTCACTTGTTCCAATTAAACCTGAATATCTTGGAAACTACTCGTCCTACTTCCACCAAATATAGCTAAGAACCATCTCGACGGAAAAGTCTTTCGATTAAAAAAAACCGCACTTAAATTGGTCCATCCGCTTGGGCGCTACGATGCCACAGACAGACACACAGATACACAAATGTTAAACTTATAACACCCCTCTTTTTTTCGTCGGGGGTTAAAAAATATACAATAGCGATCTTGCAAGCTTAAAAGACTGCTCAGAGTAGGTGCATTCAGAAAAACGCATTGGGCGTGCGTTTGAATTGAATTAGTAAATTATAGACGATTCACTAACTACTATTATTCAATATTGTTATAACATCTATTAATTCAGTAAATAAAGGAGTGTGACCTTACAAACGGTCCGGTAGTTTTGATTTTTTTATATGTTGTCTAGGATGGTTAGTCAGTGTTTAAAATGCAAAATGCACAATTCCCCCCCCCCTCCTCGCCCGCCGCCATATTGAAAAAAACCGGCACGTTCTTCATATTTTTGCTCATATCTTCCTTTAGGAGCATTTTAGCTAAAAGAAAGCTTTGACAATGTTATAGAAAGATAAATTTACTACATTCTCCATTTTATATTTGGTTTCTAGGACAGATAGTTACGGAGATATGCACATTTAAAAAAACGTAAAAAATCGCAATTTCCAACTCAAAAACAAACTTCTGGATTATATCTTCGTTTAGGAGCATTTTAGGTAGAACAGTGCTTGACCAATGTTGTAGAGAATTAAGTTTGCTATAATTTACATTTCAGATTTTGTAGGACAGGTAATTACGGAGGTACTTAAAAAATTAAGTCACATTTTCCGAAAATGAATGTAAAAATGGACATGAGTTTTATAAACAATTATATTTCCAACATGTTTTAATTTGTCCTAGACTAGTCCGTAACTGAATGACAGCGTTATAAACCAAGATTTTTTTGAAATTTCTTGAAAATTCGACTTTTCCTGTTTTTTTTAATGTGCATATCTTCGTAACTAACCGTCCTTGAAACAAAATTTGAAATGTAAATTATAGTAAATTGAATTCTCTACAACATTGCCCAAGCACTGTTCTAGCTAAAATGCTCCTAAACGAAGATATAATCTTGAAGTTTGTTTTTGAGTTGGAAATTGCGATATTTTACGTTTTTTTAATGTGCATATCTCCGTAACTATCTGTCCTAGAAACAAAATATAAAATGGAGAATGTAGTAAATTTATCTCTCTATAACATTGTCACTGCTTTCTTCTAGCTAAAATGCTCCTAAAGGAAGATATGAGCAAAAATATGAAGAACGTGCCGGATTTTTCAATATGGCGGCGGGCGCGGAGGGGGGGGGGGAATTGTGCATTTTGCATTTTAAACACTGAGTAACTATTCTAGACAAAATATAAAAAATTCAAAACTACCGGACCGTTTGTAAGGTCACACATAGTACTTTAGTCTCTATTCACCGAATTATATTTTTAAAATACTCAAACGGGTTTACTCACGTCGTAGAAGTCGAATAACGCTCGACATGTTTCGAATCGGTACGCGATTCATCATCAGGAGAGACGATCAGTCGCGGCGGCGGCCAATCGAACACTGCCGGCATGCGCCCTGTCCGCGCGGCTGCTCGACGCGGGTGTCACCGGAGGAGGCGCAAAACTACCCTCATCATCACGCACAATGCCAATTGTCGGGTTGCACACAACACTCACTACGTCATTTGCTAAGGTCTCGTCCACACTAACCACCGATGTAGTAGACCCCTATTATTTTTAACAGACCTATTAAACGACACCCCACACCACTAGGGTTGAAACGAAAAAAAAAACACCCACACTTTAGGTGTTCGAGAGGTACAGTACAGTCGAGTTCATTTACATCTACACACTTACGAGAACAAAAATATCTGAACACGATTTTATGCTCCTGACAATAAGGTCGTGTTCAGATATTTTTGTTCTCGTAAGTGTGTAGATGTAAATGAACTCGACTGTACCCGAAAAAAATATTTTTTTTTTAGTTTTTATTTTACCGTTTTGTCGGCGTGATACATACACATACTCATACCAAATTTCAGCTTTCTAGTACTAATGATCACGGAGCTAAGCCGCGGACGGACGGACAGACGGACATGGCGAAACTATAAGGGTTCCTAGTTGACTACGGAACCCTAAAAAGAAAGAATTGTTTAAAATGATACCCTTTATGATACCGTTGATAAGTCGTCGGTGAATAAGTTGATAAGTCAATTATCCGGAATAACGTAGCTATTTCATGCTTTCATTGCGTGCAGTCGAAAATAAGTTGTAAAAAAGAAATTTCCACGTGAATTTTGTCAATTTCGAGTAGTTTTTCGAACAAAAATTATCAATGAAAAATTCAAACTGTAAGTTTCAAATATATACCAATAAATTCCAATAGCCCTGTTGTAGGTAGTTAACATCAATAATACATATGTTAAGAAACATGTTTGATCATAGAGAAAAATGTTTAAACAATCAGCATTTTAAAAGGAATAAGGCCTCTTAAATCAATTTAGAGATTTATTTATATAGAAAAAACTGATTTTTAGGGATTAAATAAAATTCAAACTGTAGGTTTCAAATATATACCAATAAATCCCAATAGCCCTGTTCTAGGTAGTTAACATCAATAATATGTTAAGACACATGTTTGATCATAGAGAAAAATGTGTAACCAATCAGCATTTTAAAAGGAATAAGGCCTCTTAAATCAATTTAGAGATTTAAATTATACAGAAAAACTGATTTTTAGGGATTAAATAAAAAAATATGTTTACCAATTTGGGCACTAATGTTTGGAGAATAAGTTGATAAGTCGTTGGTGAATATGTTCATAAGTCTATTATCTCACAAAATACACTGATACTACCAAAATAAGTATAAATAATTGAAAAGTTTGCATATTTTACCCTTAAATTAGGCTATAAATACGACTTTTATATGAAAACAGATTTTGGAGAAAATATCTAACTTTAAAGTCGCCGCCCTGTAATAATGCCATTTTGGACTTATCAAGTTCTTCACGCCATGCACGGAATTATTCATGAAACAATGCATTTTTACTACACATTAGTTTGCCATATTATGTTGATTTGCCAATTGAAGTGTATATAACAAACATTAAGCAATTTGTCAAGTAATGATTTCTAATATGACGATTTGTCAAGTAAATAATTTGTGTAAATGAACAGGTTGTGAAATAATGTTTTTTGAAACCACTAATTTGTCAATGGTGGAGTTGTGAAATGTATATCTGTAAAAGGTTTTTTCTTTGTGAAATAATTGGATATAATTTTTTTATTACAGTAATGCTAAATAACCGCTTAGTTTATTCGACTGTGACTGCTGTTTCTATTCATTCCCACTTATTCATTAGCGGAGGAAATGGCGGCATTGAGCTAGCCGGGGAAGTAGCCCTGTGCAAGGGCGGCTAAAGGCTAGCTATATACCCGTAACCACTTATTTAGAGTCAGTTATTTTCCTCGCGTCGCAAACACGAAACAATAAACACGTCGTATTATTTTACGCGCCCGCGGATTTTCCAAGCGAGCTTTGTGCCCCCCTGCTCGTTCTTAGCCGTAGTGTTTGCGAAATAAACTACGTTTGCCTCGGTCGGGTAACGCTCTATCTTCTTTATGTCGACAGTACTGGGTCGTGGCCTTCCAAGGACGGTGTTAAATTGCATTTTAACATATCAGTGACGATCCGACGCCGATTTACCAATTGACACGTGGGTGCTGAAAACATATAACTTTATACCTGTATTTAGGCTATAAACCTCTATGAGCAGTGTAAGTGGTGGTAGCGGGTGGGTCATGTATGAAAACTAGTTAAGCAATGGTAATTAAAGATAGTTTCAAAGACACAAATCTTACTGCCGCCCACGACTGAATTTCGTTATAAGCCTCCGAATCTCCAAGAAATAAAAGCCTCAGTTGAATACAGCGGGTCGCTAATAATTTGAAATATTTGAAATCAACCTGCCTTATTTAATTGTCTTTCTTAAATATTATAAAAAATACTTATTACATGTTTAGCATCGATCGAAACTTATCCAAAAGTTATTATGAAAGTTGGTTTAATCAATAAGTCGGGTCCCGACACGGCCGCGGCGCTGCAAGACGTCGCTCGCCACATGGCAACGTTGCCTCGCGTCAGGCCGCAGCCGGGCCGCTAGTAATGCGACCAAAATTACGCGTACTTTTCTCTATGATGTAATTTTATTCTTAATGCGTTGCCCTATTAGCCAAAGCTCCGCGTGGCTTAGCATCGATCCTGACCCAACAAATTAATTGTAACGGATTCTTGAAACTAAATACTAAGTGGATTAACCTTGCCCCCGTTTTTAGGGTTCCGAAGTCAACCAGGAACCCTTATAGTTTCGCCATGTCCGTCTGTCTGTCTGTCTATCCGTCCGCGGCTTAGCTCCGTGACCATTAGTATT
Organism: Apotomis turbidana; assembly: GCA_905147355.2. Classification (NCBI taxonomy): domain Eukaryota; kingdom Metazoa; phylum Arthropoda; class Insecta; order Lepidoptera; family Tortricidae; genus Apotomis; species Apotomis turbidana. Next base: position 1,336,778 of record LR990285.1, read on the forward strand.
AGTACTAGAAAGCTGAAATTTAGTATGAGTATGTATCACGCCGACAAAAGGGTAAAATAAAAACTAAAAATTTAACTTTTTTTCGGGTAGGTACCTCTCGTACACCTAAAGCGGGGGTGAATTTTTTTTTTCATTCAAAGCCTAGTTTGTGGGGTGTCGTTGAATAGGCCTTTTAAAAATAAAGATAAGATAGATAGATATATAGATAAATTCTTTTTTCTACTCCAGTACTTTTTTCTGTCATTTATATAGTTACTAACTCTAATATAAAGACATAAATTATAAAAAGGTGGAAAAAGTCTATACTCTGCTGCTCAAAAACACACTGCTAACCGATGTTATAATGTCGCCAAAAAACCATCACTTAGTACCTCAGATTACATGATGAACAGATGCATTCACACAATTTGCAAATTAAAAAAAAAACTTTTGTACTAAGGCATTGCTGCCAACTTAAAAAAAAAGTTTTATCTTCAGTGCATGGATGTTTAGTATAGTAAACGTATACCTTTATGTATAAGTTTAATTTTTTTGACAGATGTTTAGTATGGTGATCGTATACCTTTATGTATAAATTAATATTTTTTTGACAGATGGATGTCAATAAAAAAAAAGTTTATCAGACACAATTTTTCTTTTTAATTTTGTTGATTCCGAGCGGGAACATGTACGAGTAATTATTTTCTTTGTTGTTTATTTGCATTTTATTTATGTAATGTCGAGTCGTAGAAAAGTATTGTATGCAACGTTGTATAAGTAGGCAAAAAACGCTCGTGGCATCTTTCTTACGATGTTCGCTGCGCTCACATCGTAACCCATGCCACTCGCGTTTTTTGCCCCCTCTTATACAACGGTTGCAAAAATACTATATTCATTTCCACAACTTACATGGTTAGACAGTAAATATTATAATACATTCGAAACATGCTACTTAAAACTAGTACAAGTATATAACAATTATATAGCACATTTTTAAAACCATGTGTCGTGGCAGAGAAAAGGCGCTGACTCAGCATAATGAAGCAGCAAGCCACTTCGCTGGTATTCTGCCAGGACCTTACAAAACAAAAACTTCGCCGTTGCAACGCTTACGGATGGGAGTGCTTGTGTGAGTGAGTGAAATAAGTGTGAGATTGATTGTGGTGGTTAGTTGAAATTGCTGGAATTTACGTGTATTATACAAAAATTAGTAATAGCAAGGATACTGTAACCGATTTTATAAACGAAAACTGTAACCGATTTCATAAACGAAAACAAAACCAGAACAGATTTTTATTTAATAAAAACAATTTCGTTAAATGAGTTGATAAGGGATTTTTTATTTATTTATTTATTGAATTAAGGTTCACCAACAATTGTTAACACCAAAACATGATAAGTCACACTATTACACTCTTGGATGTGGGTGTCACAATTACTTATAGGTAAACAAAACATGCAAAACAACTAGTAAACAATTGACAACGTTTCATTTTTTTTACATATCCTTTTTAATATACAGTCCGAAAGAGGGTTTTTTTTTAAGTTACACGTATTATTTATTTTCCTCGAAAGCCTCCATTTTGAAGCAAAAAGCCCAACTTTATAGTTGCTCATTCTAATAGATCGTAAGCGACAAAAATGACGTCAGTGCTGGGGTGTCGTGTTGCCAGTCAAAAAAAGATAGCCATGACAACTTAGGCTAGTCCCAGACGTTCTTAAATTTATCTTAAAACTGCCATACACGCACATGACTTTTATAACAATCTACATTATTAAAACTTGCAAATATAACTCATCTGCGTCACCTGCAAATAATTTTTTTACAGTTCCTCGTGGAAATACACGAGAATGGTGTTGCAGGCGGATATTTTCATCTAGACGGCAATATTTTTATACCAACGAATATGGGGAAATATATTGATTGTGCACTTACTATGAAAACTATTTTAAAATAAACGAATAATAGACGTTTTGTTGTTTTTATTTTAAGCTGAAAAGTAAAATAAATATAGGTAATCTGGGGGCACGGTAGTGCCCCCGCCAAGACGAAAAAAAATAGGCGGGGCACTACCTACCTTTTCTCGAACCGTTTCGTATCATTTTCAAACCCTCATAGTTTCGTCCCAGTCCCGTCCAGAGCGCCCAAATTCACAAGTTAAGATGCAGTTAGGGAACATATGAAATGTACTAAATTTCATTGATCTAGCTTTTATACTTTAGGTTTTATTGGTACCTAAAATACGCCGATTTTGCCACTCACTCACTGATGTATCAAAACCTCTGGGGTACTTCCCGATGACCTAGAAAGCTGAAATTTGGTATGTAAGCTAGGTTTAGTACACAAACAATAGAATAATTCTGAAACTTGGAACTTTTACCCCCCAACCCCTTAAACTAGGGGATGGAAGTTTGTATGAGACTTCTGCAAATTTTGATTCTAGAGGTCTGAAAATTGATATAGGGACTCCTTTATTATTTATAAATAATAAAATACATATTCTAGTATTTTAAAAAAATCACCCCCCACCCTTTAAATAAAGGGATGAAAGTTTTTATGGGTTTTCCATAATGGGCGATAAAAGTAGTATATATCGGGCTAAACGTAAGTATTTCTTATACACAATTATTACTACTTCCATATCTACACTTCGACTTCGTATTTTAAATATCTGGGGGCACGGTAGTGCCCCCGCCAAGACGAACAAAAAAGATGGGGGCACTACCTACCTTTTCTCGAACCGTTTCGTCTCATATTCAAACCCTCATAGTTTCGTCCCAGTTAACACTAGAGCGCCCAAATTCTCAGGTTAAGATGCAGTTAGCAAACATATAAAATGTACAAAATTTAATTGATCTAGCTTTTATACTTTAGGTTTTATAGGTACCTAAAATACGCCGATTTTGCCACTCACTCACTGACGTATCAAAACCTCTGGGGTACTTCCCGATGACCTAGAAAGCTGAAATTTGGTATGTAAGCTAGTATTAGTACACAAACAACAAAATAATTCTAAAACTTGTAACTTTTACCCCCCAACCCCTTAAACTAGGGGATGGAAGTTTGTATGAAACTTCCGCAAATTTTGATACTAGAGGTCTGAAAATTGAAACCTATAGGGACTCATTGTTATAAATCAAATACATATTGTAGGACTTTTAAAAAATCACCCCCCACCCTTTAAATAAGGGGATGGAAGTTTGTATGGGTTTCCCATAATAGGGGATAAAAGTGTATTATATATGGGGCTAGAATTAAGTATTTCTTAAATACACAATTGTCTACTTCAGTTGTCGCTCAAGAAACCCTACAGCCCAAAAATATTAAAAAAACTAAAGCACCTTACAAAAAGAAATGAGATCCCACCAAAAACATTTCATGAAAAATTGACGGCCAAGACTCACATTCTCATAACGCTTTCGCTGTAAAAAAGTTATCAGATCCCAGGAAAAGCCAAGCCCCTAAGCCCCGATTTTACTAACCCCACCACCTTGGTTTAAAAAGTATGGCATCAACTGGCTTCAAGCCCCTAAACCCGGAGTTTACTAACCCTACACCTTTGTTTCAAAAGTATGGCTTGGCCGTTTCATAGACAACCGTAAATAAGTCTAGCGGACTGTCCGGCCCATATCGTAAGGAATTAAGTTTATAAGTATATATTATCAAAGACATAAACTTAGTTTCTTGATACCATATGGGCCAGACGGTCCGTTGGACTTATTTACGGTACTCTATGAAACGGCCAAGCCATACTTTTGAAACAAAGGTGTAGGGTTAGTAAACTCCGGGTTTAGGGGCTTGAAGCCAGTTGATGCCATACTTTTTAAACCAAGGTGGTGGGGTTAGTAAAGTCGGGGCTTAGGGGCTTGGCTTTTCCTGGGATCTGATAACTTTTTTACAGCGAAAGCGTTATGAGAATGTGAGTCTTGGCCGTCAATTTTTCATGAAATGTTTTTGGTGGGATAATATGTTCTATAACATTTATATCTTGACAGTATCTTCGATATATTTTTGTATAGATGCCCCGAGTTATCCCAGGTATGCACATAAGAAAGCACAGCACAGATGATGTTTACAGCCGCCATCCGACAATGTACGTCTATAACGGTTTCTTCAGTTTCGTCAATTTCATATGTGATCTTGTACAACTTATTCTTGACGCGGTGCTCCGGAGTCATACGGCATTGAACGAAACAATGATTTGCTTCTCTGCGTATCTCCACATATCCGACTGCGTTATCGACGTAAGTGTTGCGTGAAGATTGTGAGGCTTTGGCAGCTCTTATTGCGGCTAAATTATACTTATCAGAACTTTTCGTGTACTCCATCATCATGAGGGTTTCAAGTTTGAGCTGTCAGCTTGTAAGAGTCCTTCAGAATTCTTTATTTTCTAAGTCCGTGGAATAGCCGAGTCGTAAAAGGGATCAGAATCAAAGTCCGTAGAATAGCCGTCTCGTGAAAAGGATGAGAATCCATGTCCGTGGAATAGCCGAGTCGTGAAAAGGATAAGAATCAATCTCCGTGGGAAAGCAGAGTCGTATAATGGGTTAAAACAATAATAAAATGAAATATTGCGCTTGAGCGAAAACTGAAACAAAGACAAGTCAATGACAAATGACAATTATTTGACAAACTTTCAAACGTGACAACCGGAAGGGAGATTTTTTTTTCATTCCATTGGAGGCTTAAGCCCTCAAGTCCAGCAATGACGTCATACTTCCGGTTTAACATATTTTGTTGATTTTTTGAAAAATATGGGCAGAAAAAAATCCAAAATATTTTTTTTGCGCTCTTTACAAGTTATTCTACGAATGGTTTTCGATTTAGGACTTTAGCAAAATATGAAACGTTGTCAAATTTTTAGAACTATATAGTAAACATAATATGCCAACTAACCAAGAACATCATAAAACATTCTAAAATATTTTAAAACACTTAAAACTTAATAATAAGTGTGTAATTTCTGCAAATTTAAAAGATGTTGGCGATATTTTAATTTAAAATTCCATATGTTTTTTAGTTTACGAATAGGTGGAGGTATATTGTTCCAACATTTCGTTGCTCGGTATCGGAAACTCCCTTTAAAAGCGGCTGAACGGTGTCGGGGGAACTGCAATACAATTGCGCGTGATGCTCGAATTCGTCGGTTACTGCTATCGTTTGAGAACCACGTGAGTTTCTTATAGAGATAGGAGGGCGTTTTTGTATTTATCGTGTCAAAGAGTAAGCAAGCAAACATAAGCTCTTGGCGGGCTGCCATTTTTAACATTTTAGCGTCATTCAAAAAGGGTGTGACGTGAGCGCGTGGTGGGATATTGAAACAATACCTAGCGCACGCATTTTGGACTCTCTGAATGAGACGCCAAGAGCGCGCGAGAAGACAGGGACCATAAGCTGTAATGCAATAATTGAGTTTGGACAAAATAAGGCTCTCGCAAAATCTTACTCTAAGGTCTACACTAAGGAAATTTCGGACATTATAGAGAACCTTTAAACGATAAAGACAATTACGGGTAATTTCAATCACGTGATTCTCAAAGCGCAGATTTGAGTCCAGAATTATACCCAGATTTCTCGCTTCATCAACACGATCAATCTTAACATCACGTATAGCAATAACTGGACATTTTGAAATAATTGTATTTGTTTGAATAAAAGGGGTCTCCAAACATTATTTTTTGATAAAGACAGCAGTTTCGTAAATATTCGCTCCGAAAATAAAAAAAATAGTGCCCTCCCCCCCCCTCTAACTTTTCAACCACGGGTCAAAAAGTTATGGAAAAATTCATGAAATCGGTCGAGCCGTTTTTAAGTTATCGCAAAATTTCATAATTTTCGTATAAATTATTTAAGTACCGCGTGGTGTCCGTATACTTCGAACGTTACACATATTAGTTAAGTGCCATACTGCACTAAAATATTCCGCTCAATCAGGCGCGTTTAATCCATAACTTCCAGAAGGTAATAAGTAATTACAGTTACTTAGGCGTTTATAACCTTTTATAGAGCTTGAAATCTTTCTCGTAAAGGACTCTGAAGGGTCTATTGTGAAGGATGGGCAACTACGGAACCCTACACTGAGCGTGGCCCGACATGCTCTTGGCCGGTTTTTTAATTTCGCTCACGGACTCACCGCGCCACCAATATTCATACACTGAGGTTGGGCTCCCGGAAGAGGGTTTTCAAACCTGAGTGATTTCAAAATCAGTGGAGTTTCTAGTTTCGACGTGGGATACGGACGAACAGTATTTTTTTTAATGTTCAATGACTTCGTAAGGACCTTTTTCGATTTATCCTTTACTCTTGGAAAAGAGGCACATTACTGGTTATGCCATATAAAGTGAGTCACATTTAAATACGAGGTCCATGATAAACGGAATATTTTAATTTAGACGGAACGAATTATTTATTCAGGACTTTTTTAAATGGTTTTATAGAGCACAATATGTTTTATGCACAACGCGTATTGTGTGCGACGAGTTCGTTAGCTTCACAGTTAATACGCAGTAGGTATGGAAACTAGGCCCTTTTATAGAAATAAAAACCTACGCGCCAATCGGCGCTCTTTTATATAAGTAAATACCTACGCGCTAATTGAGCGCTAGGGTTGTCCTCTTAATTAATGTAAAGTTGAAAAAGTTTTTTTGTTTAGTTTATCTGTATCTCACCTGTTGGTAAGACCTTATTTAGGCTTCTGTACCCAAAGGGTAAAAAACGGAACCCTTTTACTAAGACTACAAGCGTAGCGTGATTTTACATACAATTCATTTCTTGTACCTATGAATAGAGACACAAAATCTTCAATAATGTAAGGTGCCCGGCCTTTTTACCCAAATGTCCGTCCAAACTGGCTGGTCTGTCCGGCTGTTAGGTTAGCACACCTGGCAACGCTAGACGCGGTGCCGGCACGCAGCGCCCGCGCCCGCGCCCGGGGCCGGCGCGGTGCACCGCCGCCGCGCGGGTCGCGCCCGCCAACTGGGTCACCGGGCCGCCTACCTACTAACACGGATACCGTCCAAATCTATAACTCGCAGCTCAACCCGGATTGAGACTCAACAGGTATCTGTTTACGGAAAACGATCTGTGATTGTTTTGGCCCTAAATTGGATATTTGTCCCGTCATAATGAATCACTCAAAACAAAAAAAAAACTCTAAATTTAATTTAGATTCTTTGGTGACTGAAATAACGGTGTGAATAGTTGTTTTCAGTTTTTCGGCGTGAAATATTATCGCCGAGAAAAGTATGCCCAGTAAATAAATAAAGTTCTATGCAAAAAGTATGTAGAGCCTGCGTACATTTATTCAAATTCAAATTATTCATTTAAAAAGATTGGGTGCATTAGGACATTATATAACTTAGTCAATAGTATAGGTACAAATTAAATCCTAACGTAAGTTCCGAAGAAACTAACAGGTGTAGAAAAAAAGTTGCTTTCGGATATTTTATGCGTACCTATACTTAATCATAGACATCATAGTACCTACATATTTGAAATTAGTTAGTTTTATCATCTTTGTTTAGGTCCGCTCTTTAGTTGGTGAACATTGTGATTAACATGAAACTTTTGATTGTTATTTGCTTTTTGGTTACAATATGTGGGTATTTGCCCCTGAACGGGGTGAACTCGTAGTCATGGAACCTGCCAGGTTCGTCTTCAAATGAACAGTAATATCCCAATTTCAATAGAGAAGATGGTTTGTCATTACCACCGGCTTGGGATCCTGTTGTACATCTTATCAAGGATCAAGCAAGACACAAGACTGGAAACCTTGGGCCTCGAACGGTGTAAAACAAATTAGTGTCAAAAGTAGTATATGTAGAGTTTTTGTTTAAAAGTATTTTATAGTAATAAATAAGGCAATCTGGGAGTTTTCTTTGGCGGTTCTTTCTCCTCAGTAAGCCTTTAGTGAACCGCTGGTAGATATTTTAAATAAATAATAAATGCCCTTCTGGCACATGTGTAACTGTCTTTACACATTAGGCCCATCTGGCATGTATGAACACCTTTATTTTTAAATTAATATTTACAAAATGGGTAGTTTGCACAAATGTAACTTTGACAGAGAAAAATTGTGTTTTTCTCAGTCAACCTTTGACAACGGTATCTGTAAAGGTACTGAAACGTCAGGGAGGCTCAAATAATTAATATACGCGATATACTCCGTTTAAATTGTTTTATTTAAATGTGTGACAGTCGCGGAAACCGAAGAAAATATTAAATTTCATTTTTATTTATAAATATACTGCTTTATCATAATTTACATTATATCCTTGCAGTATCTCCACGAAATAGCATATTATGTTAACAGTCGGTAATATCAAGACGTGATCTGAATATGCTAAACTCACTTCAAGCTATATGTACCTAGTTATAAGTCACTCCCGCTAAACTCTTTCACGTATTATACCTGACTTTTCAATTGGAATTTATTTTCGCAGCAGGTTAGATCGTCTAAGAAAAGTTGTACTGAACACCTCCTTGGCGCGGCGTGCGGCGGGACGTGAGCACGTGACCGAATGTGCGGGACGTGTTACATTACCCACGAGTATAGGTGGCTATCGTTTGCGCCCCATTTCGGCTATTGGCTGAGCGGTGTAGGTTAAACTGTACTGAGCGACAAACTGAACTTTACTTATAAAACTTGATTACATAAAAACACGTCTTATATGTTATTATGTGGGTACTTTTAGTATAAGACGGTATGACTTGCCAAGTTCTAGGTCAACAAAAAATACCCTATAGGTACATTTTGATTCCTTTGAGAGTGTTGAAATATACGTTTTTTGCGGCATAAACGGCCGTATATCTTTTTTGCTTTATCGTCGAAGTTTAATTTATTCACAGCTGTACGAGACTGTATACCTGAGTGAACAGGGTGGAACAGATCGAGGGGTTTAAGCACACAGGAAATTGTCCAGGCTGAGTACTTGAATTCACACCAATAAACTATATACATAATTCTATCCGTTTTTGAGATACAGTTTGTTAAGCGTTAGTGAATCTGCACGTATCAACCCTAGCAACTTTTGAACAGTTTTTCTTTTACCGTTATGTTGGCATGATACATACACATACATCATACCAAATTTCAGCTTTCTAGTACTAATGATCACGGAGCTAAGCCGCGGACGGACAGACGGACATGGCGAAACTATAAGGGTTCCTAATTGAGTGCGGAACCCTAAAAAGGTGAAAATTACAGTAGCAGGGTTTCGTCATAAGCTATATAATTATGGCAACAATTTTGCAACCAATCGCAACCGCACTATAATGACACCACCAACTCACGTTTATTTTTATAAGTTTAGTTTTAGCCCAGAGCTTTTGTGGAAATTCAAAACTTAGTAAGTAACTTTAAGAAGTACGAAGGATTTCAATGTTTACAAGTTTGAGCAGGTCGTTGGTGAATCAGTTACGTCGATAAAGCCAGACCAGAAATATATGAGGATGCGCCATATTGCGGAATTGCACTGGAACTATTTCTTACACTGGCAATACCTAATTCTTGATGGTTTGTCAACAATGTCAATGAAATACGTGCGTGCGTGCGACGTACGTGCGATAGCGCGCGTTCCTCAAACCAACTCTGCGCGACCACTTTTTCAATCACTTGGTATCCTGACACTGCCATCGCTGTTGATTCTGCAGGTGGCAGTAATCGCACGAGAGGAGGTGGATGCAAATCCTAAGGATAACACCCCGCGAAGATATGAGACCCGCGGCGCTCGCGTCGGAAAGTAACCCCCGTGCCGCATAGACTCGCGAAGTCTGATAAACTAGCACACATCATGGGTCGCAAAGTGTACAACCACCTCCCAAGGGACATTGTTACTGCACAAAGTGCATCCATATTTAAATTAAAACTCAAAAACTGGCTTCTCGAGCAGACGTTCTACGATCACAAGGAACTATTTAATCGTTGAAGAATTGATTATTATAAAATAATATTGTACTTGACATGTAATTTTATATTATTAATTAATTATGATTATGATTATGATTAATGATATGGTGATTTCTTTAAAAGACAAATATTTAAAAATATCTAAAGAAAATGCCGATAACCATTGACAGTAGTGATCGTAATATCCATACTAATATTATAAATGCGAAAGTGTGTCTGTCTGTCTGTCTGTCTGTTACCTCTTCACGCTTAAACCGCTGAACCGATTTAGATGAAATTTGGTATATAGATAGTTTCAGTCCCGGGGAAGGACATAGGATACTTTTCATTCCGAATAAATGTAGTGTTCCCGTGGGATGAGCGGGTAACACCGCGGGGCACAGCTAGTTATAAATAAAGTGTACACGTGTTTACTACACGAAAACAGTCAGGAAAAGAGTGCATTCCATTTAATGATATTAAGAGGAACTGACAGTTAATTAAACTAATGTCATTATAGTGGGGTTGCGATTGGTTGCAAAATTGTTGCCATATAAATCTTATAAATAGCGCCCTCTTGACAATCCTCATATATTTCTGGTCAGAATTTATTTATTTGTGTAAACAAGAGTACAATTAGATCTTATAATTAAAAAAATAGTCCATTTCTTGTTTTACCATTATATGGCGTACAAATATTAAATTTTAATACCAAAATATGTCCTTAAACTAATGAAACAATACAAGAAAATAATAACAATAATAATACAATTCATAATAGATCATTCTCAATAATTAAATTTACATGATGTCAATAATAAAGATCAATTTCAAAAATATATAATAAAATCTGCTTTATATGTCACTCTTCTCTACTAATATTATACTATACTAATACTAATATTTATTATTAATTAATACTAAAAAATTACCAATCCTCATAATTTTATTATAACTTACAATTTGCCATAAACTCTTCCACAGAATAATAACAAGAGTCTAAAAGATGGTCAAATAATGCATCCTGAAATGATTTAAAAGGCAATTATTTGAACTTGTCTGTAAATGTATTGAATATTTTTATTGCCATACAGTATACATTATTCCTCGAGAGACCTAGGTTTGTCTTCGGCATATAAAGTTTGTTTCTATGGGTGCCTCTTTTTGACTTCAACGTCATTGTTTTGAAACATTGTGGATGTTTTTTGACGAACATACACATTTCATAGATATACATTGATGGCAATGTCAATTTTTTTTTGCACTGGAATAGAGGCCTACAGTGATCTGACAATCCTGCACGTGTTAAAGCCCATATACATTTTTTTTGTGTTTTAAATATTATATTGGCATCCACCGAATTACCCCATAGTATAAGTCCGTATCTCATAAGAGATGATACATAACCGTGGTAAGCCGATAGAGCGGCTGCCTCCGAAACCACATTTCGAACACGATATATAACATACTAGCTGTGCCCCGCGGTGTTACCCTCTCATTCCACGGGAACACTAAATTTATTCGGGATGAAAAGTATCCTATGTCCTTTCCCGGGTCTCAAACTATCTCCATACCGAATTTCATCTAAGTCGGTTCAGCGGTTCAAGCGTGAAGAGGTAACAGACAGACAGACAGACAGACAGACAGACAGACAGACACACTTCCGCATTTATAATATTAGTATGGAAAGTATGGATACAAAGCGATCTAACTTACATCGTAAACTATCAATATATGGCGTGTGGGATCCTCGCGAAAAAAGTATGCGCTGATGATTGAGAGAGTGCAGCGAAAATTTGCAAGGTTCCTGTACAAAAAGTACCATGGATATTACCCAACTCTATACCCTTCGTTGTTTGTTACTGGGATGGTCGGGCTGGACACCCTTCAACTAAGACGCAAAGTCTCAACGCTTACCCATTACTGCTTACTTTTGCGTCACAAAATCGACAACCCCTCTACTTTATGCGAGTTTAGTTTTTTTGTGCCTGACAAATTTACCAGTGCAGTGAGCCGCAGAGGAAGGCGCACGCGCAACCTCTTCGCTACTACACACAAAACTCATACTCTGCATGCTCGCAACGCCCCGACACAAAGAGCCATTGCTTTATTAAACGAGTTCCTTGCGCAAGTCCAGGATGCTGATATATTTGCAGACTCATGGCTGACACTTAAACGTAACATTATCATATTTGCAACCAATTGTAACAATAATTGCTTATAAGATGTTAAGGTTTTAAAGTCCAATGTGTAATTTATAGTTATGTTTTTAGTTAAGTATTTGTTATACACAACTATAGTGTAATTTATAGTTATGTTTTAAGTTAAGAACTTATATTCCACATTATCTTGCGGGCACTTTGGCTTGACTGTAAGCCCGTAAGACATTTTTATAAATAAATAAATAAATAAATAAAATAAATATGGTTTTTCCAGTTACAGAAACAATCAATGGTGAAGCCTAAAAATGATGTGGATTGTACTGCTTCTATTATATTGTCTTGATATTTAATTTCTATAGGGACATTTTTACTTCTGTATGTCTGGAATTTTATCAGTTTTGTTTTACTAACATTAATACGTAAATTATTGTTCTTTAACCATGCTATGATGTCTATAAGAGCCTTATTAATCTTATCCTGGAAATGTACATCATCATCATCTTTTATTACAAGCGTTGTGTCGTCTGCAAATAGTATACATTTGTGGTCTATGGCATTTGGCAAATCATTTATGTAGAGCAAAAACAATAATGGGCCTAGAATACTACCCTGTGGTACTCCAGACCCGTTATGTTTGTAGCCCGATTTGTACACTATTTTGTTTTTTCCAAGGACTATTGTAATTTCTATACATTGTTGTCTGTTTCTTAGATAACTAGCAATCCAATCCCATGCTGGGCCTCTTACACCATATCTGTACAATTTATGTAATAAAATGTCATGGTCCACAAAGTCAAACGCTTTGCTCATGTCTAGAAATACGGCTACTATTGGTACTTGTTTATCTAGATTTTCTGTAACTTCTTTTATCAAATGGAAACAAGCTAGAGATGTTGAACTATTTTTCCTAAATCCGAATTGGTTGTTAACTAAAATATAGTTTTTTGTTATAAAACTCATTAATTTATCATACATGACCTTCTCGAAAATCTTTGAAAAAACAGGTATTAAGGTAATAGGTCTGTAATTGTTTAAATCAGACTTGGAACCTTTTTTATGTAGCGGTTTAACAACAGAAGACTTTAGCCGCTCCGGAAATAAACCCTGGACAAATGAAATATTAATAATATGTGTAAGGGGCGGTGTCAAAACGTTGGCACAAGATTTTATAACCTTTGTACATATCCCGTCATAACCAGTAGCATTAGTATTTTTTAACTCATTTATTACTCTATGAATATCAACCATACTTGCTGGTGTAAGAAAAATACTATTTATATTATGCTGTAATTCATGATTGGTTGTTTGTTGTCGGACATTACTGTTCGTAGAGTCAATAAAAAAGTTATTAAAATGTTCCGCTATCATGCTAGGTTTACTAATTCCATTACATTCTAATATTTCCACATCATTACGCATAATATTACAATTATTTTTAATTATTCGCCATGCTGCACGAGAAATGTTCTTGGATTTATTAATAAAACGGTGATTAGATATTTGCCTTGCTTTATGGATACATCTTTTTAGTAGTCTAGTGTAGGTTTTGTATTTTTCCAAAAGCTCCTTGTTTTGTAGGGAATTCGTTGCAACTTTGTATAGTTGTCTCTTATTTCTACAGCATCGTTTTAAACCCTTTGTAAGCCATCTATTCGTGACGGGCTGGTTATTTTTCGTTATTTTAATTAATGGGAAACATAAATCGTAAAATAAGGCTACTAATTCGTGGGAATTGTCGAATGCTGTGTTTGTATCGAATTCATTAATTATCTCTGTGAAAGATAGAGCAGACATACATTCCTTAAATTTTCTCAAGTTATCTTCACTATAGTCTCTTATAATTTCATTCCAACATCGAGGTTTTTCTTTAAACATGTTGTTTACCTCCAGGTAGCAGGATAGTGTTTGACACGTTTTATGATCCGATAAAGCTGTAAAATATACATTAGGTTTACATTCTGATATATTACTTGCGATTAAGTCGATGCATGATTTTTTTCTCGTTGCGGTATGGATGTGATTTTTTAAATTATTATTTGATAAAATTGACACCAATTCCTTCCTTACCTTACTTTCCTTTATGTAATCTATATTCCAGTCACCACAAATGATGATCTTTTTTTGATTTGTTTCTGGTTAATCTTTGTAGTATTTGTCTATGTGAGGTAAAGAAAGCATTAACATCTGAGGACGGTGTGCCATATACACATACAACAATTAAATTATACGCTGGAATTTCGACACCGCATATCTCAAATATGTATTTTTTTGCAAATGAATTTACGTAATTTAGCAACTTAAATTCTATATTCGATTTTACAAGGATGCATGTTCCGCCTCTTTTTTCATTATCTCTACAATACGATGCGGCGACAATGTAATTATTAAGAATAAGATTTTTCATGGATCCCGATTTTACAAAGGTTTAACTCATACAAATAACATCTAGGTTTCCTATTGAAGTCTGGAAATCCTTAATAGCTGCCTCTACAATATCTTTTTTCCCTAGTATCCTAGCTATGTTTTGGTGAAGTATAGTTATGGACATACCTCGAACAAATCATGCGGATGACGTAAAAATGACGTACCTACCTAATTTTGCACACAGGATGATGTCTGTATTGCAACATCCGTATGACATATTGCACGAAGCAACAGATTAACCGCGTATAATTTCAAGAAATCTATACAGAATTAATTAATTAGCGATACACGTTTTTATCACGTATTTCCAAAAACGGAAAATTACAACAATATTCTTGTGAACGCGACATTATTTTGCGTCTTTTGAAAGAATTGTAAAGAAAAATCTAAATAATTACGAAGTCACTTTATTGTTCAACTGAATGACAATGTCAGTCAAAGATGTTATGTACCTACTCTGCTCATGTCAAGTGGCGATATCGTTTTATTAAAGAGGTTGATAATTGATAAGTAGTAATTGTTTATGAAAATACTTTTTGAAATCATCCTATGAGTGGTTTGACGTCATCCGCATGATTTGTTATTTATGTAGTTACTATAACAGTGCAGTGCTTGGGCACCGCATTCCGCCGTGAATAAAATATATAGAGCAAGATGCTTGTGCGAACTATTACAGATATAATTGTATAAAATCCATCTTCTCTTGGCCCTTGGCATCTTTTTAATATTAGGCTATTATATCTGTAATAGTTCGCACAAGCATCTTGCTCTATATATTTTATTCACGGCGGAATGCGGTGCCCAAGCACTGCACTGTTATAGTAACTACATAAATGTAACAATTTGTAAACCATGGCTGGATAAAACATTTATAAAGCTAGGTTCAAAAATGCTATAAGTGATAATTATGGTTAATAGATATTTGTCAACTATGAACTTTAAGTAGTTTCCGATTCATGTTAAGTATGGAATGAAAGGTAGATGATTTTATGAAACACAGTTAATGTAGGTAGGTAATAGCCCTATCCCTTTCATAATTCGTATTTTATTCAAATGGTCCTATTACCTGTTGGCTGAATGTATGTATGTATTTATGTATTTATTGTTTATTATATTTATGTTTTTTTTTTTTTTTTATGTATATATTATTATTATTTTCCGAGTTTTGCACCGCCTAATAACAAAATCTTATTTTTTTCAAGTTCTCCTCTACCCAAAGGTTGTCTGGAAGAGATCGCTCTTTAGCGATAAGACCGCCTGTTGTTTACCTCTAATTGTAATTTCTTGCATTGTATTTCTCCTGTATATTTTATGAGGTGTGCAATAAAGAGTACTTGTATTGTAATAGCATATTACCTACGTGATACTTACATTATAAAATGAATTGAGAGGTATGAATGGTATGTGATATTAAATATTTAGGTACCCAAAAATACTTGAAGGTGATTAGCTTCGCTATTTATTTACGAGCATACAGCAATTTATTTCTACGACGCACCTGCGCGGATGATCTTTGAATCCAATCAGCTCGACGCACCTACACCGCGTTGTATGTATGCGTTAGTTATAACGCTTCACGAATTTACCTTAAGGCGACTCCGTACGTGGAATGGTGATTTTCAAAGTCCTAAGGCTCGTAATCTAGCCCACGGAAAAATCTGAAAAAAAAATATGTTATTTTTGACTATTTCTTCTAAAAAAATATAGTTGTATTTTTTTTTAAAGCAATAATTACTATGGAAAAAATAATGTTGAAATAGGGTCGTTTTCAATTTTCAATTCCCTAAGGCTTCTAAACTACAAGTGTTATTTACACGGCTCTTTCGCAAGAACATTGACAATTCATTGATCTTTAATCGTATTGTTTAAAAGTTAGTAAAATGGAAAATCGGTCTAATAAAGCATCAAAAAATCAGAATTTCCGCGAGCGCGGCCGTGCCCGGGCTGCGAGCTCAGTGTAAATCTAACCGTCGAAGGGGAAGGTTGTGTCACTTGCTCTCGCGATCCATCTAGTTACGGAAAATTGTTATTGTACCGGATCCCGCGGAGGTTCGATCTGTCTTCGTGCGTTTGAAGTGTATTTTAAGAGAGTGTAGTTCGTTTTTTCGGGTGCGTAACGATGGCTATAACAACTTTTGATATAATTTCAGTCGGTATAACGCTCATTTGATATAATTATTGAATGATAATAACAACACTTAATAATTATATCAACATTTGATATAATTATTGTTTCATATACTGATTATTTTATCGAATAACATTTAATATAACATTCTTTAAGTATAATGCATATTTCGTCTAATGAATTTATGGTATAACGTTTATTTTATCTAACGTTCAAATGGCATAACGTATAGGGTATAGAGAAATAGGGAGGCTCCGCCCCCCGCATTCAAAAAAAAACTTAACCTTAAAGTTCACTTAGAAACGTAGGTTAGGTTAGGTTAGGATAGAAAAAAAAAGGAAAAAAGAGGAAAAAAATAACCAAAAAATAATAGGTTAGGTACGAGCACTACACAAATGTTGTTATACCAAATGAACATTATACCATATGATGGTTATAGGAAATAAGTGTAATACCAAATTATAAGTATACGAAATAAAAATAGATATTTTGAAATTATACCAAACGTTTATTATATCAAATGAGTCATTATACCATATGAAATTATATCAAATGTTGTTATATCAAACACTTATACCATTTATTTTTATATCGATCATTACACACCCCGTTTTTTCACACGACTACGCTATGCGACATAACAAAAAGCACTCATTTTCATATAGAATTAAATTAAACTGTTTTTTTCATATTTAGGTATCTATTAATTTTAAGTACTTATAAAAAAAATTGTCATTGCTTGGCATTCCCGAACACATTTGAATACTTAGATATTCTCAGTCATGGGCCCACACCAGACAGGATTCCCAGAAAATAACACTTTTGGTGTGGGTTTTTTTTTCTCTGTGTTATATTAGAGTACCTTAGGTATTTCGGTTAGTAAAAACAATCTGATAATACAGATATTTAAGTATGATAACGTCTAATGATCTTTATGAATTCAACCCTAAGAGATATGAATATCGTAATGCAGAACAAGTATTGTTCGTTTGAATACCATTGTAATATTCGGTAAAACGCTAATTTACGAATACGAATATTTATTGTAAGTGTTCACATTCGTTGCGTCACTAGTACAGTACATGGCATGTGATATAAAAATACATTATCAAAAATTACCATCATTTTCTAATCCAAGAAGGCAAGTGACAATTTTGGCATGAGGGCTTATTTATGTACATATAGTCAGAATACATATTTGCATCAATATTTTTTTTCAATTTCCTACTTCATATTTAAATCTAAATGAGCGTTAGTAATTATTGACATATCCGCCGGGCCTAGCTAGACATACCTAGCCTGGCCATAAGTTCTGTTCCAATTGTTTACCGTTTATAAAATAAAAACCTGATTTTATTACATATCATTTAAAAGCCATATATTAATGATCGGATTACAGTTGAATTAATGAAAAAATATATAACTTTATTTAGACTCATCGTAATGCCCGGACTTGATTTTTGACTAATGCTCAGATTTTTTCTCTCTAAGTTTGCCAGAGGGCAATGAAACGATCTTGGATCAAATTAATCGATCGCGGAAGGAAAGCCAAAACCCAAATAGCTTACGTAACCCAGACAGCCGCTAAACTAAAGTAGAGCTGACACGTTTGCCGCATATCAACCGATCTGCAGATCAAGAAATCTACACCCACCCAATAAAATTCGGCGTCACGGTAGATCACGATGGAGATGGTGGGACTACCTGGATGTATTACAAAAGGGTTGAACATTGCTGATCTAAATAAGGACGAGTGGAAAAAAGATAGAGGCCTTTACCCGACAAAGGGACGGCACAGGCTTATATGCATAATAATCTGAAAGAAAAAAACTTTTGAGTCATGTATAAGTACATTCAATTATCGAAAGCTTGTTATTTTATTAAATCTTTTATCCATCCAAATATCATAAACCCTCCATGATGCGTTCAAGAACGGCACATTATGACCACCATAAAAATACTGTTTTTTCGCACAAATTTCTTATTTCGATAGTATTATTTATTCAAATTTCGAACATCTCTGAAAACAAAGAAATTTGATTTGACCTCTATTCTAATATCAATCGAGATGACGTTTAGTTCGAAATGAATTGTCAATTTTCAATCAAATTTGACAAATGTCACACGTCAGTAAGATATCGAACGATATGATAGTTAGGGCCGACTCTAGTTTGTCTCTGAATTAAAATAAAAACAATGACAGCTGCCAGAAAACTTCATAACCGCCATTACCGGGTTATATTTGTTATAATGTGCGACTTCTGAATGCATCATGGAGGCTTATGATATGTGGCTAGATAAAGTAGTATATGTACATAATTATGCATTAAAACACTCGTGTGATGTTATTATGAAACTTGCCTTCGGCTCGATTCATAAACCCACACCCGTGTTTAATACCCTTAATTATGTACAGTCACATGAAGTACTATTTATTGTATTCACATATCACATTATACCGTCAAAATATGTTATTACCTTCTTAAACTTCAAAACCTACCTTTGCACTATAAAATGGTAAATATTTAAAACTAGCCTGGTTATGAATAACATTTTCCATCTTGAAATTTTATTTTTATCGGCTGAATTTCATATATACTGATTGAAAGTGATAAACCTCATTATTTATAGATTTAGGTATTTTTACCGGAAAAATCGGAACCCATAGGATCATTTTGCTGACCGTCCGTCTTTCTGTCACGACCCTTTATCTCGATAACGCGTGTAGGTGTCGAGTCAAAATTAAAACCGTCTACACGTCGTACCGTACTTTGGTCTACAGTCCCTTGAAGCTGTAAAAAATCGAACTTCTAAGTTAACGTAAAAAAAAGATACGGCTCTTTATGCCGCAAAAAAAACGTATCTACGCTGGAAAGGAAAATTATCCAAGAGACACGGAGCTAACTTTACAGGAGATCTAAAAAACTACGAACTTTTTCAAAAAAATAAAAAGTTATTAAATATTCTGTGGACCTACTTTTTAAATGAAGCATTTTATAATGGACAATGTTTACTTGGGCTCAGGCAACACTGACTTGTTATGGAGCAGTGGTCAGATAAAATTCTGCAAATTTTTATTTAACGTAGTGGATGTTGGACAAGTGGCACTTTAAACGAGTTACTGCGACCGGACTATGTTGTGAGAATGTTATCTCCGCACGAATTTCGGTAGGAAATGGATTATCAGTGCTTTAATAATCTCCAGTGCCTAAAAACATTGCCGTGAGTTTACAATCTACCCGCAAATTTTCGTTATAACCGGGGTATGAGGCCTACCCTCGGCGTTTTTGCTACACAATGTTGCCAGCGTTGAAAAATCTGCGGTCCGAAATGCGCTACGGGGTCGACAGTGGGTGCGGATACAACTCTTAAAGGAGTTTTTTTTTGCACTGTGATACCTATGGTGCAATTGTGTTTTTTTTACGAATAAGACACACTGGTGTGTGTGTTTTTTTTTTTTTTTGTGAGCTGCGGTGCGGCCAGTGCGGTGCTCGGATAATCTGTTTGCTGGGATTTGTAGCGAATAATACATTTTAAAGCGTAATGTTTTTGTAGCGCTAATAAATTAATATTTATATTTTTTGTTTTTGTAATTTAAAATAAATGTTATTGTTTTTTTTTATTCTTTTTTAATTTTGAAGTTATTTTTTTTATGGATTATTGTATATGTTTAGAATGAATTGCTTTTTTATTGTTATTTGAGATTATTTTGATGTTTTGCAGATTTACTGATGAAATGTTTATTAAGATTATTGATTAAATTGGATTATTGTATGTTCATTAAAATTTTATTGACTGATGTTGTCTATTTAAATTTTTAAGCAAAGTTTTACTGAGTATTGTATATTTAAAAAGTCGGTTTTTTATTTCACTGAAATTGTTTTTAATTTTAAACTTGCAGAGGACTTTTATTTTATACTAATTTTATTTTAAAATAATTTATTTTGTTTACATGTTGTGCTAACTTTCTTTCGCTGCTCATGTTTTAAATCCCACATTATGAATAGCCCTCCAAAGGTGAGCTGTCCTTATTGCCCGGGGTTGCCGAAGTTATATGTACAGTCGAGGGGTCTCAACGTGCACATAAGTAGGGTTCACCACCAGCTGCTGTGTGCCATGGACGAGTGTGGTGTCAGCGGCCCGGTCAACAAGTGGCTGCGTGCCTATTTAGCTGACCGGACGCTGAGGACTGCTGTTTGCGGCGTTACGGGTGGTGCCGCGCAGGTGACCTGCGGGGTGCCCACTGGCTCCGTGTACGGACCCGTGGGATACATCATGCATGTAAATAGTATGAGTAATGTAGTTAAACACTGTAGGACTTATATGTACGCAGACGACACCTGTCTAGTTTATTCTAGCAAAGACATAAATAATATAGAATGCTGTATTCAGGAGGACCTTAACAATATCATTATGTGGGCACATGATAATGGTATCATAATTAATATCGTGAAAACCAAATGTATGCACATTTACTCGCCCTACAATAAGTGTATAACAACAGCACCAAAGATTGTAGGCCATAACTATGACTGTCTACATAGCGGTATCCAGTCCTCCTGTCACTGTGAAGAACTTGAGGTGGTGGAAAGATACAAGTACCTGGGACTAATGATAGACTCTCGCTTCACGTGGAGTGCCCATGTGGATTTAGTGTGTGAAAAGCTCCGCGCGGTGCTTGTAAAGTTTCACCACATTAAGTTTTTCGCAAATAGAGCGCTCTTATATACAGTTTACTATGCACTCACTGATTCGATACTCTCTTATGGACTGAGCACGTACGGCAGAACGTTTAAAACCTTTCTTGATAAAATTAAACACCTGCAGATTAGGTTTATGAAAGCTCTCGTAGATGGAAGAACAAAGCAACTTTGTAGGGAGGATTATAGCAAGTTATTCCTTAAGTGTAATATACTGCCGGTCGATGAGAGGGTATCGTTTCAGATAGCATTGGAACAGTTTGACACGTGTGAGTTTAAAGTCCCTGTGACTAACCCACGTTTGCGTAGAAAGGTGGCTAAGGAAATATTGATTTTACCTAGAATGGTCAATTATTATGGAAAGAGATCCAGACCTTATCTTGTCCCTAAGATATACAACAATATACCACTAGATATCAGAAAAAGTACGAGCAAAAATGTATTTAAATCAAAACTAAAAAAACATATGTTGAAGCAATATAAAAACAAAATTAATTTAAATGTAAATTTAAGCTAAAAAAAAAAAACAAAAAAAAAAAAATTTTAAATAATTAGATATAAAATGCTTGCTGTAACTACATTTGTAAGCATAGGGTGTATGTGTGTGTATACTTACATATATAAATATATGTTGTGTTTACAAATGTAGTTAATTACCTATAATTACCTATAGGTATACAATACTTACCTAAGTAGTTTGTAAGCTGAAAACAGTAATGTAAAGAAAGGGAGCTTATTTCTGCCAACAAACTGTTTTACAGTTTGGCAGAAGCTGTGTAATGTGTAGGAGTACTGTTACTACGAATAAATGTTTTTTATTATTATTATTATTATTCCCTTTATTCGTTTTTATACTTAGGCTAGGTTTTTTTACAATAAATTTATATAAAAAGTAAAATATAAAAAATACATTACAAATATAAACACATTCTAAAAAAACCTAACCTAGGGTGCCGCCGGCAGCGGGGCAGGGCCCAGGCTACCGGTGGTTAGGGCTGCAGAGAGAGGAACCTCCTGACAATGCGCGCCGTGTCCAGGAGTACCGCCTTCTGTATCTGACCCTTGATCCAGCCATCTAGCGAGAGTCTCTTAAGATGTTTGTCGAGACTCTTCGCTATAAGACCGTTCGCCGAAACGACTATCGGGACAATGCTCGTCGAGTCGACATCCCACATGGCGGTTACCTCGTGAGCCAAGTCAAGGTACTTGCTGAGTTTGTCCTTCTCGGCCTTCACGAGGTTCTCGTCATGGGGGATGGTGATGTCGACGAGCACTGCCTGGCGCTTGGATCGATCTACCAACACGATGTCAGGCTTATTGGCTACAATAGTCCTGTCCGTGATGATAGATCGATCCCAATAGAGCGTGGCACGACCATTCTCAAGAACTGGCATCGGTGCGTACTTATAGTACGGCACCTCAGACCCCACAAGACCGTATCGAAGAGCAAGTTGCTGGTGAATGATCCTGGCTACTTGGTTATGTCTGTGCAAGTACTCACCGTTAGCAAGATGAGAACAACCGGAGATTATATGCCTGAGTGACTCACCGGGACGGCGGCATGCCCGACAAATGTCGACCGTACCGTCCTTCAGAATATATCTCCGGTAATTGTTCGTCATCATTACTTCGTCCGCAATTGCACAGACAAAACCTTCGGTTTCCCCGAAGAGATCCCCGAAGCGTAGCCAGTTCACCGACGCGAGCAGATCTACATCGGGCCCCGTAAGGGCCTTGTAGAACCGCCCGTGTAGCTCCTTGCTCTTCCATACAGCCCTGCGGTCATCGGTGCTAAGCACCTTTGGTCTGCGCCAGTTCTCGTTTGCCAAGGAGAGAGGGGTGAGGCCTTTGTCAACTGCTACTACATCGCGATGAATCCCACACTCGTTGTTTAGGAAATACTCCCTAAGACTGCACACCTCGCGATTATGGAGGTCCTTGGCGTTTAAAAAGCCACGGCCCCCACACTTACGCGGGATGTACATTCTCATAACTGACGAGCGTGGGTGCCTCATGCGGTGTGTAGTGAGCAGCTGACGGACCCTCGTATCCAGGGCGTCCAGCTCAGTCTGAGTCCACCTTAGTATGCCAAAGGAGTAAGTGAGCAGAGGCATCACCCAAGCGTTGAAGGCGCGCGCCTTATTGCCACCGGACAAAAGACTGTTAAGTACTTTTGTCAAACGACAAAAGAAACGCTCCTTCAACGCCTGTCTAATGTCTCCGTCCGCAATACCCAATGACTGTGACATACCAAGGTACTTGTAGGTTTCAACTTCGGAGATAGACCTGAGGGACATTGTCTCAGAAAGCTGTAAGTTCGCGGAATTTACGACTTTCCCCCGCTGTACATGCATGACCGCACACTTGTCTACACCAAACTCCATTTTGATGGCGCTACTGAAGGCTTCAGTTACTTCCAGTAGTTCCACCAGATCCTGGCGTTTTGGTGCATACAGCTTAAGATCATCCATGTACAGCAGATGAGAAATGACCTCACCTCCTCTTCGAAGCCGGCAACCTAGTCCTGAATCCTTCAGCAGAGTGCTGAGCGGATTCAGGGCTAGGCAGAACCACAGAGGACTCAAACTGTCACCCTGGAAAATACCTCTCTCAATCCTTATCAAGTCCTGCGGGCCAGGGGGGCCATCCCCGCCACCTGGTTGACGAAGGACTGTGGTCCACTGCCTCATGCACGCGCCTAAGAGGGATCTCAGAGTTGTATCAATTTTATACAGCTCTAAGATCCTCTCCAGCCATGAATGAGGCACCGAATCATAGGCCTTCTTATAGTCAATCCAAGCGGCCGAGAGAGACCCCCTGTTCCGCCGGACTTGTTGACAAATGGTCGTGTCAATGAGGAGGAGCTCCTTAGTACCACGGGACCCAACCCTACACCCATTCTGAGAAAAGGCCAAAACATTGTTCGCAACAATGTGCGTGTTAATTTTAGTTCTCAGAATGGACGTAAGGAGCTTGTATAAAGTGGGCAAGCACGTGATGGGTCTATAGTTTTTGGCTTCCGTGGTACTACCGGACTTATGGAGCAGGAAGGTAACACCAGTAGTCATGAAAGATGGCAGGGAACCAAGCTCGAGGGCGTCTTGAAATTGTGTTGCCAGACGTTCATGTGAGGATCGAAACCACTTGATCCAAAAGTTGTGCAACCCGTCCGGTCCAGGACTTTTCCAGTTCTGGATCGTACGGGCCGCACACCTTACATCATCGGGGCTGATAGTCACAGCCCCCATGGCTTCGATCGGCTCACACTCACGTCTGACAACATTCATCCATTCACCCTCGGTGTGCTCGACTGGCACCGACCAGATACTACGCCAGAAGTTAATCATGGCAGTAGGATCCGGCAGTTGCCCGTCGCTCACACATTGGTCGGCTCCCTCCCACTTTCGGTATACCTTCCTTTGGTCACTTTGGAAGAGGCGATTCTGCTGGAATCGATCCACACGCTCTCTGTAGCGACGAATACGGCTTGCCCATGCATAAACTTTCTGCTTTAGGTAGTCGATGCGCTCCGTGACACATGCCATGTAATCGCAGGGCCTGGTGCCAGTCCCCGCGAAGGCTTGTGTCACGTAGCGCATCACACGGGGGCGGTTGTTGCCCCCCCTAAAACAGATTAGCTTGGCAATGAGAGTCCTAAACGAACTGATACGCCGCTCGATCCGTACTTGCCAGGCAGGAACACCCCTGGCGGTCCGCGGTGCTCGGTCAGTGTCCGGGAATCTGACACGAGCAACGCGGCACGCCGCGATGGCCCCACAGTACATGATCGAGTGGGTATCAGCTAAATCTTCGCTAGCCCGAAGGTACGGGTCTAGCAAAGCGTCCAGGGCTCCCATTAACGCTAAGTTGCGTTTATGTATTGGCAAGCGTGGTAACCGCGGCCTAGTTTTAGTTTTAGTTTTAGTTTATTTGTCTCACAATATAATGTTCTTGTAAAATATAAGAGTATGTCAGTTTACATTACTTATCATATAGTGATCGTCAATTTACATTAATATACAAATACAATAAAATCTTAACAACTAACTTGGTAGTACACAATAGTATACATACCTAATCAAAATAAATAAATAAGTTATACTCGTAGTACCAATACCAAGGTACCAATCAAATTACAAACAAAAATAAATAATAAAGACATGTCAAAACAAGAATAAAATAATGGGAATCATTTAAATACAAAATCCTTAAGAACTAAAACAAAATTCAAATTACATAAAACAAACGATGAATGTCAAAATACTATTATAATAAAATCTATTTAACAATGTCAATATATTCTTTTACTGAGTACAGCGACTTTTCCAATAAAAGGTTCTTCAGCTTACGTTTAAACGTTTCCTCAGAACGTTCATTTTTGAGGTCAGCGGGTAGATGCTCGTAGTAGGTTGGCCCTATAACCCGCGGGTTTTTGGCTTGTAGCACGGTGCGGCGCGGCACTGTCCGGAGCTGGCCCGTGCTGCGGAGACACTTACCCTTCACTTCCACTCGCTTGAAGTCTGCTAGATGCCTACGGGTGAACATAATGACCTCGAATATGTACTGCGAATAGTGGGTCATTATTCGGTGCTCGGAGAACAGTGCCTTACAGGACTGGCGCTGGTTTAAGCCCACCATAGTGCGTAGTGCCCGTTTTTGCATTCGCAGTACTCTGTCAGCATCAGTTGAATTGCCCCATAAGATTACTCCGTAGGTCATAAGCGAGTGGAAATGAGCAAAGTAGGCTTGTCTCAACGCGCAACTTGACACGAGCGGCTTCAATCTACGAAGAGCAAACACGGCACAGCTCAGTCTATCGCATAGCAAGTCTACGTGCTTTTTCCAACTCAACGTGGGGTCTAACGTAAAACCTAGAAACCTGCAGCCATCAGACACTGGAATGGGACTTTGGATTCTCGAGCTCAAAACACTTTTGCCGGAAAATAGTATGGTGTTTGATTTCCCTACATTGAGCACCAAACCGTTTGCCGCGAACCATCTCTTCAGCTGGTCACAGACCGTGTTCATTTTCCCGCTTAGTTCATCATACGTGCGCGCTTTTACGACTACCGTTGTGTCGTCTGCAAACAAAACGATTTGTCCTTCAGATATGGCAGATGGTAGGTCATTTATGAAAGCTAGGAATAGGGTATTTCCTAGCGCTGACCCTTGTGGGATCCCAATCGTCACGCTGCCAGACTCTGATCTCATTCGTTTTCCACCTATCATCAACTCAACAGTTTGATTTCTGTTTTTTAAAAACGATTCTACTAGATTACAACTGCGCCCTTTTAGTCCATAGCACATTAGTTTTTTTACGAGTAGTTCATGATTAATCACATCAAAGGCCTTTGACAAGTCACAAAATATACCGGCTATCTTGTACCTGTCATCAATGCCTGTTGTGATCCAGTCGATCATTTTCTGCGCTGCGGTTGTGGTGGACATATGTTGTCGGTACGCAAACTGTCGGTCAGTCAGTAGGTCATTTGTTTCAAAGTGGTTCATTATGTGTTCTGATAAAATCGATTCAATCATTTTTGAGATGTTTGGTACTATGGATATCGGTCTATAATTATCAACGGATGTCTTTTCCCCTTTACTTTTATAGACTGGGCACACTCTTGTGCACTTAAGCACGTCGGGATAAACACCTTCCGAGAACATCTCGTTGATTAGGGTAAGCAGCATTTCCGAGAGTAGAGGCCAGATGCATAAAATGATGTTAACAGAAATGTCATATATGTCAAGGGTGCTCCTGGTCTTGAGCATGGATTTAAGAACTCGATCAAGGTCGGCTCGCGTGACAGTGGGCAGCTCAACAACCGGCACATGAGCAGTTCGGGCGTGATCGGTAAGGTACTGCATTGAGCACTGCTCGTTTACCCCAATATTGAGCTTAGACGCAACACCTAAGAAATGCGAATTCAGATGGTCGGGGACGTGGTTTTTCCCTATAGTTTTGGAGTCACTGTCTTTAAGCGTAATATCTTTCCTACATGGCGCTGGCGAGATTTCTTCATTTATAATCTTCCAAATTTCTTTGGAAGGATTCGAACTATCTTTTAACCTTTGCCCTGTATACTCCTGTCTGGCTTCTAATACTTTTCTCTTAATTAAGTCCGAATAATACTTAATCATATTGGATATGTTTTTATCATCAGGGTATTGTTGTCTAAAATGCGAAAGATCATTAAGGCTATTCATGTATTTAATAATTTCGTCAGTCATCCATGGAACATTTGGTTTATTATTTAATCGGCATCGTTTTAAAGGAAAATGAATATCAATATAATATGTCAGGATACGTAATAATTTATTAAATTTAATATTTATGTCACAGTCGCTATTTATAAAATTCCAATTATAATTTAGAATGTCATAATAAAAAGAACAAATTGATTCGCTGTTAATAAGCCTACGCTCAACAAAAGAGTTTGACTTATCGCGTTGCATTTGTTCCATCGATAACGTAAACAGCTGTGCATTGTGGTCGCTTATGGGTGTATGTATCGCTGCCGCGGTGACGTCACTGGTGCGAGGTACTATGCCGCAGTCGATCGAGGTAGAACTCTCGCCACACACACGGGTCGGAAACCCAACAACGTTCGCGCAAGCATAGCTGTTTAGTGTGTCATTTAGCCTAGTCTTCAGGTTATTGTCGGTTAGAAAGTCCACATTTAAATCGCCAACTAATATGAACCTTTTATTTTCTGCAGTAACCGTACTCAGTAAACATTCCAATTTATTTATGAATATGTCAAATTCGCCTTTACCGGTTCTATATGTCACAATAATAATCAAATTTAAATATAAAATTTCAATCGATGCTATCTCAATATGGTACGGAACAGATAGGTTATGTAAGTCGTTGCGCTGTTTATAGCGAATATCGTCCCGTATGAATAGCGCCACCCCACCATGCGCTCCGGTGCGCTTGCGACAGTATGCGTTTGCCATTTCATACTTACATAACCTAATTTGTTCGATTTCATTTTTTCTGCACCATGTTTCACTGCAAGCTAGTACATCGGGCTTTTCGGTATCCAGTAAAACATTCAATAACGCGGTTTTGCCACAAATAGACCGCACGTTTTGGTGAAGAACTTGAAAACATGCGGATGGAGCTATCGCGGTGGTTGGTCGCCGTTCTTCACTTTCAAGTTTTTTGGCTCCACGTTATTGAACATTCGAACGGACACACCGTCCGGCCAGTGATTGGGATTACGGACTAATCGGACTTTGTTTGCTGGCACATCGATCTTGAACGACGAATACTGTCCTCGCGTGACCTTCAGCTGCACACATCTATCTACCTGGATTCCTGTGCTCGACTTGATGTGGCGGATTACGTCGTCAGCGGTGCTTTCGACGCTCAGGTTGAAGACGTGTAGACTAACAGGCCGCGGGGCAGCCGCTCGCAGACAGGAGCCGGCTGGAACGTTCAGCGGAGCTGGTGCAGCGGTTACCGGCGGCGCGGCCGGCGCGGCCGGCGCTTCAGGTGTTGGTTCTGTTGGTGACAGTTCTGCGACCTGCTTCGCTGTTGCGGCTACTGGTGCTGGTGGCATTGTGTGTCCAGATGACCCGGCTGGAGCAATCACTTTGGGAACAGCTCCTTTCCGAGTGGCTGGCGGCGAGCTCGACGGCTTAGCTTGAATAGCCTCTGACGGCAGCTTGCGATGTGGACGAGACCGAAGGCGCATCTTTTGAATCGGCATTGAGGAATGTGTGGGTGTGGACGCTTTCTGCTGCGCTTGTGAAGTGGACTCATACTCATCATTTTGGGCATGAATATCGCTCGGTGTAGTGTTGTGGATGCAGATTAATCCCTCCGGTCCGGAGTCATTGTGGGACATTGTGAATTTATGTGGAAATTTTGTAGGTGTGTTAAAGACATCGGACTCTTGTAACTTCAGGTCAGTCGGTTTATTTGTCAAAATGTTCCTAGCTCAGGTGCGGATCGATACCGCCCAATCGCCTCCTCCAAAGCCCTCCTCAGTTGCTCATTGGCCTGGGTACTTACGCTACTCGCGTAGTCTTCCACATCGGCCTCAGGATCCGTCAGCGGCACCCCCGGCACCAGGTTGGGCGCTGGCGCCGGAACCGGTGACGTAGCAGGCGGATCCCGAGCCGGCACGGAAGCCGCGCGAGCGGCCAGTACTTCCAGGCGCAGTCGATCAAGTGTCGCGTCGTCCAGAAGCTTGCGCCGCTGAATGAAACGCACTTGATCGGATAGCCGCTGCGCAGATACGGCGATGGTCGGGTCAAACACCTGAAACAGAGGCAGCATCCTGTCCCGGTACGCGGACAGGTTGATTCCCCCCTCTGTAGCCCCATAGTAGGCGCGCATGCAGTTCTCGTTCATAACTCGAGTCCATCGCATGCGACGCACTACACCACCGGTAGCGGGAGCCGTGGTCGGAGCAGGTTGCCCCGTAGGCCCCAAGCGTGCCGGCAGCTGTGGCCGTCCTCGTCGTGCTGGTGGTTGTGGCGGCGGGGGCGGCGGCCCGCGCTCGTCGCTCGACTCGCTGGTGTCGGCAGCAGTAGCGAATTCGTCGCCAGACGATGATGGCGAGGAGCTGGACGAGGCGGGCGGGGGTGGTGGTCGTGCGTTAGTTTGTTCCGCTTTTTTTGCCTTGATCTTGTAATCATAATTCCTTTAGTGTTATTTTCATTACTTCGCCTTTACATACATTGACATATGTCCGCTGTCAGAATGTCTTCGTTTTCTGTGTTCTAATAAATTACATTTGCAGTATGTACACATTGCCGAAAACGGTAAATACGTTAAAAAGTTATAAATGGACGTATAAAATTATGGCGTACACGGAATGAAAACACTTTTACAAAATTTAAAAGGAGCAAGATTACAAAAAGACGTGTGTCAACGTCAGCGGTTTTTTTTTTTTTTTTTTTTTTTTTTTTTTTTATTATTATTATTATTATTATTCATAGGGATTTAGTGTCACAAAACCGAGAAACACCAGACTTGCCTAACCGTGCAGACACTCGGTCGACTCCTGTTACGGATTCGAACAACGCGTCCACTCCACAGGGGAGTCGAAATTTTAATGATTTACCATCGTTAAAAGCTAATATTCGCGTATTAAGGCATATACCTAAGGGTGCTAGGAGCTTGGCCGCCGGCAAGTTATGCGCCGTCATAGAGGATTGCCTGCATACGAACAGCGTGGACGATTGGTTTAAATTATTGTCATTTTCTTTTTCGTCATTAAGGGTGCCGGAAGTAGGGGGATGCAAATCTTTGACATCCAAGGTAAAATCAAATTTAGAAGACGCTAGTTTGTACTTTCCTGAGGAACGTTCTTCATCGAAGCGGCCGTCAGTGTATCGCAATATTGAAGCAAAGGTGCATGATGGGGATCTAAGAGGGGCAGTACGGTTACTTATGTCAGATTCTTCACTCGCTCCCGCTAATGCGGATACGATCAGGGCCCTAAAAGAAAAACATCCTGCGCCTTCAGCAGTACAGGTTTTGCCGCAGGAACCGAATATAACTAGTCCTTATTTGACGGTATCACCATTGGATGTGGCCGAGGCTATTTCTTCTTTTTATAATGGTTCGGCTGCTGGTCCCGATGGTCTGCGGCCCCAGCACCTGAAGGAGTTAATTTCGGCTTCGGCGGGATGCAATGGCCCGCGGTTGCTCGAGTCTATAACCAGACTGTGTAATTTTTTATTAAGAGGCATGCTTAATATGGAGGTGAGAGAGCTTCTCTGTGCGCCCTGTCCAAAAAGGATGGTGGTATCAGACCGATTGCGGTTGGTAGTGTTTTTCGCCGTCTTGTGGCCAAGCTCTGCTGTCGGTCGGTTAGGGAGGCAATGTCCTGTTATTTGCAACCGAACCAGGTTGGTTTTGGTACTGCACTGGGGTGTGAGGCGGCAATACACTCCACACGGTTATTTGCTAAAGAACATATGGGATCAAATAAAATTTTGGTTAAAATTGATATAAAAAATGCTTTTAATAGTATAGACAGAGGCACCCTTCTTAACGAAGTCCTGGAGCAAACCCCCTCATTGTATCCATTCATTTACCAGTGCTATGCTTCTCCGAGTAATTTATTTTACTCGGAGAATCTTATACAGTCACAAGTTGGGGCTCAGCAGGGAGATCCTTTGGGACCTTTGTTATTCTGTTTGGGCATTCAAAAGGTTATTTCTGGATTAAAAGCCCCCTTGAATATTTGGTACCTGGATGATGGTATTTTGGGGGGAGTCCGGAGGTAGTCCTTCGAGATTTAAAGGCCTTGATACCGGCTTTAAAAGCGATGGGTTTGGAAATCAATCCAGCTAAATGTGAACTCTATAGCTGCAGTGATTTGGTCACCAACTATCTCGGAGATTTGTAAACCCTTTTACCGGGAATTACGCAGACCAACAAGTCCTCATTTAATTTACTGGGGGCTCCGATTTTTCTCGAGGGTGTCCGCTCTACTCTTGAACTCAAAAGGCAGGCACTCTCTTCAGTACAGGAACATCTAGAGCATCTCTCGGGACATGTTTCACTTACTTTACTTCGGAATTGTTTTGCTTTGCCCCGGATGGTATATGTCTTGCGAACGTCACCTACATGGATGTTCGTATCAGAGCTGGAAGCAATCGATGCTACACTCAAGTTAATTTTAGAGTCGGTGCTCAATGTAAGTTTGGATGAGGCACAGTGGCGCCAAGCGGTTTTACCTATCCGTTTCGGTGGTCTTGGAGTTCGTCGGGTTCAGGACATCGGCCTGGTAGCTTTTTTGGCTTCTGTACATGGCTCAGCGGATCTTGTTGCTCGCATATTATCACTTGATGGCAGCAATATCCGCTTGCCTTTTGTATCTGAGGCCTTTGAGAAGTGGGGAATGTTCTGTCCGACGGATGACCGGCCAGACAACTTGGTGGCACAGAGAGGGTGGGACGATATCCTATGCAAACTATCCTACTCGCGTTTATTGGATGACGCTTCAGGAGCAGATTTAGCTCGTCTCAATGCGGTTGCTAAGCCAGAATCTGGTGCATGGCTCCATGCTTTGCCGTCTCCTCAGTTGGGTACACTGCTTGATAACGACTCGCTAAGAATAGCAGTGGCCCTAAGACTGGGAACCAAGGTGTGTGAGCCGCATCGCTGCATTTGTGGAGTTATGGTGGAGGAAAATGGACACCACGGCTTAAGTTGCCAGAGATGTGCAGGGCGTTTTTCGCGCCATCATTCTATTAACGAAATTATCCGCCGAGCCATGGTGTCCGTTAACATCCCCTGTGTGTTGGAGCCCCCTGGTTTATCTCGAACGGATGGCAAAAGACCGGACGGACTTACGTTGGTTCCATGGCAGCGAGGGCGTTGTCTTTTATGGGACGCAACGTGCGTTAGCACTTTTGCTCCGTCCCATTTGAGGCAAACCGCGAGGTTGGCGGGTTCAGCGGCGGAAACAGCCGCTAAGATGAAACACGCCAAGTACGCAGCCTTAGAGTCGATGTACGATTTCGTACCCGTCGCTGTGGAAACGGCTGGACCTTGGGGTAGTGAGGCTCGCGAGCTTTTTAGGGATTTAGGGCGGCGATTGAGAGAGAGGGGCAACGATCCTCGCTCTGGGTCATGGTTGGTTCAGCAAGTCTCCATTGCCATTCAGCGGGGCAATGCTGCTAGCATAATGGGGACTTTTGGACCAAATATGGCCTTGAGAGGGGATTTAAGAGATTAAGTTTTCCTTGACGAGGCGTGTTGCGGATTTATTTCATGTCATTTGATTCTGACGAAGCTTGTTGCGGATATACTTTGTGAATTGCATGCATTATTTTTAATTGACGAAGCATGTGGTGGATTTTTGTTTGTTCATAGGTGTCGGTTTTATTATCAATAAATTTCACGGCTTGGTTTTATAATTATTAAACAACATCATGTTCTCTTTATGTCGCTTTTGTTATTTTGTCTATTAATGGAATAATTTAAAATTTAGCATCGCTTACGCGAAATGGCTGTCAAAATAGAATTAGGTAAAATTATCTAAACGACACGTTTCCCGAGATATTAGTCAGGTAAAATAGTATAATCTACATTTTACACAACAATCAACACAGTAAACAATATCTATGTGCATACGATGCTCATTTTATATAAACAATATCATGTTTTTTACATGTTGCTTTTGTTATTTTGTCTATTAATGGAATATTTTAGGATTTAGCGTCGCTTACGCAAAATGGCCGTCAAAATAGAATAAGGTAAAATTATCTAAACGACACGTTTCCCGAGAAATTAGTCAGGTAAAATAGTATAATCTATTACACAACAATCAACACAGTTAACAACATATATGTGCATGCTCATTTTATAGTCAGGTAAATATTATATAAATGTGCATAAATCATCATGAAATAAATCAAGAAAAATTATCTAATCGCCTTTGTAGGAAATATTTCAGACATGAAAAGCTATTTATCGTACAATAAAACCTCACGATTAATGTTTTAATTAGAGGAAAATATTTATTTTCAAACATTAAAATTAATGAAGTGACATTTAAAGTTCTCTAAGACAAAAACTTATGGTCCAACTACACAAATACAAAAAAAAAAATGCTTTAGAAATGTTAAAGATTTATTCATCAAATATCACGTGAAATTTCAATTTTATCAATTTTTATGTGTGATCTGCTGAAAGATTTCCAGTAGTTCTAGACCAATGTATGGTAGCAAACGATAGCTATGACTAATGAGAACAGCACAAGATTTCTCAAGACTGCAGTCACTCGGTACTCATAAAGGAATTGTAAATCACGAACTACGTGAAATTTCAAGTTTTACAATTGCAATGAGATAATATCCTATCCTAACAAGAATAACAAAACTACCTACAACTATGTGTGGTATAAGTGACGTCTCGTAAGACACTGTTTGAGTGAGATGGGTCCATCAAGCGAGTCCAGAGTAATGCCTTAGCGCCACAGACACAGATTTACACCGCAGGTGGGCCTAACGGCCTTTATAAATATATTGAATTACTACTAAATGTGTGATATTTTATAAAACAGAACCGGTAAAGTTGTCTAACTACCAATTTAACGAAAATATTTGTTTTTATGCGACAAATACGACTCAATTGTCATTCAAGCAATTCAAGATAAGCGACAGTAGTCGATCAAAGTAAAAAAGGATAGGCGACAATGGTTTCATAGTATCAAAGCAGGTAAATTTGGATAAACGCCAATAGTTAAGATACGACAATCAGGTAATTTAATCTAACTATGTTATTTTTTTTATAGAATCTTATATCGATTCTGTTTAATAATGTGGAAATACCACATTTTTACTTTTTGGCTAATGCGCATAAGCATTTTAAACACACATGACACAGAGGGCGCTCCAGTAGCGAAGAATTATGGAATCAAACATTTAGTGTGATTGACGTAACGATATGATAGCTCAGTTGGTAGAGCACTACGCCGGAAACTTAGGGTCGCAGGTTCAAGTCCTGCTTACATTGCAGTGGATAACATTAAATTTTTCTTTCATAATTTACCTTTATGTTAATTTTATCATAAAGACATAGGCAAAATGCCGCAAAGGACATTAAAATATATTTTACGATCAGGTAAACAGTTTAAAAAAAAGGTAAACAGTTAACCAACAAGTGCAAGGTTAGTTGCAATAAAGAAAAAATATCCAAGTCGTTTGATCTGTTTTGACAAATAAGTAAAAAAGCTCTAAGGTTCATTATTATGCAAAAAACTTTTTATGTAATCTCCATTTTGCAAAAAAAACCTCAAAAATCAAGTCGTTTAGTAGAAAAAAAAAATGTAGAGATTCTCTAAATCACCGACGGGATAAGCGACACAAAAGTCGTCAGACAGATATTATTATATACGAGACCCAACCCTTTCGATGCAGAAAAATCTGCCGATCCCAACAGTGTGTAAACTCGATATCCCCAAAAATGTCGCTTAGATAATTTCTACTTTCCAGCATCGGTATATTTTGAGAATCAAGTAAATTAACATTTATAGGGTATCCATTGACCTTGAACATAGAAAACAAACAAAAAAAATATCGTCTAGTAAAATATCGTCAATATCAACAAGTATCTTAGGGAAAAATCTGAGAACATTACTAATGTAGTCATAAAAAACTATCACTGTTTATAAGTAAAGGACGTAAATCCGTTTTCCAACGGTGAAGTTGAGTTTGTCGCTCTATTATTTATAGTTTATCTTTTCATTAGAGCAACATGACCCGGGGGATAAAGCTGTGCCTCCACTACTTTGTTAAAATATCGGTTCATCCGCTAGGTCACGATATGATTTATTTATTAAAAAACGGTATTTTTTTATTTCTGCATGATTTTACACGTATAATCAAGAATCTTGTCGGCATTTTAACTATTTTTGGTAGGTACCTACACATACAAAAGAAACTAAAAAGTATTTTTCGATTCGAGACTTCCAAATGGCTAATTTCACTAGTTTTTTTGGAAAATAGCTTTAACGCATTTTATTTTTAATATTCTACTGTAGTGGGTAAATAGATATTTAGTAATCCGAAATAATTATATCATTGTTTAAATTATTTATTTTACTTCGAGATTTTTCAATGCCTTTAAATAAGGTATAAGGTTTGTTGATCTTCAACTCACGCTCGGACTATGCGAGTGTATGAAGCTGCTAGGACGCCACTCAACGAGATTATGAACGAAGTAATGTTCCGAGGGCGCACGGTCGGCGGGGGGAATAACGTTAGGCTCCGCCCAGATCCTCAAGGACGTTGGGATTAGGAGTCGCCTTAATATGTACATTAATTGGTCCGACGCGAGGGCTCACGAGGTCGACTTATTCCAGTGAACTGGTTGTTATTAAAGTAAAATACCTATAATACAAGCAATATTATGATGAAATGGAGCTGATCTGTTCCTGGAGCTGGAAGGTCACCATAGGAACACCGCTATAAAACGACACAATCCCATCGAGTTCGTCCTATTTGGTATGTTAATTTTGCATACATTAATTTGTGATTTTGATTTAATGTAATACGATACTGCCATACGATAAATAACTATGTAATAATCTAATAATTACAATAAGAACTTGTACCTAAACTTTCGTTTTCCAGCAAATAAATTGTTCAGTTCTGTTCTGTTCTGTCCTGTTCTATTCAGCTATACTACTATAAAATAAGCTTTTATTATTACTAGTTAATAAAACGAACTAAACAGTTCAAATAATTTGATTCTGATAAGAAATTCCATCAAAATAATCTCTATAAATTACTAAACCCTAAAACTTTATACTTAACTTGTATTTAAATTTATCACTGTCTTAATTATTTAAATAAATAAAAGCGTGTGATAATTTTTTTAAAGATTTAATACACATTATAAATCGTTAGGGTTTAATAATAGGTATATAATGATTTACGTTATGAGATTGCTTTGATATAATATATTTTATCTATCCAAATATCATAAACCCTCCATGATGCGTTCAAGAACCGCACATTATGACTACCATATAAATATACTGTTTTATTAGAACAAATTTCTTATCTGTGAAAATGTTATTATTGCTAAATAATAACATCGATTTCGATAATATTATTTATTCAAATTTCGAACATCTTTGAAAAACAAAGAAATTTGATTTGATCTCTATACTAATATCAGTCGAGATGACGTTTAGTTCGAAATGAATTGTCTATTTGCATCAAATTTGACAAATGTCGCACGTAAGTAAGATATCGAACGATATGATATTTGGGGCCAACTCTAGTTTGACTCTGAATTAAAAAAACTATGACAGCTGCCAGAAAACTTCATTACCGCCATTACCGGGTAATATTTGTCGTAATGTGCGACTCCTGAATGCATCATGGAGGCCTATGCTATGTGGCTAGATAAAGTAGTGTATGTAACTGTACATAATTAGGCATTAAAACACTCGTGTGATGTTATTATGAAACTTGCCTTCGGCGCGTTTCATAAACCCACACTCGTGTTTAATACCCTTCATTATGTACAATCACATAAACTACTATTCTTTTTAGTGATTATATCACTATATGACACAATATGCGAACAAGCGGACTGGTAGTATAAAGGAGTCTAAATCAGTTGGAGTTTTCTTTGCACCAAGTGTTTTAAACATACATTTCATAGGAAACTTGGATGTACGATTATCGCTAAGGACAAGAATAAATGAAACAGGAACTAACTAAGTGCGTCGGCGGTTGAAAGTCAACGGAATTATAAATCTTCGGTTTCCACGACTCGGAATTATGATTGTCTAACAAATGGGTTTTCGCTAAAGGCAGGCGGGGCGCACTCCGCGATTAACGTTTCCCGCTACAAGTACATGCCGGTGGCCTCATGCATGGTGCCTATTCAGTGGCTGCCACGCACTGTCTCGGAACGCACGTACACGAAATTCGCGCGCACGCTCTTCCGATTTATGTACGTCGCAAGTGAACGTTCCTCATTCATCTGTTGATACCAGTGTTATATTATAATATAAAGTGTTTAAATGAGTAAAAAGACAGCGAAAAGATATTGTATCGCAGCGGGTTGTAGGAACAATGATCGAAATTGGAATCACGCGTTTTTCGTTCTCCCAACACGTCTGAAGGATGCCGAAAGGTAAGAAAATTAACATAATATATAATAAGTAGTTACTGAATAATAATAAAAAACATATTGCAGGTGTATCTACTTCCATATTTAACACTGGTTACTCAGATCAATTTTAATTGTTAAGTACTTATGTAACTTTGAATTGATTATTTGCTGATATTTGTCAATTTAAATTCTAGTAAAATATATAAGTATGTCTACTACTAAATCAACAATCATAGAGGTTTTTATAATAATATTTGATATCAAGTTTGTAAAATTACTAAAGTAATAATTAATTTTGTAAGTAATGAATAAACGATTGAGTGATAGTTTGATAGGTGAGTATATAAAATATATAAATAAAGAGTTAAAAGAAATGTATTGGAAGAGATCCCTAATAGGGATAAGTTCGCCTTTATACATGTTTTATTTGTAACTAGCGACCCGTCCCGGCTTCGCACGGTGCGTCCGTGCGTATTTTTAAAGATCTAAGCATACCTACATAGGGGCAGACAGACAGACAGCAGGAAACGACTTTGTTTTATACTAGGTGTATAGTGATGAATATATATGAACAAATAAATAAATATCGGACAACTAAGCAAAAACAAAATGAAGCTCAAGAATTTAATTGCATGTTAAGGTAACGCATTCGTTGCATTATTTTATTATATTATACGTATTAAAATGTTTAAAAATAAAGCTAAAATGTTTTGCGGCCTGGTGGTGGATTCAATTCGTCGAAATTCTGTGATTGATTATTTTATAGTTAAATAATGAAATAATAAATATGTATAATGTATGAAGAATATAAACATATTACTCTCTATATTGAATGCAAGAAATAAATGGGAAATACATTTTTATTTTTAGTCGTTGACAGCCCTCGCTCTCGGCGACGCGGCAAGCAAGCCAATTCATTTTTACCGTTGGCACGCAGCTTTAACGTTCCGTTTGGCTTGCGCTGGGGACGACGACTTTAGAAGGGCCATAAATCATATTTTTTCGGCTAAAAAAAGCGGCTTTTGTAAAGATCAAAGTAGTGTGCCTTCTGTACTTGTACTATTATCTATTCTGTGCTAAAGGCAAATATTTTGATGGTAGACATCGTCAAATAATCAGAAAGAGTAACTAGGTATGTAGTCGGAGCCGTGCTCGCTAGCAGACATCACTCGTTTCGTGCGACATTTTAATCCCAGCCGCCTCGGGTTCTACGCTGAAATTGTCAATCAACTTCGCAAATTAACTTTATATTGAGATAAATATCGATCGATGTGCGTTGATATCTTCTATTTATTTTAAGTGATACTTACTCATACTCGCAGCGCAGGTCAGCAAAAGGTGTAAGCATCTATTACGTTACTCTGCTCGGCAGATTCCACTCACTAACAGGTTTAATGTCAGGATTCATAATATTATATATTATCTATGACCAATATCCAATTTTAGTTTCGGCGGATTTCGGACTGGTGGCGTTACGAGGGCCGCGCTCGAAAGAGCGCGGCAGTAAGGCAAAACCTAGTTTTTGTAGCGTTTGCGATGTGTCAGCTTCCATTTACTCGAAGGTAATAAAATGATTACCTTCTAGCATATGTAAGTATATGAATGAGACTTTGTTATCTCCTGCTCAAGTCTAAGAGATTGCAATAGTTATTTGTGCAACAAGAGAGCAAAGTTGTTTTTTGTTACGAGTGCTGATTTTGAGTCCCGAGCAAGCGAAGGATTCTACGTTTGAATCACGAGCGTAGCGAGTGATTCTATGTTAGAATCCTGAGTGTAGCGAGGGACTCAACAGCACGAGATGCAAAAAACTTTGCTCTCGTGTAGCACACACAACTTTTCACCTCATCAGCGAGAACATATTCGACATTTTGTGCTTTTTCTTGCAACGTATGTTTATAGTCTTTGTTGCTGATTTCAATAATATTATTAATAAGAAAATAGATAACTTCTGCTTAGAACGGAATGACATAATTTAATTAAAATTATAATCAACCAACCAACACGGTTATTGTCATTATTTGATCAAATTGGAAGATTTAGCAGTATGTACATGACGTGTTTATTTATAAATACATTTTATATTACGAGATTTTGTATAAAAATTGATTAATATTTTTACTCGTAAAACACCAAACAAAATAAATGCAAAAGAAAATTACAATTACAATATGAACTCGATATTTCTTAAGGTACGTTTCGAATATGCATCTATGATAAATGGTGAAATTATAAATAATTATTATATTTACAATAAGTAATAAGTTGAGAAATCTTATTTTATTTGAGCAATGATCTATTGTTTTATATAAAAGGCACAATAATTTTAATATTCGGTCGTTAAATTTAAAAAAAAGTAAAGAAAAAAAAAATACGTTGCAATTAATTTTTCTTCGGGTGTTTTTAATGAAATTTTTGGTATAACGCGTATCCGAACTGACGTCGATCTCAATCGAGGTCGCAAAACGAATTTCAAATTGATAAGTTTCTATCCCTCTCTTTTATAATACATGTGAAAGAAACAGAGTGCATCGAGATTCAAATTTCATAATTAACCTTTGGCTGAAGAATGACAATTCGTGGTCAGATATTGAAAAAATTTAAAAGCTACTTTCTACTCACGCTCGAAACAAATCACATTTTGTTCACTGTTATCTGACAGCAAAATCGCCATGTTTGAGCTGGTGAGGTGAAAAGTCTTATTCACACATTATACGTTAGTGCAAAGTTAACACCGAACAAGAATGAAATATTTACGGTTTTGTACAGCTGAGAAAATAATTTCAATTAATATCCAATTTTACCGTACAAAACCATAGTGTGTTTCGACAGACATCAGGCAGGCCCCAGTGGTAAAAGAGAGGCTTAAATAGTCGAGTCAGTTTCCATTGCTGAGTGTGTGTTGCGACAGGGTTTATCATCAATTGCTAAACAACTTTTTACAAATAATCACTTAACAAACAACGATTTACAAACTATTCATTTCACAAACCTATCATTCCTTAAAATGCTCATTTTACAAATAATTACTCGACAAATATACATTTAGTAACTTAGACGTTTTTTAAAAATATTGAATGACAAAGTTTCATTCAGGAATAAATCGTTTTAAAAATCAGTTATTTTGCAAAAAAATATTTGTTAAACTATTGTTTCATAAAAATATTAAAAATAACTCTCTATGTAACGAAACGCAAGACGGTATGAAGTTTAATACTCGAAACACTTCGGCCAAATATTAAACAGGCAAGTACTTATTTTCGATCAGATTGTACCAAAGAGGGGCCGTTTCTGGGACTTCAAAACTTTTTACACTTTTTTTGCTGTTTTTGAACCTAAATTAGATTGAATCTTGTAGATTACACTAAAATAAGCATGCTTTGTTCGTTAAACTTTTTCTTTCAGAGCGATATTTACAGAGATATTGGGGTTAAAAAAAATATTTTGCCCGGGGGCCGGGCTTTGGTAGATTGAGTGATGTTCCATTTTTTAAGCAAGCATTTTGACGCTCCGCTCGCTCCGCTATACTATCCTCATAAAACAAACCTAACCTAACCTACAGTTTTCGGTTTTTGAGCCATGTTACCTAAAAAACCTCAATAACCTGAACACTAAGACGTCTGTATGCTCATCAGAACAATTATACTTTGTTAAAAATTAAGTATGTTAATATTTGTAGGTACTCGTAGAAAACTACACATATGAATGGCGAACCAAACAATGCATTTTATTAACGTTGTTTTATCATTAGTTATTTTGTTAATTGACGTTAGTAATAAATGAATAATTTGCGAAATAATGTTTTGTGATATGATGTTTTGGCCAATAAATAATTTGTGTCATGATCTATTTGTAAAACTATATTTTATGCAACGTCTAATTTGGGAATCGTTCATTTGTCTAACGTTGTTTGTAAAATGAATATTTATGAAACGTTGTTAAGCAAGTGATTGGCTACCTTGCGACAGAGGCCTTAAGGTGGCGGCTTAACGAATCGATACTAAAGCACTTCCTTGCACTTGCATGGTTTCGTGTCGCTCTGATTGTACTTGAAGTGCAGTAGGGTTGCCTTCAGGGGAAATATTTTATTATATTAAATGTTTATAACTACATATTTTATTGTATAAATAGTGTTAGAATAGAACTGTGTATTAATTGTTATTTTCGTAATGTTAAATGTTCTAGGTAAATACTAAATTAAATAAATTATAATTTATCATATTTCGGATATTTATCAAAGTTTTACTTTAAAGCTGAATAGCGAGTTCGGCCTTGGTCCCCGTCAACGCGTGCTGTCGAAAGTGGCGCCGCTGTTGCATACACCGGCCGCGGCGGGGTTCTCACGACAGATAGCGAAAATAGCACGCGTTGCCGAAGACAGACCGTTACCGTACGAGAAATGTTTACGTTGCATATTTGATAAAAGTTGGAAATTCTTGTATCGAAGTTGTGCAAGTCGGATATAATAAAAGTGGTTAAAGTGACACAGCCTTTTACTTCGAAGCTCGCCGTTCTACAATTCAGAAGAAAGGGATAGCAAGGAGTTGTAAGCATTAACTCCTTGAGTCGAACCTGTGGTTTGTTGAGAACAACTAATAAAACCGTAAGTAATAGAATTATTCTACAACGATGACGATAATGATAAAGTATGTTATGGGTTTAATACGTAAGTGAAATACTAAAGTCGAATTAGTGTTGTTTGTTTTTCGTTATTATTTGTTTGTTATGGTCATGTTTTACTCACGTTTTTTTTCTTGAATGTACTGAGCTATGCAATTGC
Source organism: Apotomis turbidana (assembly GCA_905147355.2). NCBI lineage: Eukaryota > Metazoa > Arthropoda > Insecta > Lepidoptera > Tortricidae > Apotomis > Apotomis turbidana. The sequence goes on from LR990285.1 coordinate 1,379,441, forward strand.
AGTGGGTTTTCTTTCTGTATTTTCGTGGTTATGGAACTGAATGAAAGTTTTATAGGTATAAATTGTTTGTACGCCGCTCTCGTTTAAACTAGCCAATACTTACACATGGTCAAAGTACGCTTAATTTGATATTACTAACTATAATATAGATATATTTTTTTTCTTATTCCTCGCTGTTTTCTTTGAATGTTTGTTACTTATTTCACTAACGTGTCCCATTTAATTCGAAAATACTCGTTCAAAGCGGTTTACTACGAGAAATTGCTAGTGCATTACAGTATTCCCGGGGCATGCTTTTCGGGTTTAATTTAAGGGATATATGGGAAACAAATTTTTCACGCTCTTACGTTGAAATGCATAAACTTAGCCAGTTGTATTTCCCTCACTTGTATTTATTGTGTTGGTTTGAAAACAGAGATTTGTGCTAGAATACTTGCAATTCCAGGAAATGGAAGATGATCGAAGGAGGTCGCGTGTGCTGACAACGCCACCGTGGCCACCCGAGGGTCAGCACCGGTCACGTAGCAGGACCAGGCACACGGAGCAAAGAGGATCTCGTCGTTCGCGCAGCCGTGCCAGCCATCGCAGCCAGGGCCGGCCACGCAGTCAACGTGGCAACACGGGTCGGCCATGCAGTCGCGGTGTTGAGAGGACACGGGAACGAGCCAGCAGGCGCCGGTTACGCGGCTTTGACGGCGACAGGCGCCGGACACGCAGCCGTAGCAGCCACCGTGCTCAGGGTCGTCCCAGTAGGCCACGCTCACGCAGTCAGCGGCAGCGAAGCGAGAGACGACGATCACATAGCAGAGCTACGGCCGCGCATACGTCAACTCACAAGGGGCAACAACCACCCAGATCTGTATGTGAGTCCTCGAATACTCAATCCATCCTCAGCAATAACGTTACTATTTCGCAGCTAGTAGAGGCTCTGCGTACTATTGGCGACAAAGGCTCTAATGAGAAATTATCAAATCAAAATACAGTGCCAGAATTTGATCCTGCTTGTAAAGAACAAACAATAGCAATGTGGATACACAAAGTGAATGAGTGTGCAATTATATACAATTGGAATGATCGTCAGACCGTTCACTTTGCGTTACCAAAACTTAAGGGTATGGCTCAAAAATGGTACGCTGGCCTTTCAACTGTGATGTTTTCTTGGCAAGAGTGGCAGGAGAAATTGAAACTAGCATTCCCTAGCGACGATAACTATGGTCAATTACTCACGACAATGCTCGCTAAACGTGCTAGGTTTAATGATTCCTTAGAGGAATATTTCTATGATAAAATTATGTTATTAAATCGTTGCGATATTACTGGCAAGAGAACAGTAGACTGTTTGGTATTCGGGATAGATGATCGTAGTGTTCGCTTAGGGGCCGAAGCGGCTCGTTTCGATAGTCCAGACCAGCTGTTACCATTCTTGAAGAGCGCTAAGAATAATTCGTTTATCGATCGAAAGGCTAAGAGTAGAATTGAAACGAAGTCAGAAATCGGGAATAGAAACACAGTTAACGATAAAACGATAAAGTGCTTTAACTGTTTGCAAGATGGGCATTATAAGTCTCAGTGTCCCAAACCGGTATTAAAATGCGATAAATGTATGCGATTTGGTCATTCTGCTGATAGTTGTCGAACCAATAATAATATTAAAAACATCGACAACAGCACTAGAACATCAAAACCTGTCATGTGTGTAGGAGTGTCGGATACAAAGTCGGCTAAGTACTACAAGTCCGCCATAACTAATAAAATTCTCTGCAAGTGTTTTATTGATTTCGGTAGCGCCGCTTCGTTGATTAAAGAAACTTTTGCTCATGAATTATCGTTAGTGTGGAAAAACGACCCTACGTTACCCTACTTAAAGGGATTCGGTGATGCCGTTGTTAGGCCATTAGGTAAATGTAAATTAGAAATAGAAATAGACGCGGCAAAGGCACTGGTAGAGTGTATGGTTGTTCCAGATAAAGTTTTGGAAGTGCCTTTGCTGGTTGGACAGACTTTTACCGAGCAGCCACATATTATAGTCGAGAAGGACAGTACATCTTTGCGTATAAGTAGTTCAGACGATTATTTAGATAGTAGGATTAAGTTAATTTGCGCGGCTGAGACTATCATCGATGGATTAACTGCTGTTAATTTTACTACAGTACCCAAATATACAGGGGAAGTTTATATCGATGGTAGCACACGTTATCAATCAGGGCGTGAACATTATATAGTACAGGGACTGTTTACCGTAACTGAGGGTAGTGGTGTAGCATTAGTTAAAGGGATGTCGTCAAGACCGTTTGAGCTTAAAAGGGGATCGTTGTTACCTAGATGCAAGCGCGCAGAACAAGCTCAACCTAATGACAATATGCTGAATAGGGTTATGCGCGTCAATTTACTTGAGCCAGCACGGGCCATATCAGTAGATGATTTAAAGTCGAACACGCTAGACCCAGAGATAACCGTAAAACTACTAGGTTTGTTAAATAAGTATCGCAAAGCTTTTGCATTTAACCTGCAGGAATTAGGCAAAACAGACTTAGTCGAAATGTCGATTCAGTTAAAAGACGATGAACCTGTGGTGTATCGTCCGTATAGGTTACCGTTTTCCGAAAGGGAGAAGGTACGCAACATGGTGCAGGAACTCGTCGATTGTGATATAGTTCAGCCTTCATCATCACCGTATGCGAGTCCTATAGTCCTAGTTAAGAAAAAGACCGGTGATATTAGGCTTTGCGTAGACTATAGGGCCCTCAATAGGAAGACCATAAAAGAAAATTTCCCATTACCTAGAATCGATGACCAGCTCGATGAACTGTCGGGGTTTAACTATTATACGACCCTGGACCTAGCATCTGGCTATTATCAGATAGGAGTAAAAGAGAGTGATCGACCAAAGACTAGTTTCGTAACACCTGATGGACAATTCGAGTTTAAAAGGGTACCTTTCGGCCTGGTTAATGCACCATCAGCGTTCATGCGCATGGTTCACTCTGTGCTAGGAACGGTCAACAATCATGTGGACGAAAACGGTGACTCGTCGCCTAGGAATAACAAGATAGCATCCGCATACATGGATGATATCATCATACCATCGAAAACTATTGACGAGGGCATAAGTAGATTAGAGTCCGTTTTACAATTGTTACAGGAAGCAGGATTGACACTTAAGCTTTCAAAGTGTTGTTTTTTCAGTAAGAGTGTTGACTATCTTGGGTTCGAATTAAGCTCGGAGGGAATAAAACCCGGTGCTCGAAAAGTGCAGGCAGTTCAGGAGTTTCCTCAACCTCGCGATCAACACGGGGTTAGACAGTTCATAGGCCTATGTAGCTTCTTTAGACGCTTTGTGCGAAACTTCGCAGTTATCGCAAAGCCACTTACTGTTTTGCTCAAGAAAAATACCCCGTGGGTATGGGGAAAATCTCAAATATGCGCATTTAATACTTTAAAGGACGAACTAGTTAGAAAACCAACATTATCGCTCTACGATCCAAAAGCCATCACAGAGGTCCATACAGATGCCTGTAAAATCGGTGTGGCAGGTATATTGATGCAGAGGAATAACGATGGAATTCTCAAGCCAGTAGCTTATTTTAGCCGCCAGACGACCCCTGAAGAACAACACATGACATCGTATGAGCTTGAAACTTTAGCGGTAGTGTCATCATTGCAGAGGTTTCGTGTTTACCTTATCGGCATTACATTTAAGATATTCACTGATTGCAATTCACTTCGGGCGACCTTTCTCAAACGTGACCTAATACCGAGGGTCGCTAGATGGTGGATTTCAATGCAGGAGTTTGATTACACTATCGAGTACCGACCAGGCAAGTCAATGACGTATGTTGATGCACTTAGCAGGAACCCACCATCTGGCGACGTCATCGTTCAATCGGTGAATACTATTATAGTAGGCGACTCTGACTGGTTGAGTACAGTGCAAGCGTCTGATTCAGAAATTCAAAGGAAAGTAAGCATATTAACGGACCCAAAATCGTCGGAAGTAGTAGAGGTACTAGAAAATTACACAATACGCAATAAGAAGTTGTATAGAAAGACGGCTGAAGGAGAGAGATGGGTGGTGCCAAAAGGGGTGAGATGGCAAATTCTTAAACAGTGTCATGATGATATCGGCCATTTCGCTTTTGAAAAAACCTACGCTAAGGTTAAAGAAACCTACTGGTTGGGTAAAATGAAAAAATTTATTAAGAAGTACGTAGATTCTTGTCTAGAGTGTGCGTATTCCAAGGCGTCGGGAAAGAAAAGACCCTTGTTGCACCCTATTCCAAAAATAGATACCCCATTTGGGACCATCCACCTTGATCACGTCGGACCGTTCGTCAGGAGCTCGAAAGGAAACACTCACATTTTGGTCATAATAGACGCGTACACAAAATTCATTGTATTGAGACCTGTCAGGAGTACAAAAACGTCAATAGTTATCGATCGGTTACGCGAATATTTTAGTATCTTTGGAGTGCCAAAGCGAATAATTTCAGATAGGGGGTCATGTTTCACAAGCAGCAAGTTTCAGGCATACATTGACGAGGTAGGAGCCAAACACATCCTTAATGCTGTAGCCACACCAAGAGCAAACGGACAGGTTGAACGGTACAACCGAACATTACTTGATGCACTCACAGCTAAATGCCTAGGTCAAGACGAACGCAAATGGGATCTTAGTGTCCCTGACGTACAGTGGGGGTTAAATAACACCTTAAACAAAGGAATTGGTACGACTCCAGCGCAAGCGTTATTTGGCACGTCTATGACCGGCAGCTCGGAAGGTAGGATTAAGGCGTATTTAGATAACGAGCACATAGACTGCGGTAGTACGGTTGATGATATTAGAGAAACAATTAATAAACACATTACAGTATATCAGGATAAACAAAAACAGATGTACGACAAGAGGGCTAGTACACCGTTAAAATTTAAAATTGGCGATTTAGTAAGTGTTAAGAGGGAAGTTCCGTCGACTGGGCAGAGTAGAAAACTTGTTCCAAAGTACCAAGGCCCATACCGCGTCACCGCAGTTCTAGAGAATGATCGATATCAGGTCGAAGATACGCCTTTAACTAAGAGAGCTTATCGGAAATATTGCGCGGTAATTTCTGTAGACAAAATGAAGTCATGGCTGAGTTTTGAGAGAACAAATATTGATTCCTCTACTAGCAGCAGCGATGAAGGAGAGGCTTCGTCTGGAGTGATTGACCAGTAGTTTATTTACTATAAGGATTGATTATTGTGTATTCGTATTAATTGGTTAAGTATCTGTCATTAGTTAAGAAGTTTGATTTAAGGCAGGCTCAAGATAGATGCGACTTGAACTGTCATTAGATGTTTGATTTGAGGCAGGCTTAAGATAGATGCGACTTGAACTGTTATTAGTTTAGATGTTTGATTTGAGGCAGGCTCAAGATAGATGCGACTTGAACTGTTATTAGTTTAAATGTTTGATTTGAGGCAGGCTTAAGATAGATGCGACTTGAACTGTTATTAGTTTAGATGTTTGATTTGAGACAGGCTCATGATAGATGCGACTTGAACTGTCACTAGTTTTAAGGTATGAGGCAGGCTCAAGATAGAAGCGACTTGAACTGCGTCATAACCAAAGTGGTCTCAAGGTAGTAGCGACTTGTACCACTGTGTCATACTTTAGTTATTAATTAAATTAGGTTTCTCGTGGATGTTAAGATAGAACAATTTGTCGCACCTATGAGAGTATAATTAGAATATTTGTTGTGTATGTATGTCACAAAAGTAACTATCATAATAGTACTAGTAATGCCTGTTCAAAACCTGTCAGATAATTTTGTATTTTGAACAATGTCAAATATCAAAGTCATGACTAATTAAGTCTACTTATAAAGAGTATTTATTGTTAGTATAGTAGTTACTGACCTGGTACACGGGACGTGTACATGTTGCGGATGGCCGAATTGTTAGAATAGAACTGTGTATTAATTGTTATTTTCGTAATGTTAAATGTTCTAGGTAAATACTAAATTAAATAAATTATAATTTATCATATTTCGGATATTTATCAAAGTTTTACTTTAAAGCTGAATAGCGAGTTCGGCCTTGGTCCCCGTCAACGCGTGCTGTCGAAAGTGGCGCCGCTGTTGCATACACCGGCCGCGGCGGGGTTCTCACGACAGATAGCGAAAATAGCACGCGTTGCCGAAGACAGACCGTTACCGTACGAGAAATGTTTACGTTGCATATTTGATAAAAGTTGGAAATTCTTGTATCGAAGTTGTGCAAGTCGGATATAATAAAAGTGGTTAAAGTGACACAGCCTTTTACTTCGAAGCTCGCCGTTCTACAATAGTGAGCAAAGCGTCTCCGTTTCAGCTTGGACACAATTATATCCGCATGTCCAGATTTCCGATTTTCACAGTCAGTAATTGTAAAATGTACCTACATATTTCAAGAAAACCTTAAGAAACAGCATGGAAAAATTATCGCCAGGCTTTGATATCCGACGTGAGCTGAGTTTTTGTGGTCTTGTGTTACCGGCCGTGACAATAGTTAGAGATCTTGAATGGTTATTAAACGCAGTCGCTTACATTTGACATAGATCCGCCATCTTTAATGTATCTACAATCAGTTCTATGATATGTAGGTAGTTGGTATAGACAAGGAACACAGGTACTTAGTTGGTATAAATACGTATCATGGTATATCGTTATAAATAGTAGTTTATGTGACTGTACATAATGAAGGGTATTAAACACGAGTGTGGGTTTATGAAACGCGCCAAAGGCAAGTTTCATAATAACATCACACGAGTGTTTTAATGCCTAATTATGTACATTTACATACACTACTGTATCTAGCCACATATCATAGGCCTCCACGATGCATTCAGGAGTCGCACATTACGACAAATATATTACTCGGTAATGGCGGTAATGAAGTTTTCTGGCAGCTGTCATAGTTTTTTTTTAATTCAGAGACAAAATAGAGTTGGCCCCAACTATCATATCGTTCGATATCTTACTTACGTGCGACATTTCTCAAATTTGATGCAAATTGACAATTCATTTCGAACTAAACGTCATCTCGATTGATATTAGAATAGAGGTCAAATCAAATTTCTTTGTTTTTCAAAGATGTTCGAAATTTGAATAAATAATATTATCGAAATGGATGTTATTATTAAGCAATAATAACATTTTCACAGATAACAAATTTGTCCTAATAAAACAGTCTATTTTTATGGTGGTCATAACGTGCGGTTCTTGAACGCATCATGGAGTTTATGATATTTGGATAGATAAAATCCATTACTCATGTGAAAATTATACATTGCTATTCGGAATGGTGTCAAGGTAAATTCTTTTACGCTTTGATAACAAATAGATACTAGTGGTCGAGTAGCTGTATGCTCCCATGGGCCGGTCATTAACAAAATGGATACGCGGCCCGGTTGGTTGACATTTAAACATGAACTACCCACCCACGCTTAACGAACACGTCCAATTATAATTAATAATTTATGTGGTAAATAAAGTCGTACGACTATCAATTTTTACCTTTCAGCTACCGTTTAATGAAGAGTAAAAAATAAAAAGTTGTTATAAAGAATTACATAAAAAAGTCATATAACTACTGATAAGTTCAGTGTCAAAATACTCACATCTGTAAATTCGTAGAAAGCTAAATGACAGTCATGTGTGTAGAAAAATGCATCGATATGGCGTTCCGATCCCTGGTCATTCGCAATATAATGCAAGCAGAGACACGTATTCATAATTTCCCAACGGTATCGAGTCTCCACTGGACAGTCTCATTCAATCAAATCCATACTCGCTTTTAACACATTAGTTATTTCGATAGGAACTTAAATACTTATCGTAGGTATATGCAATTACAACAATTACTCAACTTTGCTGAAGTCAGTGACGGTATAAAGTTTATAACAAAAATGTAGGTTAGTATCGACAGCCCTGCCCGCCACTTCCGCACTGGCAGCCACTTAACGCCACTGAGCTATAGCCGGCGCGCACCGGCGCGAGCGGCGGCGCGGCGGCGGCGGCGGCGGCGCGACAACACAAAAGCTGCTGCCGCGTATTAACGCCCGAGTCATAGAGTAAATTATATATACTGAGATAGAGTCATCAGCTTCCTTTGTGTACTAGCGCCATCTATTGAGTGAGTTTCGAGTTATCTGAGTCATGTACATATGTATACATAGCAATCGCTATGCACTGTACTGTAGGTACTTTCAATACATATTATATGATTCATCTGTACCTCACACTTAACATAATAAGTGGGCTTTAAAACTAGTTATGTTTGTAGGAAGGTATAAAAAAAGACACATTTATAATTAATTATTTTTATTACATTAATTTTGGGGAATATAATTAGAACAAACGCTTACCACAGCTTGTACACACAACATTTTTTACTGCTACCATGACTTTAAAATAGTTTAAAACGAGGCAATCGTGATCCATTACACAAAGCCGGGATCGAAATCCTTCCTGGAACTTCTGTCGTCGGAATCCAAGTTAGCGTAAAGGTCAACAACGTAGAGCAGATTCGCTAATATCCATAAAGCACAGCCGAAGTAAATTTCTTATACCCGTTTGAATATCCACCACAGAAAACAAACTTGTCCATAATCCATAAAGTAAACTGTCAAACAGCACTACGCTACGCGTTCCTCTACACCGAATTGTATTAACTAAGTAGTCTTTTAGTTTTCTTTCTTCTATTGTTTTTTACATTAAAAAAATACACATTTATTACTTTCCATTTTTTTGTGGATATTAAATTTTTGTGACAATCATCATATAACTGCTTAAAATATAATAGGTGAAATCTAAAAAATAAATGAGTGGAATGGAACGGGGGTCTAATCTTAATCCGTAATGTTGCCTGTAATGATAAATTAAAATAATGCTTCATAATCTTTCACAATAACTTATAAGTATGTTTTTATTATATGTTTATTTATGGATAAAATAATAACATAAAAACAGATTTCATTTTAATAACACTAATTCAAATATTGAATTTAGCTCCGTCTATCGAGCGAGTCTCGTACTAAACGCACGCAAGTTTTAATGTATGAAATCTGTAAAGTACTGAGTGAAATGCCCCTGGCCCGAGTAACAAATGCATCGCTCCGGCGGCTTAACTCGATCCGAAGGAGAGTAGTCGTTGACGGGAAATAAAACTTCATTGAACAGATCCATTCTATATGGATGTTAGCTTATTTATCAATTTCCTTTGATTGTTTGTTAATGCTGCCCAACTGACTTCATAATTTTATAAATCGAACCACCAAAAGTTGTGATTATTTGGAGCCTGAATTTTAAGATTGTAATAGATCTTTTTTTTTCATTCCGACTACGGAAATAACATTAGTTAAATAATGATCGATACCTTAGTTCAGACTCGTACTAACTTTTCAGAAAAAGTTCTTGCAATTAAGACGTTAGTGCACAACACGATGTGCTTTAAATTACACTGGTATTTTTGGTAGCCAAATGGCAAAAAACGGAACCCTTATAGATTCGTCATGTCTGTCTGTCTGTCCGTCTGTCTGTCCGTCTGTCCGTCCGTATGTCACAGCCATTTTTTTCCGAAACTATAAGAGCTATACTGTTGAAACTTGGTAGGTAGATGTATTCTGTGAACCGCATTAAGATTTTGATGCAAAAATAAAAAAATAATAATAAATATTGGGGGCTCCCCATACTTAGAACAGAAACTCAATTTTTTTTTTCATCAAACACATACGTGTGGGGTATCTATGGATAGGTATTCAAAAATGATATCGAGGTTTCTAAAACATTTTTTTTCTAAACCGAATAGTTTGCGTGACAGACGCTTCCAAAGTGGAAAAAAGTTGCCCCCCCCCCCCCCTCTAACTTCTAAAATAAGAAAATGAAAAATCTAAAAAAAATCATATGATGTACATTACTATAAAAACTACCAACGAAAATTGTTTTGAACGAGATCTAGTAAGTAGTTTTTTTTAATACCTATTAATACCTAACTTTGCACCTAATTTATATGGGGCGCTATACATACCAGGTGCAAACTTAACTTAACCACCTAGGGATGGAAAGTGTTTGTACGGAACTCTCGGTGCGCGAGTCTGACTCGCACTTGGCCGGTTTTTTAATTAGTACGAGTGTGAACTAAGGTATCGATGTGTACATACATAAGATGTAACCATCTTTATCGAGCTTTTCAAAAGAAGGATGATGTATTATTTTATCAATTTATACAGCGTGTATATTTGATATTACCGCAAACTTTACGGGGTCTTAGTATAGGCATTTATTAATATATATCACCGTAAATTATTTAAAAAATCGAAGTTTTTTTTCCCATATAAAATAATTCAGCACGCAATGTATTTTTTATTTTTATAAATTTCATTTTTAAATAAAACAATTTAAACGGATTATATCGCGTATATTAATTATTTGAGCCTCCCTGACGTTTCAGTACCTTTACAGATACCGTTATCAAAGATTGACTGAGAAAAACACAATTTTTCTCTGTCAAAGTTACATTTGTGCAAACTACCCATTTTGTAAATATTAATTTAAAAATAAAGGTGTTCATACATGCCAGATGGGCCTAATGTGTAAAGACAGTTACACATGTGCCAGAAGGGCATTTATTATTTATTTAAAATATCTACCAGCGGTTCACTAAAGGCTTACTGAGGAGAAAGAACCGCCAAATAAAACTCCCAGATTGCCTTATTTATTACTATAAAATACTTTTAAACAAAAACTCTACATATACTACTTTTGACACTAATTTGTTTTACACCGTTCGAGGCCCAAGGTTTCCAGTCTTGTGTCTTGCTTGATCCTTGATAAGATGTACAACAGGATCCCAAGCCGGTGGTAATGACAAACCATCTTCTCTATTGAAATTGGGATATTTTTTGATTTCAATAGCCTCGCGCAACATTCTGGGAAAATATCGTTTCTCTCTGGCAAGGATTGAAGTGTTATCAAACTTAATTGAATGGTTTGGTTTGTCCATGACATGCTCGCAGACTGCAGACCTGTTGCAACATGGACAAACCAAACCATTCAATTAAGTTTGATAACACTTCAATCCTTGCCAGAGAGAAACGATATTTTCCCAGAATGTTGCGCGAAGCTATTGAAATCAAAAAATATCCCAATTTCAATAGAGAAGATGGTTTGTCATTACCACCGGCTTGGGATCCTGTTGTACATCTTATCAAGGATCAAGCAAGACACAAGACTGGAAACCTTGGGCCTCGAACGGTGTAAAACAAATTAGTGTCAAAAGTAGTATATGTAGAGTTTTTGTTTAAAAGTATTTTATAGTAATAAATAAGGCAATCTGGGAGTTTTCTTTGGCGGTTCTTTCTCCTCAGTAAGCCTTTAGTGAACCGCTGGTAGATATTTTAAATAAATAATAAATGCCCTTCTGGCACATGTGTAACTGTCTTTACACATTAGGCCCATCTGGCATGTATGAACACCTTTATTTTTAAATTAATATTTACAAAATGGGTAGTTTGCACAAATGTAACTTTGACAGAGAAAAATTGTGTTTTTCTCAGTCAACCTTTGACAACGGTATCTGTAAAGGTACTGAAACGTCAGGGAGGCTCAAATAATTAATATACGCGATATACTCCGTTTAAATTGTTTTATTTAAATGTGTGACAGTCGCGGAAACCGAAGAAAATATTAAATTTCATTTTTATTTATAAATATACTGCTTTATCATAATTTACATTATATCCTTGCAGTATCTCCACGAAATAGCATATTATGTTAACAGTCGGTAATATCAAGACGTGATCTGAATATGCTAAACTCACTTCAAGCTATATGTACTATCGGCTGCAAAATTGCATGGACCCCCTTGAGGCGATAATGGCTTGGACGGCTGTAGGCAAGGTTTGCAGTTAACAAACTAGATGGCGTCTTTGTGTCCAAAGCTGTCGATTTTAATGGCATAATTGAATATAATAGGCTTATAGTCAATAAAAATCTTCTACTATTTAATAATCTAACCGGACAAATTAAAATATACATTTATCATCAAATTGAAAATAGCTTACACCGAAACCGTCCGTCCACCCGTCTTTTTAACTGGCAACCCAGTTCGTTTAACTATGTTGCCCTTCTAAAACCGCTCGCGTTATTTCAAAGAAACCCATCGTTACAGATTCTTTTGACGCCATTTTATACAAAGTAAGTTCGTAATTATAAAATTACGAATGTTTTTATCCACGGTTTCACGGTTTTATAAACATATGCCAAAAAATTATCAGGAATGAATATGAAGTTTACGTAGTTTATACACAAGAGGTGTGATTTAATAAAACTTCAATTAAATCACAGAAAATTAAATGTAAAGGAAATTTAATTATTTAGGCAATATGCGGGGTTATCGTAAGAGTAAGTCATGTTTATCATTACTCTTGTCTTAAAAAAAGACACGACATGAGTAATAGACACTAATTCGTGTCATTTATTTGTATAAAGCTTTCAAACCAAATAATACCTACCAATTTCATGGTTATGAGGTTTTTATCAAAAAGAAAACATAGGCTCTCAAATTAAACATATACCTAGGTAATTTATGTTTGTGCTTAAGATGTTTGGAACACTACAATTGGAATAATACAAATGTGGAAATCAAAATGTTATGTTACATCATCATTTTTAATATAAAAACATAACACGATATTTATGCAGATATTCGTATGAAAATATTGAGTGTTAAATCAGTTAGGATTCTACAATCAACAATTTAAAACATGACCTGAATTCATAGGTATAGGGATCAATCTAATTGTATAATATAGCCTTAAACTCATGTCAAACTCTAAACAGTTAAACAAACTTTTTAATCACTGGGGTTTATAGTCGCAAAGTCAAAATAATTTATTTCAGACAGTGGTCCATAATATGTTAGTTACATTTACAGAAAACCCCACCAGAACGGGCGCGATTTTTGTTACTATAAAATTAACTAAACAGGACTAATAGATCTACAATAATAAAACAACTAAAAATCATAGTTTCTTTATTACTTACACAGCATGTTTTTTGTTTCATGTAATTCAAGGGAAAAACAATACCACTACTTAACGTTTTGTTGAAGGTAAAAAGCTTAATTATTCGTTTCTGAAATCAGAAAGAGGATTGAAGCTTCACCTTAATCAAAACAACATTTGTTTATTTTATTAGTGAATCAATTTTAAAGACAAAACTGAGACCGGGTTATATAAATAGTTATATTTCGATTTTAGTGTTTTAAACGCTTTTGCTTGTCATTTATCAATTAGCTATAGAAAATTCTCGTGATGTAAAAATATTGTAATAAACTCAATACCTATCACAAAATGGTGTAAAAATATTAAACATGGTTTTTCACTCTTTTTGTTATATTAGAAGCAATTATCATGTTCATGTTCATAATAAATACTAAAAATATATATATATATATATATATATATATATATTTTTCGATTTCAAACAATAATGAATAATGTAGCATGTTGCAGAATTAAAAAAATATTGTTTTATTTACTAATGTAACCCGGTCTCCGCTAATTGCCATCTTTTGCATTAATAACTAGTATAGCCACCATTTTTGTCTATAACGGCTTGCAAGCGGGAAGGCATCGATTCTATTAAATGTTCACACAGTCCCGAACCACGAATACTATCCCATATTGTAGCACAGTGCGTCTCCAATATTTCTGAGGTTCGCTCATTTCGGTTATCCCAACGTTGAACGATAACACCCCATAAATTTTCTATGGGATTTAAATCAGGTGATCTAGCGGGCCACGACACGACATTTATATCTTTGTGCTGGCGAAACCACTCACGCACATTTTGCGAACGATGTATAGGACAGTTATCTTGAACAAACGTAATTAGTGGTAATTCTCCTTCTGGATAGACATTCCTAACAGTTGGTAACATGATTTCTTCCAGCACATTTAAATAGTCACCACTTTTCGCCCTACTCGGCACTCGGACCAATTCTCCCGGATCAGCCGCACTCATCCAACCCCACATGTTCACAGTTATACGACCTGATTCCATATTAGGCACTACGTGGTCAGCGTCATACCGAGTGTTGTCGCGACGCCATAAGCTTAGACGTCCATGTTGACTCGATTTAAATGTTTTTTCATCGGTAAAGATGACATTGCTCCAATCATCATTTAAGTGCTCCCGGGCGAACTTTAATCTCTCTTCTTTGTGATGTGGGGTTAGCAAAGGTTTGACTGCATGCCTACGATGATGCAATCCTTCACTATGAAGGACACGACGAATAGTATCCACACTTGAGTCACATAAACGGGCGTAATGTCTTATTGGTTGAAAGCCGTTTGCTTCATACTCCCGTACTAACATTTCACGCTGCTGTGCATCAATCAGCCGTGGTCGACCACTTCTTTGGCGGTGCAATAATGACCCTTCTTCTCCGAATCTCCGCACCCATAAAGCTACCGTTTTTTTCTGCAACAAAATTTAGGAATATATTATAATAATTGATAAAATATAAAACAGATATCGTTCAAATATAATTATTATGTTTGTATTATATATAAAAATATACTTCGAACCTTAAAACAACTACTTACATTTACACCGGTTTCTCTGGCAATTTCTGCCATATTTTTGCCTTCATTATGCAAGGCAATGATCTGTGACCTTTTCACTAAATCGATATTGCAATGAGAACTCATTTTAATATTCGATAAGTAATAAAAAGCAATAATAAAAGACAATCAAATCAACGGAACTAGCTACTGTTAGCGGACGAACTGTTTTGTAATAAAAACTGGAACGGTATATATTTGATGTTCTAAATCTACCCTCTAAGTAACTATGAGTGTAAGTATGCCAATAGATAATAGTTGCCCATTTCAACAAGAATACCAAATGAATTTACTTACTATTCATTTAATTTGTATTTGTTTAAAATTGCAATTATTTTTTGATAACACTAAAAAATAGATAAGATTTCTTTATCTATTGTTTATTTTAAGTCTTAGTTTTAATTTTTACTTTAAGGCTTTATTTAAGCTTTTCCTTTGCTATTACAAATTGTTATTTACATTAAAAAAGTATTAGTACTAAACAAAATTCTTGTTTTTCTTGTAAACTAAAGTTATTCTGAGTATGGTAATGAATTTCGTCAGCTTTCATTAAGTCTCGCTGGCTTGGAGGTTGAATACATCTGTCTCGATGTCGGAGGGTCCATGTTCAAATCTTCGCAATAATTATGAAGAAATACAATGTTTTTGGATGTTGTGTGAATCTTCGTTGGTAGATTAAAATATGATTTGTATTTATTCATCCTTACAAAATAACATAAATGGCCGAAGTATAGCATTCTATAATTTCTGGATGTTGGACAAGAAAGAACGACCATAATAATAATATCATGTCAGTTAAATATTGGATTTGCGGGAGAAAACATATTTTATTTTATATTTGGTTTTTATCAGTGCCATCTAGTGGGATCTTATTAAACTAATGAAGTACGTGACATAGCTCAACCGTCTTGACTGGCTTCAAAGCATTCGCGTTTAAAAAGGGGTATGCACTTTTGCTGCCGATAGTACCTAGTTATAAGTCACTCCCGCTAAACTCTTTCACGTATTATACCTGACTTTTCAATTGGAATTTATTTTCGCAGCAGGTTAGATCGTCTAAGAAAAGTTGTACTGAACACCTCCTTGGCGCGGCGTGCGGCGGGACGTGAACACGTGACCGAATGTGCGGGACGTGTTACATTACCCACGAGTATAGGTGGCTATCGTTTGCGCCCCATTTCGGCTATTGGCTGAGCGGTGTAGGTTAAACTGTACTGAGCGACAAACTGAACTTTACTTATAAAACTTGATTACATAAAAACACGTCTTATATGTTATTATGTGGGTACTTTTAGTATAAGACGGTATGACTTGCCAAGTTCTAGGTCAACAAAAAATACCCTATAGGTACATTTTGATTCCTTTGAGAGTGTTGAAATATACGTTTTTTGCGGCATAAACGGCCGTATATCTTTTTTGCTTTATCGTCGAAGTTATTCACAGCTGTACGAGACTGTATACCTGAGTGAACAGGGTGGAACAGATCGAGGGGTTTAAGCACACAGGAAATTGTCCAGGCTGAGTACTTGAATTCACACCAATAAACTATATACATATTTCTATCCGTTTTTGAGATACAGTTTGTTAAGCGTTAGTGAATCTGCACGTATCAACCCTAGCAACTTTTGAACAGTTTTTCTTTTACCGTTATGTTGGCATGATACATACACATACATCATACCAAATTTCAGCTTTCTAGTACTAATGATCACGGAGCTAAGCCGCGGACGGACAGACGGACATGGCGAAACTATAAGGGTTCCTAATTGAGTGCGGAACCCTAAAAAGGTGAAAATTACAGTAGCAGGGTTTCGTCATAAGCTATATAATTATGGCAACAATTTTGCAACCAATCGCAACCGCACTATAATGACACCACCAACTCACGTTTATTTTTATAAGTTTAGTTTTAGCCCAGAGCTTTTGTGGAAATTCAAAACTTAGTAAGTAACTTTAAGAAGTACGAAGGATTTCAATGTTTACAAGTTTGAGCAGGTCGTTGGTGAATCAGTTACGTCGATTTAAAGCCAGACCAGAAATATATGAGGATGCGCCATATTGCGGAATTGCACTGGAACTATTTCTTACACTGGCAATACCTAATTCTTGATGGTTTGTCAACAATGTCAATGAAATACGTGCGTGCGTGCGACGTACGTGCGATAGCGCGCGTTCCTCAAACCAACTCTGCGCGACCACTTTCTCAATCACTTGGTATCCTGACACTGCCATCGCTGTTGATTCTGCAGGTGGCAGTAATCGCACGAGAGGAGGTGGATGCAAATCCTAAGGATAACACCCCGCGAAGATATGAGACACGCGGCGCTCGGGTAAGTAATATAAGATATAAGAACTTATGCTATAATATTCATATTATATACGCTCATATTGTATAAGCTTGTTTTGTATACCGTTCAAGGTGTATAACGAACGTTGGATATAACATCAAAATATCTATTTTTGTTAAGTATAACGTTATTTAAGTATAATATCATTGTATATAACGATCATAACGTATAACGTTCATAATATCTCAGATTTATAATGTATATTACTCAATACATCTAACACCAAAATGCATAATGCTCGTATAGAATAACCGCCTGCACATCAATTGTGTACATACTTATGCAATAGTTCGCTGTAAAATTTTAATATATGTACCTCCATGCAAGCAAGCATTTTAACGCTCCGCTATCCATGCTCATAAAACAAACCTAACCTAACCTACAGTTTTCGGTTTTTGACCCATATTCCATTTGGTCGCAGTTCTTCCAAACGGTATACTCGTATTCGCCAGAATTTCATCTGCCATTATAAATTGTGTACATACTTATGCAATAGTTCGCTGTTAAATTTTAATATACCTCCATGCAAGGAAGCATTTTGACGCTCCGCTCGCTTCGCTCGCTCCGCTATCCATGGTCATAAAACAAACCTAACCTAACCTACAGTTTTCGGTTTTTGACCCATATTCTATTTTATCACAGTTCTTCCAAACGGTATACTCTTACTTGCCAGAATTTCATCAGCCATTATCAATTGTGAACATACGTATATCGTATGCAATAGTTCGCTGTTAAATTTTAATGTAGGTACCTCCATGCAAGCAAGCATTTTGACGCTCCGCTCGCTTTGCTCGCTCCGCTATCCATGGTCATAAAACAAACCTAACCTAACCTACAGTTATCGGTTTTTGACCCATGTTCCATTTTAGGGGCATAGGGGTAGCAGTTGTAACCTATTTAGTATATCATGCGCTATTATATTTTCTAATCATTATACTAAAAGAAAGTATATACTATGATCGATATAGGTTATGTATGTTATATCAACTGAATTTAGAGTATTTGAGTGTTATATAAAAAATTATTCTACAACATGAGTATTATGCTAATTGACCGTTATTCCTAATAAAAATATTGATTTTGATGTTATAGCAAAAGTTTATTATATCTTGTCAACGTTATTAATATGAAATTATATATTATGTAGTTATATCTCATGGGACGCACCCGCGGCGCTCGCGTCGGAAAGTAACCCCCGTGCCGCATAGACTCGCGAAGTCTGATAAACTAGCACACATCATGGGTCGCAAAGTGTACAACCACCTCCCAAGGGACATTGTTACTGCACAAAGTGCATCCATATTTAAATTAAAACTCAAAAACTGGCTTCTCGAGCAGACGTTCTACGATCACAAGGAACTATTTAATCGTTGAAGAATTGATTATTATACAATAATATTGTACTTGACATGTAATTTTATATTATTAATAAATAATGATTATGATTATGATTAATGATATGGTGATTTCTTTAAAAGACAAATATTTAAAAATATCTAAAGAAAATGCCGATAACCATTGACAGTAGTGATCGTAATATTATAAATAAAGTGTACACGTGTTTACTGCACGAAAACAGTCAGGAAAAGAGTGCATTCCATTTAATGATATTAAGAGGAACTGACAGTTAATTAAACTAATGTCATTATAGTGGGGTTGCGATTGGTTGCAAAATTGTTGCCATATAAATCTTATAAATAGCGCCCTCTTGACAATCCTCATATATTTCTGGTCAGAATTTATTTATTTGTGTAAACAAGAGTACAATTAGATCTTATAATTAAAAAAATAGTCCATTTCTTGTTTTACCATTATATGGCGTACAAATATTAAATTTTAATACCAAAATATGTCCTTAAACTAATGAAACAATACAAGAAAATAATAACAATAATAATACAATTCATAATAGATCATTCTCAATAATTAAATTTACATGATGTCAATAATAAAGATCAATTTCAAAAATATATAATAAAATCTGCTTTATATGTCACTCTTCTCTACTAATATATTTATTATTAATTAATACTAAAAAATTACCAATCCTCATAATTTTATTATAACTTACAATTTGCCATAAACTCTTCCACAGAATTATAACAAGAGTCTAAAAGATGGTCAAATAATGCATCCTGAAATGATTTAAAAGGCAATTATTTGAACTTGTCTGTAAATGTATTGAATATTTTTATTGCCATACAGTATACATTATTCCTCGAGAGACCTAGGTTTGTCTTCGGCATATAAAGTTTGTTTCTATGGGTGCCTCTTTTTGACTTCAACGTCATTGTTTTGAAACATTGTGGATGTTTTTTGACGAACATACACATTTCATAGATATACATTGATGGCAATGTCAATTTTTTTTTGCACTGGAATAGAGGCCTACAGTGATCTGACAATCCTGCACGTGTTAAAGCCCATATACATTTTTTTTGTGTTTTAAATATTATATTGGCATCCACCGAATTACCCCATAGTATAAGTCCGTATCTCATAAGAGATGATACATAACCGTGGTAAGCCGATAGAGCGGCTGCCTCCGAAACCACATTTCGAACACGATATATAACATACTAGCTGTGCCCCGCGGTGTTACCCTCTCATTCCACGGGAACACTAAATTTATTCGGGATGAAAAGTATCCTATGTCCTTTCCCGGGTCTCAAACTATCTCCATACCGAATTTCATCTAAGTCGGTTCAGCGGTTTAAGCGTGAAGAGGTAACAGACAGACAGACAGACAGACAGACAGACAGACAGACACACTTTCGCATTTATAATATTAGTATGGAAAGTATGGATACAAAGCGATCTAACTTACATCGTAAACTATCAATATATGGCGTGTGGGATCCTCGCGAAAAAAGTATGCGCTGATGATTGAGAGAGTGCAGCGAAAATTTGCAAGGTTCCTGTACAAAAAGTACCATGGATATTACCCAACTCTATACCCTTCGTTGTTTGTTACTGGGATGGTCGGGCTGGACACCCTTCAACTAAGACGCAAAGTCTCAACGCTTACCCATTACAGTACCTCTACCATGAGTTGCTTTCGAAAACTGTCGACACGCTGACTATCGTCGCTTGCGAGGAAACGCAATTCGAATAGAGTTACTCCTACACACGTAAATTGCGGTAGTGTGAGTGTATGAGACACTCGCCAACGTTTATTCTAACTTCACACCGAATCAATCTGTCTCTTTCTAACTAAACTTAAGAGAATGAGGAAGATTCATAGCGGCCAAAATAAAACATGGCGGATTTACGGTAGCGAGTATCGTTTACGTGACGTGACAATGTCGGCACCATGAGATTCAAATTTGACAGGTTCACCTCGAAACTATCGAAAATTACGCTCACGACTGTAGTTATAACTCTCACTGCCAAATCGAAGGGTGAAATCATATTAGATTTTTTGTTTTATAATGTTTTTCAATTATTAGTGATACAAATAATGTCTGCAAGACATTTTTAGAGTAAAATATGTCAGCGAAGCCTAAAATAATATGAAGAATAACCACGCTGCAAGTTATGTAAAAAGTGTAATCCGCTATGTGAAAAGTGAACGTTTTAGTGAAAGATGTGCCCTGAACACCCGAATACAATGTGACTGAGTCAACGAAAGTGAAGGCGAAATTCCGGCTTGAGGATGCAAGCATACAGTTGCTTTTTGGATGTGGGTCCGTCGTCGGTCCGAGGAGCCTTCATGCACTTCTATACAGTGCTAGTGGAAAAAGTTTACTCTGTCTACAGTGACAGCTGTGAAAGTAAAGGGATTACTCAGAAAAACATTAAAGGGACTTACTTCCCTTACAGTACAGACCACTGCACGTATATATTATTATTATGAATTCATTTCAGAAGCAAAAATGAGGACAATTGACAACTGCGAATTGAATCAACATGATTACAAACATACTGGTATTATGCAATATTGATTGCACTGCTTTATCATTGATAAACAAAAATAAGCCAAAGTAGTGTTAAAAGAAGTTTATTCAGTCTTTCTGCTAGAGTGCAAAAGTCATTTGTATTTTGAACACAATGATTGTGATTCTCTGTGATGCATGTAAATTTTTAATATGTATACTTTACTCTTGTTAATATGGTTTGGATTTGAGTGTGTTGAGTGTGACTGCACAAACATTGGTGTGGTGCTCTTAAAAAAAAAGGCCTCCGATTTCTTACAGGGTGTCCACATGTAGCTGTTACTCACAGATCCATGTTTGTAGAACACAAAATTATGACAGTTGTTTCCTTATATTTGTACTGTGTCTGCTTGTATGTATTTAAAAATAAAGACCAACTAAAAGTCTCTAGACAAAACACATACAAACTCCTAAGAAATAAAAATGAATTTTTAGTACCCAAGAGTAATTTTAAATATTTTGACAAAACTAAGCTGAACTGCAATTAGAACTTATAATAAATTGGACATTAGTATTAAGGAATGTAGTAGCTACAGAGTATTTGAACGAAAATTGAGAGATTATTTTACAAGTAGACCATTCTATTCAATTAAGGAATTTTATGCTAGAGCGCTAGATTAATTTTAAATAAGTATTCAATGTCATTATTTTAATTTTCATTCAAATACGACATGTGTATAATTAAATTTATTTTGTTATCAATAATGAATTGATTTTACTTGACGCTGTATTTATTTTAATTGAGTATTTTTTTACTTTTACTTCTATTTTATACTTGTATTTGCACGCATTTAAGTATGTTTTATTGCAAATAAATTATTGATTGATTGTTATCTTAAATTTTATATGTTAAGAGGCCTTATACATTATTAAATGTACAATTTTTCATATAACAAATATATTGATAATTTCAACAAACTATTTAATGTCAATAATACTTTTCCCTGAGTTCTAGATAGTAACAAAGCTATTTCACATTTTTATCGTGTAAAGTCGAATATAAGTTGAAAACACCACTTTGCTATATGAATTTTGTCAATCTTGAGTACTTTTTGGGAAAAAATTATCAATGAAAAATTCAAACTGTAGGTTTCAAATATATCAGTTCTAACTAAGTAATAACATCAATATATTAAGAAACATGTTTGATCATAGCAAAAAATCCTTAAATAGAGGGCAAAATCAAATCAGATTTTAATTTTTTTACCTTGCTGTAGTGAGTAGATTCCTTCACTCGCTCAGCTTTCAACTTCAACACTAATAACAACTTTTAAGGCTTGCACGTCAATAACTATTACTCATTAAGTTCATGTCTTTTAATTTTTTATGATGAACCTTTTGAACGCCAAGCTGTGAAACTATTTAACGTGCCACTGAAGTCACTACAAAACATAAAGAAGTGCTCCAAAAGTAGTTGTAGCCTTTTTAATTACAAAGTTTTTGATTGAAATTTGGACGACTGTGGCCGACATGGCATCAGTGGCACGATTTGTAATTGACAGCCACAGCCGTCTTTCACAGGCTATATATGACATGTGTATGTACAGTCGCCATCAGATATATCGCAACATACAAGGCGTTCATAAATATGTGAACATGTACTGTAACGCCCAGTCAATAAGGGTCGTGTTCACATATTTATGAACGCCTTATATGCTGCGATATTACTGATGGCGACTGTACCTAGTTTGCCCAAATGTAAGTTTGGCAGAGAAAAATTGTTTTTTCTCAGCTAACCACAGCAGTACGGTACTGGAAAGTTGCCATAGGTAGCCAACACGTCAGGAAGACTCAAATAAAGAATATACATGATATAATCCGTTTAAACTGTTTTATTCATATAATTCCATGTTTTTAAATTTTTTGATTTCTCTTGCAACATGATAACATCTTTAGTATGTAAGCACATGTTAATAGAAACGCTTCTAATAAACGTTGTTATCTTTACAACTCAAAAAAATTAAAATACTTTTTTTAATTTCTACCAACAGGATATTATACATTACATTCAGTAATCAATTACTTAATCAAACATATACTTAAATGGTTTATATAGGTCACTATAAAATTATACTAAACAACAAAGGTTTCTTTTCAATTAAATGCACAGTATTTTGGAGCACTGGAATTGTTTAAAATTCTCATTGCTATCTGAAACATTACTGTCGGAGTCAGTAACCCTTAATGATGAGGAAGGCAGGCGACGAATGACCCGTTCAAAACAAGACATATCACGATGTGATTTTTCAATTTTCATCATCAAGTACAATTTTTCTCTTAGCCGTTTTGACAACTCCTGACTCAGATCTTTTTGGATGGCATAGAAAAATCTTGAAAGGTGATGTGTGTAACGACAAGTGGTAGTTGCTTTCATTAGCATTGTGGTAATACTTAGATTTTGGTATATTGTCTGCACAGCCTTGCTTCTATAATGATTGTCTTTTGTTGTTACTCGAACAGTCTTCTGCAGGTATTAGAGGATTTTTGATAGATTCATCTTGAGTTTTTGGCAATTCTGAAAAAATAAATATTCAAGATAAGTAACATAATTTAAGTGTAAACATAAAAATTATAATTATATTATTAGACTTTTAGGGTTCCGTACCCAAAGGGTAAAAACGGGACCCTATTACTGAGACTTCGCTGTCCGTCCGTCTGTCACCAGGCTGTATCTCAAGAACGGTGATAGCTAGATGGTTGAAATTTTCACAGATGATGTATTTCTATTGCCGCTATAACAACAAATACTAAAAATAAAATAGAATAAATATTTAAGGGGGGCTCCCATACACCAAACTTGTAATAGATTATGGTACGGAACCCTTCATGCGTGAGTCGGACTCGCACTTGCCCAGTTATTGTAAAATTAGATATCATACCTGGAGGCTCAATTATTTATAGCACCATTCTGTGACAAGGACAATTTCTCGATGAGATCCAGTATCAGGCAGCCGCCTCTTGCAATCATCTTGACGGTGAAATTAACTTGGAACAGCCTCATCTGTAAGAAATATCTTCTGACTAAAGCCCTTTTTGTACTTCATGTAGTTATTTGGGTTTTTTTCCATCTGAAATTTAACATAACTGATATACCAACTATCTTATACCATATTCTAATATTATATTTATAACAAAACAGCACATAAAATTATAAAGAACATAGATAAGCTAAACAACATAATATATAAATGTTTGTAATTCCCGAGTGACGTGTTGTAATTTTGTAAACAATATAGGGTTTAATAAATCTAAGGCCACATCCAATAGGTTAGGAATTAAAGATGTTATTTTGTTTTGATTTAAGTATACTGATAGTTCTATCCACTAGCTCGAACGTAAAAAAATAATTGTTACTTACGTGTGATTGAGTGTGATCTTCACACATAAATACATTAATGTGATAGAATGGCATTCGGATCTCCCCGTAGCCACATTTTTCGTCTTTTGCGTTTCGCCGGTAAGAAACAAACAGTTCTGTGGAGTATTTATAGATGTATTTGTACATTGTGGCACTACACACCAAAAAAACACTGCCTTTATACCATTGTATCCAAATTTTTTGAATAAAGTCGATGAATCTCACTTTTCTATTTATGGATGTGACGTCACGCATGTCAAGATTGTGAATGTCAATTGTCAGTGACTGGCGCGCGGCGCCATTAAAACCCGTTCGAGACCTTCCGATCCGATCAGATTTATCGGAAGAAAAGTCCTAACAATTGCACTACACATTATCCGATTTCTTTCGATAAATCGGACAATTGCACTACACATTATCCAATTGCTTCCGATCCGATTAAAACCCGCTCCAGACCTTCCGATCCGATCCGATTTATCGGAAGCAATCGGATAATGTATACATAGTGCAATAGGCTAGTAGACTCAGTTTTGAAATGTATTTGAAATGGTTAATAATGATCTTACTAGCTCTAAAAAAAGTCTTGTATATTTGTGAAAACTAGAAAGCTAAATTTTATCAATTGAATGTTAGAAATTTCATGAACAGTCAAAAACGCCGTCCGCCATTTTTTCCTTTTGCTAATCTGTGGTGTGACGTAGAATTACCTGTAAATATTGGAAATTCGACCGTCGTATAGTGCCATTCCGCTCACTCCAATATATTTTGACAGGAGATCGAGAGGGACGGCACTATTCGAAGTCGTCAAAGTAGACTTTCAGTTTTGTTTACATGACCGATGACGTCACTATCATAAGCCAACATGGCGGTCAGCGTTTTAAGCATTTCAAAATACAGATTGAAAACCATATTTTCAAATTCAATTTTTTCAGCCATCTTTCACTTTTATGAATTGAAAAATATAATATTTAGGTTTCCTTTGCTAAATACTATACGGAATATTATAAACGTTAGTTTATTACAATTTGATATGAGTCAACTAGCCTATTGTCCGATTTATCGGAAGAAATCGGAACCCGTTCCAGACCTTCCAATCCGTTCCAATTTATCGGAAGAAATGTCCTGAAGCCTGCTCCAGACCTTCCGATCCGATCCGATTTATCGGAAGAAATGTCCTAACAATTGCACTACACATTATCCGATTTCTTCCGACAAATCGGACAATTGCACTACACACTGTCCGATTGATTCCGATAAATTGGATCGGATCGGAAGGTCTGGAGCGGGTTTAACAATTGCACTACACATTATCCGATTTCTTCCGATAAATCGGACAATTGCACTGCACATTATCCGATTTGTTCCGATAAATCGGATCGGATCGGAAGGTCTGGAACGGGTTTTAGAGTAAGGAAAATTCAATAGAGCTCGTGTTACTTAGTAGAAACCTACGATTATATCTGTGTCTCTGCAAAGCACGTCAATTTTCCGCAAGAAAAAACGAGACGACAGATACTTTGTGACGACGATTTTTGTCAACACGTCGACTACAAAGAAAAAAAACCCATGAGTCAAAGTTTTGGTTGTTAGTGACGCCCAAATAGATTTATCGATGCGACATCGATAAGACTACTATTATATTATATCACTACATAGTAAAAAACAAAGTCGCTTCGAGCTGTCTGTCTGTCTGTCCCTATGTATGCTTACATCTTTAAAACCACGCAGTGCATTTTGATGCGGTTTTTTTAATAGATAGAGTGACTCAAAAGGATGGTTTATTACATAGATTTTGGAAGATAGGGCGTTGAAGACCTCACACCGTTCAAGCCTAAACGTCACAAAGGCCTCTGTCTGTCCAAAAGGCCAGTCTGTCAAGATGTTTATGCTACCATATAAAGTAGGGGAGTAAGCAGATGATAATGACATCACTGACGATTATCTACAATTTTTTTCGCATTAACTCGCTATGCTTTGACTTAAATCTTTATTGAATCTTCCGCAAAGATAGCATTCCATAAGCTTGGAACCCTTTTCAAGGTGAGGCTGAATTGAATCGCAAAACTCAATCTTGGAGATTTTTTATAATGCTCTGTTTTTTATCTTTGCACTAAGAAAATTGTAATAAAATCCAAGTGAACCAAAGCGATAACAATAAAATAAACCCGCGTATTTATTTTAATATTATATTCTATATTACAGGATTAAAGTTAAGCATAAGAAGTTATTTTTATGGATAAATCAATTTATTGACATTAATTGTCAAAATTTCATATTTGTAAAGGTGAAAATTAATATAGACATAAATTCAAGTGTACAAATGCAATACTCTCTGCATCGTGTACACTTGAATTTATTTTTCTGTAATTATGTGAAGAAATGTAAGAAAATACATAAAATAACCGAAATCTACGACAACTATGCATGCATAGAGCTGTAGGTAGTCTTCAACACGGATAGTGAGAAAAATTAACTGTTAATAATGTTAAGCTCAACCTCATTACTTTTATTTTAATTAGACACTAGACTAAAGTAACCTTTCCATTGTGTCACAGTGATTACGTCCTTTTTCTAAGTGCAATAGAGAAAAGTAATAAAATTGTAGTCTTAAAAATATGAAGTGTTGTCAAATCTTAGCAACTATAATTATAATGATAAATTTTTCGATATCGATAAATCTATTTGGGCGTCGCTTACAACAACAAAAAAGACACATGTGCTGAACACGTCCTTGAATTTGACGTGTTGACAGACATTCTGTCGTCTCGTTTTATCTTGCGGACACTTGCTGTGCTACACAGAGATAGCAATAAGGTCGTAGGTTTCTACTTAGTAACACGAACCCTATTGATATTTCCTTACTCTAAGGGCTAATATTATTCTTACTCAGCCATGTCAATATAGTTAGAAAGAGACGGATTCATTTGATGTGAAGTTAGGTGTATTTGCGTGACGTATTTTACTACACGTACTTTCGAATCGAGTTCACGTTAGCGAGCTCATACGACTCATGGTGCCGACCGCTTCTGGTAGTTCTATAAGGATCCGCTAGAGGCGCCGTAAAAGTTTTCCATACAAATCCGTCACGCATTCGCTAGCGAGTACGGTATTTGTAAACTCATGGTAGAGCTACTGCTTACTTTTGCGTCACAAAATCGACAACCCCTCTACTTTATGCGAGTTTAGTTTTTTTGTGCCTGACAAATTTACCAGTGCAGTGAGCCGCAGAGGAAGGCGCACGCGCAACCTCCTCGCTACTACACACAAAACTCATACTCTGCATGCTCGCAACGCCCCGACACAAAGAGCCATTGCTTTATTAAACGAGTTCCTTGCGCAAGTCCAGGATGCTGATATATTTGCAGACTCATGGCTGACACTTAAACGTAACATTATCATATTTGCAAACAATTGTAACAATAATTGCTTATAAGATGTTAAGGTTTTAAAGTCCAATGTGTAATTTATAGTTATGTTTTTAGTTAAGTATTTGTTATACACAACTATAGTGTAATTTATAGTTATGTTATCTTGCGGGCACTTTGGCTTGACTGTAAGCCCGTAAGACATTTTTATAAATAAATAAATAAAATAAATATGGTTTTTCCAGTTACAGAAACAATCAATGGTTAAGCCTAAAAATGATGTGGATTGTACTGCTTCTATTATATTGTCTTGATATTTAATTTCTATAGGGACATTTTTACTTCTGTATGTCTGGAATTTTATCAGTTTTGTTTTACTAACATTAATACGTAAATTATTGTTCTTTAACCATGCTATGATGTCTATAAGAGCCTTATTAATCTTATCCTGGAAATGTACATCATCATCATCTTTTATTACAAGCGTTGTGTCGTCTGCAAATAGTATACATTTGTGGTCTATGGCATTTGGCAAATCATTTATGTAGAGCAAAAACAATAATGGGCCTAGAATACTACCCTGTGGTACTCCAGACCCGTTATGTTTGTAGCCCGATTTGTACACTATTTTGTTTTTTCCAAGGACTCTTGTAATTTCTATACATTGTTGTCTGTTTCTTAGATAACTAGCAATCCAATCCCATGCTGGGCCTCTTACACCATATCTGTACAATTTATGTATTAAAATGTCATGGTCCACAAAGTCAAACGCTTTGCTCATGTCTAGAAATACGGCTACTATTGGTACTTGTTTATCTAGATTTTCTGTAACTTCTTTTATCAAATGGAAACAAGCTAGAGATGTTGAACTATTTTTCCTAAATCCGAATTGGTTGTTAACTAAAATATAGTTTTTTGTTATAAAACTCATTAATTTATCATACATGACCTTCTCGAAAATCTTTGAAAAAACAGGTATTAAGGTAATAGGTCTGTAATTGTTTAAATCAGACTTGGAACCTTTTTTATGTAGCGGTTTAACAACAGAAGACTTTAGCCGCTCCGGAAATAAACCCTGGACAAATGAAATATTAATAATATGTGTAAGGGGCGGTGTCAAAACGTTGGCACAAGATTTTATAACCTTTGTACATATCCCGTCATAACCAGTAGCATTAGTATTTTTTAACTCATTTATTACTCTATGAATATCAACCATACTTGCTGGTGTAAGAAAAATACTATTTATATTATGCTGTAATTCATGATTGGTTGTTTGTTGTCGGACATTACTGTTCGTAGAGTCAATAAAAAAGTTATTAAAATGTTCCGCTATCATGCTAGGTTTACTAATTCCATTACATTCTAATATTTCCACATCATTACGCATAATGTTACAATTATTTTTAATTATTCGCCATGCTGCACGAGAAATGTTCTTGGATTTATTAATAAAACGGTGATTAGATATTTGCCTTGCTTTATGGATACATCTTTTTAGTAGTCTAGTGTAGGTTTTGTATTTTTCCAAAAGCTCCTTGTTTTGTAGGGAATTCGTTGCAACTTTGTATAGTTGTCTCTTATTTCTACAGCATCGTTTTAAACCCTTTGTAAGCCATCTATTCGTGACGGGCTGGTTATTTTTCGTTATTTTAATTAATGGGAAACATAAATCGTAAAATAAGGCTACTAATTCGTGGGAATTGTCGAATGCTGTGTTTGTATCGAACTCATTAATTATCTCTGTGAAAGATAGAGCAGACATACATTCCTTAAATTTTCTCAAGTTATCTTCACTATAGTCTCTTATAATTTCATTCCAACATCGAGGTTTTTCTTTAAACATGTTGTTTACCTCCAGGTTGCAGGATAGTGTTTGACACGTTTTATGATCCGATAAAGCTGTAAAATATACATTAGGTTTACATTCTGATATATTACTTGCGATTAAGTCGATGCATGATTTTTTTCTCGTTGCGGTATGGATGTGATTTTTTAAATTATTATTTGATAAAATTGACACCAATTCCTTCCTTACCTTACTTTCCTTTATGTAATCTATATTCCAGTCACCACAAATGATGATCTTTTTTTGATTTGTTTCTGGTTAATCTTTGTAGTATTTGTCTATGTGAGGTAAAGAAAGCATTAACATCTGAGGACGGTGTGCCATATACACATACAACAATTAAATTATACGCTGGAATTTCGACACCACATATCTCAAATATGTATTTTTTTGCAAATGAATTTACGTAATTTAGCAACTTAAATTATATATTCGATTTTACAAGGATGCATGTTCCGCCTCTTTTTTCATTATCTCTACAATACGATGCGGCGACAATGTAATTATTAAGAATAAGATTTTTTATGGCTCCCGATTTTACAAAGGTTTAACTCATACAAATAACATCTAGGTTTCCTATTGAAGTCTGGAAATCCTTAATAGCTGCCTCTACAATATCTTTTTTCCCTAGTATCCCAGCTATGTTTTGGTGAAGTATAGTTATGGACCTATGATTCACGAAAGGAATGAGACAGATCTTTCTCCCCTGGAGAGTGAGTGACATCAGGATATCTGGGAACCTCATTATTTAAGTCAATACCAGAGCTTAGCAATTTCATTAAGTCATTAAAAATGGTAATGAACCCATTTTTGTTTACGTTTCCAAGCCAAGAGAACATGTTTCTGTCATAAGACAAATTCAAGTTCGAATCCAAGATGTAGCAATGTTCCTTTGTTAAATTATTTTTATATAATACGTTATTAAAAATTTCCACCCGCTTGTTAAACAAGCTTGAGTAGTTGTTAATATTGAATCTTGGAGTACATATGATGATATTAGTATGTTGTACAAAACTTAGCTGATGTTCGATAAATCTAACTATATTGTTGTAATTTTCACTAACCTTAAAGTCTCTATCACCGATATAAATTACGCAGAAGTCATTATGAGTAAATCCTTCGAGTTTATTTCGAAGTCCACAAAACAGTTCCCCTGTACCTGCGCCAGGTGTTAAGTATAAGCATGCATTCTCGCTAACGAAAGCCTGTTTTAGCAGCCGAATCATGTGATTAGAATAATTACTTATAATGCACAATTTGGATTCTATAAATGGTGATTCTATTATTCTAGTTAGTTAAAGAGTTCGTTTAAAAAAGAACATGTGTACTTATAGTTAAACGCTTCATAAAAACAAAACTACAGTCGCGTCCGGTGTAACGAAACGTTAGTCATATAAAACATATAGGTAACTATCGTGACACAAAGGAATCAATTAGATTTTGTTTCAATTATAGCTCTTTTAATTATGTACATATTTTTTTGAAAACGACTTTAATAATGATCGATTTTTATTCTTTATCATAATAATTGAAATAGATTAAGTAAGTCAACTTAATTCACAATGTTATGTCACTTGACGAAAAAAATTAAATAAGAAAAATCGTTTCCATGAAGTTGTTCGGAATAGTTTATCCGTTGATTGTATACCTACTGGTACATATTATATCGTCGGTGGTTCATGAACCCACAACGCTGGGTATAGTGGCTCACAGAGCTCATAGCAGTCCTCTGATTATGAACAACTGCCGGATGGACGACTGGACATCCGAACTTCCAAATATCCAGATATACTTACGAAAGATTCTTGAGCACGCTGAAACGGAGACGCTTCGCTCGCTCGGTCAATGACCTCCTGTTCCCGGGACCGGCGGCTGAGTGTTAGGTACGTTATTTATTTCCATGGCAAATTGTGCGCCGACATAATCATCTCGAAGAGCTGCGTAAAGTCGATCCTCCCATTTTGTGCGAGGCGGCGTTTGTTCGGGATCGGTTACGATTCGAGCGACTTCGTAATGGCAAACTAACCTTAAGATAAAGTGCTCCGTATTTTCGTGACTTTTCCGTTATTTCGACGAACAGTCCCTTGAGTTTGTTGATGTTAGTTGAGAAGGTGAAGGTAAAAGACAAAAAGGTTACACAAATAAAGTACCTAGGTCTAACTTCAAAAGTAAAAAAGAACTGTCGAAAACGTATATAAGTACGTATAAGTCATTGGCTCAATCACAAGTCAAATGAAATGTAATAATTTATTCAGGTAACTTTGTTTGCTATGTCTAATATAAATAACTATAACTTGAATTTTAAGTCACTTGTAAATGTAGATATTTAAATAAATGCTATGAACAAATTAAAATCGAAAATATGATTTTTATTCTGTATTTTGTAATGTTTAAAACTCTGTCCGCCATTTTCACCCTTGATAGTGACGTACACCAAACCAGTAAAAAAAATAAAACTAATAACGTCATTCGCTTCATAGATACCGTATTAGTGGTCTTTATAGCGCCTACGTCACGCCACAGATAAGCTAGACAAAAATTGTGGACGGCGTTTTTGTCTCTTTTATTAACCAGAACATTTTAACTAGAACGTAATGATGTGCTGTTAAGTATGTGATGTTTGCCGGCAGGTAACATGTTAGTGTGGTGGTGCCCGGCGCTGGCCCCGCTGGCCCTGCTCGCGTTGGCCGCAGCCTCCACGTCGGCTGCGCCCGCACCGCAGCCCCAGACCCCAGGTAAGCCACTCTAACATCTGACATTATGGAATAATATACGGGTGATAATGCATGAGGCAGGCCAAAAAGCCTATACAACATTGCCATAAAGAAGACAATGACAAGCCAGTGCAATGTACTGTATCCATTAAGACATTTTCTTCTTTTCAAATGTAATTTATATTTTCAACCGCAATAGGCAGAGATAAAAGTACTTATGAAGCGTTTATTACATTGATGTCAATGGAGTGTAATTATTATTTTAGGACATTGTTCCAGCTTATCAGATTTAGGTTGCCATACTTATGTAAAAAAATAATAAATATTAAGGAACAATAAAAATACAAATAAGCTTTATTGCATTGCACACCAAAATACATTTATACAACAGCTCCAGAAGCGTGTTTTCACACAGGTCTTGAGCTCTTTTTGCAACATTTACTTTAATTGGATGATGTTTACATAGGTATTTTGGGAGACATTTGACATTGGTCGCTGTTAGCAGTAACAGCGACAAAGTTAACATAAAGCGGATATCAAACAATCGAAAATGTTGACAATCTGATCAGGTTGGCAGTCATTTCTGATCATGTGGTCGCTAAACTCGATCCAAAGTCACTCTAGTGAATGCGTTTTTCATAGAAAGTTATTAAAAACCTATAATATACCCGACCTTCTACGATCTGCAAATTATCGTTCTTTTGTGTACGATAGTACTCATTGTATCGTAGGTACACCGTACTGGAGGCTAAATTATCGTACATGTATGATAATTATCATTTGTGATGACGCGATTGACTCAGTTTGTAGATACCTGCCTGCCTACTGAGCCACCAGCGGTCCTGGGTTCGAACTCCGGCCCGGCCGGGGCAAATATTTGTGTGATGAACTCGAATATTATTTGTTCCTGGGTCATGGATGTTAACTATATATGTATTTATATTATTTATATCGTCGTCTTGTACCCATAGTACAAGCGTTGCTTATTTCGGGACTAGGTCGATTTGTGTATGATTGTCCCATAATATTTATTAATTTATTTAATATTCATCGTACGTCTGGTCTGGCAACCCTGCTAAGCAAAGCTTGTCTATGGGTACTGGGAAAGAAATACATAATACATGAAAACGTATATTCATAACATTCATAACGTTGGTGGGAAACTTAAAGGTTATGTAACACAACACAGTCGGCGAAGACACCGTCGGATAATCAAATCAGAAAGCATACTCAGTCATGATCCGTCAAACTTGGACAGAATCGAATATATATGGACTTCAATACATGTACAATTTTCGTAAAAAGAAATAGAAAATGTTCATGACACACATACACAAAATTTACTCCTTGCCGTCCCTTCTTCTGTCTCAAAATGTTATAATAATTCGATTACTTTTAAAGCTGTCTGTTTGTGGACCTTGCCTGTAAGCTTAAGGCGCGCTAAATCTTTTGTTTCTTTCAAAGCTCACCTGAAAGAGCATTATCTATCCCTTTCATAATTCGTAGTTTATTCAACTGAATGTATGTATGTATGTATTTATCGTTTATTATATTTATGTATATATATATTTTTCGTGTGTATATTACTCATTTAGTTTTTTCTGATTTTTGCACCACCTACCCAAAGGTTGTCTGGAAGAGATCGCTCTTTAGCGATAAGACCGCCTGTTGTTTGCCTCTAGTTGTAATTTTTTGCATTGTATTTCTCCTGTATGTTTTATGAGGTGTGCAGTAAAGAGTACTTGTATTGTACTGTATTGTATACACAATTCTACATTAATATGGATATTTTGAGTCATTCTTAACTCAAAATACAAGTCGCTGCAGAAAAATGTATCTCATCTGCATTACTGGTTTCTACGATTGTGTTAATGCCACACTATAAGTAGGTCTTAAGAGCACTCTAATTAAATGAGCTGCAGACAATAAATAGCCCATGAAACGCAAATATTTGTTCCGAATATTTTCTCCAAATACCGTTTATCTACCTACATAGCAAGATAAAATGTATGGTCAACGAGATATTTATAGTTTCCTGTCTTTGTCGTTTTTCTGGAGGAAGTTGTTTTTTATGCAAACAAATAACCTTCTAATATTGTCGACGCTACTCATATACGTATCTTAGCAAGGTCAAATATATCTTAACAAACAATTAAGTACCTTCCTTTATATAAGTCTTGTAGGTTTAAACTCTGACAGAGACAGATAAAATATTATTTTATTCTAGCATTCTCCTCAAATGAGCCTTGAACTGAACACAAAAACTAAACAGAAGCACCTAAAGACGACTTGAGAACTTATTTCAGGACACTAAGTAAGCTGTATAACAAGACAAGCCTTTTTGTAACATCACGGTGACGTTAGGTCCGACTCAGGCTCAAGATGCGGATGGCGAAATCACTGAAAACCTAAAAAGCGTATCGATGAACCAGTCTATTGTTCAGTTTTGAAAGGCAATACTTAGTGAGCGGCGGAACAATTCTCATGCAGCCATGATTCAAGTGGTCAAACATAACTTGGAAAGTTTGTAGTGTAACGATATTGTTGACACTCGCGGAACGAGATATTCAAAAATAATTATCTTAATAAAAATATGTAGAACCATACCGCTAAAATCCTGTACGGCTTCTTTTTTATGAAGAGCTAAACGTGTCTAGGACACATTCCCTTTTCTTTGCTCACATAAGATTCAGGATCAGG
The DNA here is from genome assembly GCA_905147355.2 of Apotomis turbidana. Taxonomy (NCBI): domain Eukaryota; kingdom Metazoa; phylum Arthropoda; class Insecta; order Lepidoptera; family Tortricidae; genus Apotomis; species Apotomis turbidana. The sequence goes on from LR990285.1 coordinate 1,414,354, forward strand.
AGTCTCATCCAAAGCCACGATATGCAATTCGCATTTTATCCAACATTGAAAACCAGTCTTGCTCAGGAATAAGAGCAAAATAAAATCACGTACATAATTTCCATTCTTACCCCGTAATGGAAACGTAATTGTTAGCTTTCGTCCAAGTCTAACGAGATGCCTTTGACGTATAAAAGAGGAGAATAAACTTCAAAGAATAGCCGGGTATGATGTAACACTTTCAGTAAATATAACAGAACTGCACACAAACGCAGTTACAAAGTAATTTCTATGCAGTTACAAATTATTTTCTCTTTATTTAGTAATTTCTTTAAAGCTTGATGATTGAAGGTACTCGTATATGCTGTATTATGTAAACAAATTTTATTTAATAACAATGCACCTTCTATTCCGTGTACAGCGTGTACTATCTAGGTATACCTACTATTGCGATGTGATCCAAGTTTGAGCACCTAATTGACTGGATAAGGTTGTGACAGGAGAGGACAGCGAATGCATGCGCCTAACAAGTGACTTCCTGATCAGTCCTGCAGCTGCGGATGACGAAGATGTTGAGCTGTCTCGGAGAGGACTGTCATTTCGTTATAATAGGATATCCGCGCGCTAGCCCTATCAAAGTTGAATGCGGCTTAATGGGGCGTTGACTTCGAACCAGTGTGGATATGATATGAAACGCATCCTGTCACTTTACATACTTATTAAGCATAACAATGTAAAATGGTTTCAGGATCACTCATATTAGCTGAACGCAACATGCCACTCAAAGTGGGTCTTCAACAAATCCCAGAATAACTTGGAGATATATACTGATTGCCTTGATCCTGAAGTGTTAAAACAATGTAAGCATCACTAAATCTCTTTCCATTGTGTAAACAACCTGTGTGGTAGTACCTGGTATCTCAAATTGCGCGTGGCTAATTAGAAACAAGCCAGCGCTAGGCGTCGATTAATTACAAGCATCTCGGGCGTATTATCGTAATATTTCTTGTAGAGGCCGTTGACCCCCGAGTGATCTTTTGATGTGCCTCGGCGAGAGCCTCCGACAAAGTGGACTGATGAATGCCCCGCGAGGATACTTCAGCTGTGTCATGGTGGGGGGGAAAATAAACTGTCGGATTCATGGGGTTATTTTTAGCTCCCCACTAAGGAGATACTAGTAATATGATGTTTATTTTATTAACTAAAAAAGTAGCAAATTCGTATGATTACAAATTGTTTTGAAGTTTGTTGATATGGCCAACTAAACGAACGAACTAGGTAGATAAGTACACTAATAATACTTTTACGCGCATGTTTTATTTACTTTTCAACTAATATTAACTTAGTTTTCTGAATGTATATGCTGATCTTTGTTTTTCATCCAGACTCAGCTTCGAATAACAGCAAACAAACAACGATTTGATTTATTCTTTGCTTATCATAACAATAAAGAACTTTCATGAACTTATCAAAGTTGACATATCTTCATTACATTCGAGGAAAACTAGTGGATTAAGAGCATCGCAAAAAAGCAAACCCAGCAGTGACACGAAACGGCACTTCCCCGGCTGCCCGCGCCGCGGCCGGGACGGCGCGCATTCCTTCATACGTGGTTGCGATACCCGCAAATCCCGCAATATACATTTGTGGCTGTACTGCTCGGACGCGGAATGCCTGCCATATAGGGTGAATACATTCGGGAATTATAAATAGGATTATATAAAATACCTACATTAACAAAGTTATATACGCAATAAATTACAACTGCGATTGAAATTTGTTGATAACGACAAAGAGACCAAATATATTTTTGCGACCGTTGGTATACAAACTGGTATTTATAGCTGTAGTATATAGACATTTATAGATAATAAATGTACCCTCGATCCGCCAGCTATCGGTCATTACATTGACAGACGTCACCGGTGGCGGACGCACTGCAGGTTTACTGAAAGCCCGATTAATGTGTTTATTGAAGTATTCCAATAGGAAAACCTAGTGAACACTACAATGGCGACGAGTATAAAGCAACGGAATAAAAGCGTGAGTTAAAATTGACTAAAAAATCATCGACGTAATTACCAACGTCCTTGACAGTATTTTGTTGGAAAATAAAAAGGGACGACAAGGGCATTGGAAAAGTAGATGTGGTTACTCTGGGGGTGATAAGACTATTAAAACACAAGTTTTCGGTTGCTAAATGTAGAATAATTTAATTTTGGGTAGTGTATATTAGTCACGGGGTTCGTGCTGAGGCCTACCCACGACATGAGGCTGAGGCCTACCCACAAAGCACCACTGGGTGGAAAGTTGCTTAAATAAATAGGAAAACAGGCAAAAAGTATTATTTTGAATATTAATTAGTAGTTGTGCACTCGAGGAATATGAATATTTAGCAGTTTAGCGTAATTCTCGAATTGGTCGTGTTACTAATCTTCGACTGCGCACTCTGCGCAGTGGCGCAGTGGATGACAAATCATAATATAATAATTATGAACAAATTAGGAAAACGATTGGACTGCTAGGCGTCTATTTAATTTACACGACTGTTCATTTGTGAGTGCGTAATTGAATATGCTACTTAATACTTTCCTATGGAGTGGGCTTGATTGTTCTGAATTCCAAAATATATTGACGGGTTAAATATTATAGTGCTTATTTAAAATTAAGCTTATCAAAGCTTAATTTGTCTTATGTTGAAAATGTATTTTGGAATAATTATCCAGAGTATCTTGTGTAGTTGATAAACCGTATGAACATCCAGCTCAAGGGTCGTGCATTAGTACATATGACACATATAGGTGCATATGTCACATGTACTCAATTTGGTATAACAAAATCATTAATGAAATACCAGCAGATACGTCTTGTAAGGTATAGAGAACAACGAAATATAAAGAAGCAAGAGCGCCATACACCTGTGTCAATTTCGTTGTAATTATAATCTATTTGAGAGTTGTTGAGTGGTCATTATCATTATATACCAAGACGGATTAAAAGTGATATGGAAGACTTTTATTTGGAAAATCATTTTAAATTTAATTATAACACAGTTCAGTAACACAGTAATCCAGTAAACAAACAGTTTAGTATCTCTTAAGTATTTGATACTTGTGCTTAGAGGCAGCACTTTTCTACGTGGTAAAATTATGTGTATTATGGAAGAGTTTATTACTTTTTAATTAAAATGTTACTGAATAGTATACAGTGGAAGTCATTTGCCAGTATAATAGGCTATGACTAGATTGTTATAGAAAATAGGTGTTTTTATAAGGAAGGTCAATATGATAGACCAAGTTGAATTTAAAAGTGATGTGGAAGACTTAAGTTGAAGGTCATTAGTCAATATGATAGGCTATGACCGTATGGTTACAGAAAACGAATGGTTTTATATGAGAGGTCAATTTGATAGGCCCAACTAGATTTAAAAGTGATATGGAAGACTTTTAAGTTGAAGCTCATTAGTCAATATGATAGGCTAAGGCTTTATGAGAGGTCAATTTGATAGATCATGCTGGATTGCCAATATGATAGGCTAAGACTTATGAGAGGTCAATTTGATAGGCCAAACTAGATTTAAAAGTGATATGGAAGACTTTTAAGTTAAAGGTCGTTAGTCAATATGATAGGCTAAGGCTTTATGAGAGGTCAATTTGATAGATCATGCTGGATTGCCAATATGATAGGCTAAGACTTATAAGAGGTCAATTTGATAGACCACGCTGGATTGCCAATACGATAGGCTAAGAGGATTGTTAAAGTAAGCGAAAGGCATTATGAAACGTCTATTTAATAGACCACGGGAACCAAAGTATTCGTAAGAAAGGTAAAGGCTTAAAGGCTAAGCAAATATAATTGCATGGAAGGCCAATTTGATAGACCATGGAAATATTATAAGCGGTGTGTAAAGTGCCGCGTTCGTGCTGGAAGGTCAATTTGAAATACCATATTATTAAATTTGATTACTATAATTATGTATTAAAGCTTCCTTTTAATTGGGAAATATTAAAAGTAGTTACTTTAAATTCGAATTTGTAATGAACCTGAATCTAAGGTCTCAAAGCGTTCATAAACTGGGGAGTATGTGCTTTTGAGACTTCTATTAAAATTTGAATATCGGTGGCTTCGACGCGTCGATTAAATTGAAATATGATGTGCTTTAAATCTTTCATTCAATTGAAAACGGCTGTTTTTTTAAGACTTTCATTAAATTGGAATATCTGAGGTTTCAGAGGGTCCGTAACATGGGAATATGACTTGGTTTTGACTCCCATTCAATTGGGATACTAGAGATCTGAAAGCCTTCAGTGAATTGGAATTAATTGACAACCTTTATTGAATTGAAAATAGTTTGGTACTTCAAATGAATGCCTGGATAAAACTGTAATTGTTCGACAACATTTTTTAAATTGACAAAAGTTTGGCATTTAAAATGAATGCCTATATTAGGTTGGGATTGTTTAACAACCTACATTATATTGACAAAAGTTATTATTTTTAATAAGAGCTTACATTAAGTTCGAATCGTTTGAAAACATTAATTAAATTGACATTAGTCCGGTATTTCAAACGAATGCCTAACCTATTAGGTTGGAATTGTTTAACAACCTCCATTATAATGACAATAGTTTAGTATTTAGAATAAGAGCTTCCATTGAGTTCAAATCGTTGGAAACATTAATTAAATTGACAATAGTCCGGTATTTCAAACGAATGCCTCCATTAAATGGAAATTGTTTATCAACCTTCAATTGAGAATGGTCTGGTATTACAGATGGAAGCCGGAATTAAATTGGAATTAGTATATCACTGTAATTTAAAACCTTGATCCAATTAGAAATGTTGCGGTTTCAAGATCTCAATTCAATTGGATCTTATAGTTGTAATTTAGTTTAGGAATTCAAATAATGTGCCTTCATTAAATAGGAATCGTTTGAAAACATTAATTAAATTGTCAATAGTCCTGTATTTCAAATGAATGGCTCCATTAAACTGGAATTGGTTATCAACCTTACATTGAGAATGGTCTGGTATTCTAAATGAATGCCGCAATAAAATTGGATTTTGTTTATCTGTGATTTAAAATCTAGATCCTATACGAAAAGACGCGATTTCAACATCTCAATTCAATTGGACTTTAGTTGCAATTTCGAAAATTTGGATTCTCATATTCTTTTGAATGGTATATCGGAATTTTAGATGACAAATTATAATGATGGCCTTAGTGAGAATATTGAACGAGAGTACATGATGACGTATTAAGCAAGTTAGCTACTTTCAGTTTCAGTTTCATTTTAAATAATTGAAGATAAATAATAATGAAGATCATAATTGATGGTAAAAGGGGGAAATGAGCAAGCACTAGTTCTTAAGCGCTTGACAAGATGGTTGTTGTGAAATAATTATCCAGATAAGGCTACATGTCGCAATTCTTAAAAATTCTGGTATCAAGTGTTTGTTTTAATAATTCATTTATTTTTCAAATAAGTTACACGATATTACAGTAATTAACCCTACATACTTTGGAACTACAAAACTGCATGCAGACCAAACTTAAAACTAGTTAGATTTAATTTAATAAGCGCCTTAATGGCTTAAGCGACATAACAGCGTGGCTCCGTTGCGTTGTTTGACCCGCAGCTCTGGCATAACTGTCACATGCGACTATTTCTCGCGCGAGATATTTGCCTGTCTCTTGCTGTGCAGTAATGTGAAGGAGTGACGGCTAACGCTAAGTCGCGAGGCATAGTTGTGCTGGACAGGCTGGCAGGATTAGGCAGGTAGTAGCAGCCAGCTGCTGGGACACGCGTAGCTCTAACGAGCTGAATTGCACGTAGTGACAGGTCTGAAGTGGTACACCTTCATGTCCTCTCGTTGGACACGGTGTCTGTGCCACTTAGTGTTGTGGGGCACCATGCGCGTCTTGCTCTTCCTTTCCACCAGTGTGACTCCCTCCCTATCCACATTGGTGTGGGAGAACTTTTCCTTATCGCGAACGCGTACGGGGACTGGTTAGCCGCGACCGCGACAGACTGATCGGCGACTAGCATATTGCACGCTGTCGCGACTTCGAAACGGTATCCTTTGTGTATCCTCGATGTATCCTCTAAAGCGTTGTGTCAAACAAGGTTCAGGGCAAGTTTATATTGCAGAACTAGTTCTAATGGGTTGTGTGAAACGAATTAAATTTTAAATTTGCTTTGATTTCAGAATATTGTTTTCAAGTATCAGGAATGTTGTTTCAAGTCACTAATGTCGATAACTATCACTGGCTTAGAAGTAAATATACTTACGGCATTTTACGATAAGGAAAGTAAGCTCGGAAAAAATCTTCATTAAAATCTTTGAACTAATTTATATATTTTGCTGACAGGCTTGATAGAATTATGTTAAAAATGCAATCTGTGAGTTTTATTGCGGCGCTTCTTTATCACGCAAGCCTTGTTTAGAAGCGCCGGTAGATATTATAAACTTTCAAATAGAAATAAATAGCTTTCTAGCTAGCACATGAGTAAATACTTAATAAATATCTTAGAAACATTTAGTAGGTATGAGATGGTAAAAAAATATAAATTTACTAAATAGTTAATAAAAGTAATAACAAATTGGAAATAAATAATAAAATAGAAACGAACTGAAATAAAGATAAAAATTGAAGCAAAAAAAAAGTTGTCAACGGGATATGGAGGGCGGCATAGAAGTTTCCATGGGATAAAGGAAAAAGTGGGTATGATTAAAATAAATAAGTAGAAGACCAAATTGTTCATGTTGACTACTAATTGTATTAACTTGAAGAAAACTAAGTACAAAGAGGATTATAAAATCATAATACAAAACAGCTCGGGTTCTTAACGAGACGTCGTAATCGACATAGTGTAAAGAGCGTTGTGTTGTTGGTCTTCGAGATCTTTGAGCGGGCATTTCGTGTGTTGGTGTTTGTCATAGCTGTCTGGTGTAGGGCGCCTGGAAGTGGACCCTAAACAGAATTAGTTGACACTTGGGCGGGACAGTGAGTAAGTCTACTAAAGGCTTGTAATACTTGTAACTACCTAATTCCAAGCAATTTCTAATTGGTAAAAAGGGAGAGATGTAGTATATAGACATTTATAGATAATAAATGTACCCTCGATCCGCCAGCTATCGGTCATTACATTGACAGACGTCACCGGTGGCGGACGCACTGCAGGTTTACTGAAAGCCCGATTAATGTGTTTATTGAAGTATTCCAATAGGAAAACCTAGTGAACACTACAATAGCTAAAACAGTTAGTACTGTTTAATTTTTTATCTTATCCTTCCCTTCTGTACTAATTAGTTGTTCATTGCACATATATGGTCCTTACATATGAAATTGTTGTTTCATATGGCAGAAATGAAAATGTTTTTTTTTTTTTATAAAACTATTTTTTTATTTAATCAAAGTATGTACCATGGCTATCAATGCACTTTTGCCATCTCGAAGGTAGTTCATTGATTCCTTTACTAAAGAAAGTGTGTGAGCGAGAATCAATAAAATCTTTGAAGGCCGTTTGGACAGCCTCGTGAGAATTGTTTTTTTTTCCTTGGATGAAGTTGTCCAAATTCCGAAAAAAATGGTACTCAGTTGGAGCAAGGTCCGGGGAGTATGGTAGGTGTCGAAGACATTCCAGTCGCAGCTCCCTTAGTTTTGCGGCCGTCAAACGTATGTGGTCGAGCGTTGTCCTGAAGCAGCAGTGGGCTAGATCGATTGACTATTCATGCGGTACCCATTTTTCAAGTATTTTCACTTTTATAATTAGTTTCAAGTGAATCAAAATGGTTTTATCGCTCACACTGAAACCTGCCGCTAACTCTGACGTGTTTGCGATGGATCTGCTTCCACAATTGCTTTTAATTCTTCGTTGTCAACGGGGCTTGTTCTGTAGGTCAAAATTTCCAGAACGGAAACGTTGGAACCAATAACGTATCGTATTTTCTATTGCAGTAGCTTCCCCATGCGCATAGTTAATACTACGAGCCGTTTCTGCAGCACTGGTGCTGAGGTGAGGTCATATTCGTAAATATAGTGATATTTTAAGTTCTCCATATTGTGAACAGAACGATGTGAAAGAAAAACAAATGACGCGATACCAAATAAATTTCGTAATTAGAACACAGAAATACATGGTCTTAAATTTGAAATAAATTTGAATTTGGAATTCCTAGCCGAACGCCACATATTTTGAACCAAAGTTACCAGTTCGCCAAACGCCAATTTCATATGTAAGGACCTAATATATGTACATATTTAATATAATACATATAATCCGGTTCCACTAAGTGTCTATGTATTAGCTACCTCTTTATAATAATATAGGTATCATCTCTCGGTATCGTAAAGAATTGTCAACATCCAGTCTATTCTATTTTCTATTGCAATCTACCGCTAATTTTTTGTTCATTTTCTATTACTTTCTACGAATGATAAAGGACAAAGGCAGATGAAGCTTAACTGTATTTGACTGAAAAGGGCATTGTTTTGTGTTCATACGTAACAAATAATTTTATTTACTTGTTGTATCACATAATGAGTAAGTCTGCTATTCTATCCACAAAACGGGGATCCCTTTGACTCCCTTTTTTTGATTTTCGAAAGTCAGAAATTAGTTTCCGTTATAAAGTACTACTTGTAATATCACATGTCATACAAGACAAAAGTCATAAAACTGTGTTAGGTTGAACTGCGATCTTAAAATATTCATTATGAAATTGATATAGGTATCAATATTATGACTAATATATATGGGATAGGACATTTTTCTGATTAATACTTTTTTTTCTTCTATTTTTGTTGTGTGTTATTTAAATAATAGTAAGTATTCCGTTTGAATTTCTGCATTTTGATACAAATACCATGAATAATTGATGAAAGCGGTTGACTGGTAGAGAATGCCTCATGGCATTAAGTCCGCCATTTGTACTTTTACTTATGTATTTTGTGCAATAAAGTTTAATAGTTATTTGTTATACAAGGGGGGAAAGTTGTATTTTACCCGCGAGTGTTTATTTGAAACACGAGCTAGCGAAAGGATCCTATGATTGACCACGAGCGAAGCGAGTGGTTCAAAATAGAATCCTGAGCGTAGCGAGTGTTTCTATACACGAGACGTAAAATAACTTTTCGCCCGTGTATAACACAAAACTTTTCACCTCACTACAGCGAGGAAAAAAGAATAAGGGTTTGTACTATATCTTTGAAAAATATCTACAATAATCAACCAATTTGACTTTTAATAAAACTAAGGTCTAATAAGCTTTCATGTAGGTATTTTAAACGGGATTTTTCAGAAAATAAGCTCATGTCAATTTTTACTTTAGCTGCGTTGAAACGTCAAAACTCTTTCTCCACATGTGGATAAAAAGCGATTTTCTCAATAGATATCAAACAAACAAACTGGGCTTTCCGAGCTAGTGAGGTGAAAATAAATAAATAAATAATAATATGACAACGGCAATGGTACTTTAGAATCTTGATTTGTACACAAAAACCGCAGGGTATAACACAATGACCCCGCACCTCCGCTCAAACTAAAAATCCGCATCCCCGCTCGTCCGTCCGGATTCCGTTGCAGTGTGACAACCGCCTGAATCGTGATAAGTTGATAACTCTATACATCATATAGATGTAGTACCAGTTCTCTTAAAATAAGAACCATGATATATAATGAAATCAAATCGAAACTCGAGACATGTTATTTTAATGACTGTTTAATGGTATGTTTCGATAGGAATTTAGTTGAGTTTTAAACGTTTACGTCAGCGCGCTTCGGGTCGTTGTGGGTTTCTTAATAAATTTCATTGAATGAAGATAAATATTTATGACGTAAGCATATTATATTTAATGTATAATGGTAGCTAAAAAGACAGTAATAATTGGTCTAAGTAAGACTCTTCTCACACAACAAATATTACCGATATATATATTTTATTATACGGACTATACAAACACATACACTTGCGGCACAAAATGAGGATGGATGCTCCCTGACGCGCGTCGATAACACAGCCTCCAGGCGCTATCCCGCAAACCAAAAAAAAAGGAATTTGGCAACTTGTTTTTAGGGAAACACGAAATTCCCTACCTTACAGTCACAGTCCCAAGTGTCAGTGTTTCGCCCGCCGCGCCACCTCACGCTACCCTGGACAGCGCGCGTGGGCGGCCGCGCCCGGAGACGCCCACGCTGAAATACGAACGTATAAATATAGCTGAGTTGGACATGCATTTGACTTGGAAGCGCTAAATGAAGATGGCTACAACTTCAGCGAGAATTAATAGAAGCCCTAATTGGCTTAATTAAGCTTTGTACAGAATAGTAAGGGTCTTTACATTTATAGACGAGGAGAGGGTTTTAACGTCTACTTGTAAATAGATTGTGGTCAGCAGCGTTAAACGTTTATACTATGAGTTTCTTATTCGTTAATAGGAATATAAGCACTGTCAATAGGAATCATCTGCAGTATAAGTATATATATTTATTAGTGAAGTGGAGTATCTGAAGGTGGTACTATTTACATGTAAAAAAACTATAGCGCTTACCTTTAACAGAACTATGCGATACGGTAGGAGTCACTCGTTTTAACGTTATTTGAATTGTACAAATACTTTTCACTCCCCGAATTTCTATTCCGTTTGGAAGTAATAATTTGAACTCAATTTAACAAATTCTGATTGCTGATGAAAAAGATAAATATTATCAGAAACTTTTGACCTACCTATAGGATTGTACGTGCGCGGAGTTCGTTTACTTGGCTCCGTTATTTACATAATACAGGCGCTGTTGATTGAAAAACTTCTTCCCGTTTCAAAAGCAGCAGCAGACTTAAATTTATCATCATATTTATCAATGAATTCGATACAAAGCGGCCCGTCCGCGTCCGCCCGCGTCAGTCCACGTCCGCCCGCGGACCACGAGCCCAACAACAGACATTGTATGTACCCACCTGCGCAAAAGGCAGGGAAGGAAGAGCGTGATTACGATGCTTTGCTTTATTTTCCCTTTGACGATAATATAGCCGATTACTCTGGCAACATAAAGGAAGAGTTTAAAAAGATAAACAGAAGTCTATTATAGAGTGGATGAGAGTTTCCTGTAGATACTATGCGATTTTCGCTGTTATACTAAAACGAATACATTGTTTTAAATATGCGCGATTGGCAATCACAGAAAATGGGAGCAAAGCTCGTGAATTCGGTATTTTTACTTGAACAATTTCTGCAGTTATGTGTTCGCAGCCGCGGTGGCCGAGGGCGGTTTAAATGCAAATGAAGCGGTTTTTTGCTTATCGTGCGGGACGTTGATTTCATCATAAATAATCAAGCATATTTCTAATTTTATTGTAATTAAACAAGAATAGCTACACAATACATACATATCAGACGATATTCGTTGGGACTGCGGCCGTTAAAAAAAAAATCGGCCGAGTGCGAGTCTGACTCGCGCACCGAGGTTTCCGTACAAACTTTCATTTATCCCATCTTAATTGACCTGGTTGAGTTAAGTTTGCACCTGATATGTATGGCGCCGCATACAAACGAGGTGCACTTAACGCAACCGAGTTCTCCAAATATGATGTTTGAAAAGGACTATATTTCTTAAAGCTTTTATTTAACTTGCATGGTATGTTTAAAGTATGTTTGTTCAGGTGAAATCTTGCAACTCAATTTTGAAGCAGATATCGTCAACCGATTGAGCTGAAATTTTGCATAGGTACTTACTTAACTTTGATGACTATACAATAATATGGTACCATGGGGCTGATCTGATGATGGATGGATGGAGCTGATCGGAAGGTGGCCATAGGAACTCTTTAATAGAAAAAGCAATCCTACCGAGCTTGGGCTCTTTAGAATCGTCTCAGTGAGCATTTGATGGATATACAAAGAAAAGTACAGTCGGCTATAAAA